>OZ038488.1:11266464-11270767 GCA_964036315.1 Acanthosepion esculentum
TTTGTTTGTTTTTTCATTTTTATTTTTATTTTTTATCTTATATATTTATTTATTTATTCTTTTATTTTGATCGGTGTTTTTGGTTAACGTAGTAAAAATTTGTTTATATAGCTTATTGTTGGTAGTCTATAATGGCCGTCATTACCGGAAATCGCTTGTTCGCTTATTTATTTGGGTCAAATTGTTTTGCTTGTTTTTATTTATTTTATTTTTTATCTTATATATTTGTTTATTTGTCATTGATTAAATCTGTTTGTTGAATTTGTGGTTTTTTCTGACTATTATTTAGGTGGGAACAGTTTTTAATTTATCTATTTAGGTTGGTTATCTTTATTTGTTTTTGTTTTATTTTGTTTTTTAACCGGCTAGTTTATCGTAATCGGTTGTTAGTTTATTTATATATTTGGATGTATTTAGATCGATTTATTATACTTGTTGTTATTTATTTGTTACACTATATCTTTTTGGGCTTTCGGTTTTTAAGTAACGTAGTATATTATCTTTTATTCATGTTTTTTTTGTTTGTTTTTTTTTTTTTTATTATTATTATTTTTATTTGTATAACAGTTATAACTTTCGTCCGTTCTTTTGTTTTGATTTTGTTTCGTATATTCTAACAGGTGTGGTTTTATGATTTGTTTGGAGTAATTTATTTTGCTTATTTTATTGTTGTTTGTTTATATATTTATTTATTTTTCTATTTTAAGTTACGTAGTAAAAATTTGTTTTCATGTCTACATTTTGAGATTAGCTCGGATCTTTTATTTAATAATTTATTTTCATCTGGGAA
This sequence comes from Acanthosepion esculentum, assembly GCA_964036315.1. NCBI lineage: Eukaryota > Metazoa > Mollusca > Cephalopoda > Sepiida > Sepiidae > Acanthosepion > Acanthosepion esculentum. The sequence goes on from OZ038488.1 coordinate 11,267,255, forward strand.
GGTAATGATAGCTATTTTTTCCTCCAAGCAAAGTTTGCAGGTTTTTGATAGGTTGTTGTAGGCTGATGATTTTTTCCTTATTTTCCAAGATATTTTTGGTGTGGTGTGTGTTTTGTTTTTTATTTCCCAGATATACTTAGAAAGCATTGTGCTGTTCGCATATTTACTATTTGTGAAAGACATTTTGTGTACATAATTTCTTTGTTTCCATGGTCCTTCGGTTACTCCTATATATACTTTTTCTTCATTATCTGCTGATTTTGTCGTGGCTTGGTAGATTACGTTGTTTTGTAAACAATTACCGTTTAAGGGACATTCGTTTTTTATTCTGCAGTTGCACGTGGGTTTAATTTGTTCGTGTGGTTTGTTAATAATTTTTCTGTTGTGCTTTTTTATTATTTGTGCCATGTTCTCGGTGCAACTGTAGCTGATTTTTACTGTGTTTTTGTTGAATATTTTGTGTAGGGTGCTTGATTCCGGGAAGTGTTTGTGTAAAAGCTTGAAGAATATTTTTCCTATGTTTGTTTTTACGTTTTTGCTGTACGGTGGGTTGAACCATATGATATTTCTTTTTCTGTTGGTCTTTTTTGTGTTCTGTTGTGAGTATGTGAGTGTTGCTGGGAATCCGCTATCTTTTAGGGCTGTTTCGTAGTCTTTCTTGGCCTTGTTAAATATAGATTCATCGGAAGAATTGTCGGAAAGCCTGCGGTTAATCGATTTAGGTATCTGTTTGATTATAGAAGGCGGGTGGTTGGAGTATATATGTATGTACTGTGGTTTATCATTCGGTTTTCTGTATGGTTTGTGTGTGCCTTTTCTTAGGTTGAAGGTGACATCTAGAAAATCTACTTCGTTTAGGTTAGTTTTTATATCTATCTCGAATCCGTTATTTTTGAAAATTTTAATTATTGCTTTTCTAGTTTTATCAGTCTTTTGTTTGTTGCAGTTTCTTAAGATTATGAGACCGTCATCTCTGTAGAGCCCTGTGTCATTTCTATCTATTATTTTGCTTAGTTCGTGTAGTAAGTAAATGCCTACGATTTCGCATGTCTCTGCACCGTCAAAGCTTCCCATTGTAGTGTCAAATATCCCATCTTTCTTTATCCATGCTTCTTCATGGTGAAATAATAATGATTTACGTGAGTGCTTAATGATGTCGATTTCGTTTGGTTTTATTATTATTTGTTCATGAGCTAAGTTGATGGCCTTATCTAGTGTACGTTCTGTTATGGATGGGTAAAATTCTTTTATGTCTAATTGTAGGAAGTGGCAATTTTGTTTGTTATTTATGTTGTTGAACCAGTCAATGGTCAACAGAAAAAGAAATATCATATGGTTCAACCCACCGTACAGCAAAAACGTAAAAACAAACATAGGAAAAATATTCTTCAAGCTTTTACACAAACACTTCCCGGAATCAAGCACCCTACACAAAATATTCAACAAAAACACAGTAAAAATCAGCTACAGTTGCACCGAGAACATGGCACAAATAATAAAAAAGCACAACAGAAAAATTATTAACAAACCACACGAACAAATTAAACCCACGTGCAACTGCAGAATAAAAAACGAATGTCCCTTAAACGGTAATTGTTTACAAAACAACGTAATCTACCAAGCCACGACAAAATCAGCAGATAATGAAGAAAAAGTATATATAGGAGTAACCGAAGGACCATGGAAACAAAGAAATTATGTACACAAAATGTCTTTCACAAATAGTAAATATGCGAACAGCACAATGCTTTCTAAGTATATCTGGGAAATAAAAAACAAAACACACACCACACCAAAAATATCTTGGAAAATAAGGAAAAAATCATCAGCCTACAACAACCTATCAAAAACCTGCAAACTTTGCTTGGAGGAAAAAATAGCTATCATTACCTTCCCAGATGAAAATAAATTATTAAATAAAAGATCCGAGCTAATCTCAAAATGTAGACATGAAAACAAATTTTTACTACGTAACTTAAAATAGAAAAATAAATAAATATATAAACAAACAACAATAAAATAAGCAAAATAAATTACTCCAAACAAATCATAAAACCACACCTGTTAGAATATACGAAACAAAATCAAAACAAAAGAACGGACGAAAGTTATAACTGTTATACAAATAAAAATAATAATAATAAAAAAAAAAACAAACAAAAAAAACATGAATAAAAGATAATATACTACGTTACTTAAAAACCGAAAGCCCAAAAAGATATAGTGTAACAAATAAATAACAACAAGTATAATAAATCGATCTAAATACATCCAAATATATAAATAAACTAACAACCGATTACGATAAACTAGCCGGTTAAAAAACAAAATAAAACAAAAACAAATAAAGATAACCAACCTAAATAGATAAATTAAAAACTGTTCCCACCTAAATAATAGTCAGAAAAAACCACAAATTCAACAAACAGATTTAATCAATGACAAATAAACAAATATATAAGATAAAAAATAAAATAAATAAAAACAAGCAAAACAATTTGACCCAAATAAATAAGCGAACAAGCGATTTCCGGTAATGACGGCCATTATAGACTACCAACAATAAGCTATATAAACAAATTTTTACTACGTTAACCAAAAACACCGATCAAAATAAAAGAATAAATAAATAAATATATAAGATAAAAAATAAAAATAAAAATGAAAAAACAAACAAAAAACAAGCAAAACAATTTGACATAAATAAATAAACAAATAAGCCACTTCCGGTAAAAGTAACCGCCAAAATAGACTACCCATAATGCACCACTGACCCTTATATAAATAGCCGAGAAAAATAACAGCACTAGTCGCCTGACGATTGCACTAGCATGAAACAGACTGTCGCCTCTAAGTGCTGACTTCCATGTCCACTTTTATATTCACACGCTCTATCTCTGATATTGAGCACTTTACCCCATAAATATAGCACACTTTAAGACTATATTTCTGCATATTCAGCTCCTGATTATCAGTAGAGCACTTTCGCTACATTTATAACACAACATGGACATAGAAAAATTTAGCCTCGACTACTCACTAAAAAACATACCCACCCCTTCCCCTTACATATATAAACTAAAATTATTTGAAAAAACAGAAAGTTTCATAAAAAGAATGAGATGGAAAGCACATTTTTTAAACCAAGATCTTCACAATAATAATAATACACTCAAGGAAAAATACGGGTTCAAAACAAGAAAATGTCCCCCGCAACAAAAAGAATTAGATGACTTCGAGAAGGACTTAACTGACCTAGTTAGAAACATAAAATTCCATAAAAAACAAGATGCATTCCAAAAAAAGCTAAAAGAAGATATAGCCAAAATAAACAGTTCAGCAAATATATTTATCGCAGCCGACAAAACAAGAAATTTATACAAACTAACCCCTCCTACGCACAATAAATTACTAAAGAACAACATAACCAAAACATACAAAAAGGCACCCAAAACAATAGAACACGATATAAATAAAGAAGCTAAAGCAATCGCTCAAAAATTAGACCTAGAT
>OZ038488.1:11270967-11423467 GCA_964036315.1 Acanthosepion esculentum
ATACATACATATATACATATATACATACATACATATATATATATGTATACATACATACATATATATATATATATACATACATACATAACATATATATATATATACATACATACATATATATATATATATACATAATATCATACATACATATATATATATATATACATACATACATATATATATATATATATATACATACATACATATATATACATATACATACATACATATATATATATATATATACATACATACATATATATATATATATATATATACTTACATACATACATACATATATATATATATATATACATATATATATATATTAATTATTCATTATAATTTTATCATATAGACAAAACCATTTTACTCACAACAAAGATGCAACTTGGTTTCAGTGTATTTTAACTGCACATCTACGGGTGAGGGTCGGAAATGGTTATGAACAATCCTGTTTGTAGGCAAGCCCGGATGTAAAACGTCACTTCCTTTTTCCCGTTTTTTGAGAAGAAATATGTACTTAAAGTATACCTAGTGTATCTAAGTGAAAACGATAGTTGTTGTTGACAGCAGTTTGGTGTTGGGTGGGTCTGGTAGTTAATGTTGAATGGAGTGTGGACATTCTTCCGATGATAAGCATCGGCCAAAGTTTGGGTAGGTCAACCACCTAGCGTCGTAAGTTTGAGAGGTTGGGGAGGGAAGATTGCGGTAGGGGATAACATTACACTTTAGTAGGTAAAAAGAATTTCGAGATAACATTTATAATTATTAGGAGTAGTTATATTTAGGTTTCTCGGTAAGAATTCTTACAGTTGGATTGCATTTCTTTATGTTTGGGTTATCACTACTTATTTTTAATCGAAAGAGCGTTTTTTGTGTATATGTAAAAGATTCCTAGTTATGGGATTGGGAATTTAGCAAGATTGTAATGTTAAATCCTTAGTATGCCTACAGCAAACGGTAGTCTCATGCCTCTGATTTAATAATTTGTTATTATTTAAAAGTTCGATAATACATATTTTCTCCTGATAGGAAGCAAGTTTCGCTCAGTGAATTATAGGTTCTGGCTTGTTTTAGGATTTTCCATTTAACTTTAGGTGTTTTTCCTTCTTCCTTGTTTCGAAAGTGATGTCATATTTCGTTTGGCCGTATTTGTGAAGGAGTTTAAGTGGTTGTAATACCTATCCTTAAAAGGTCTGCTAGTAGACCCCACATACAGCTTAATATCTCCGGGTTCTCATTTGATGAGATATAGGCCATATGCACTATGGATTTGGCTAAGCATCTGTTTGATAATGGACATTGATCGGGGATTCTACAGTTGCATAGTATATATCTATATTTTGATGTGACACTCTTCAGAAACGAATAATACAACTCTTTCGGCTAAATTTGTCCGACAATAAGTCCTTTGAATGGGAAAGTCTTTGATTTCCGCCGCACGCAATAAAAGCATCATCACTTCAGTAGAGAGTGTATTGCTGGCTTAATACGGCTAGAAAGCAAGCAAAAGAATTTCTGCTTTTCGGTAGCTTTCTCTGTGATCGCACACTTTATTATTCTGTCTCTCTTTTTCATGCACCCAGCCTGAAGGTAATCATAAAAAAGACAAGACTAAAGTCACAGCCTTTTCTAATGCAAACAAAAGAATTTCTGCTTTTCGGTGACTGTCTCCCTTTCACCCACTCACTATTATGTTCTGTCTTTCATGCTCCCTACTAAAAAAGGTAGTAAATTTATTGCTTTTACTTGCGTCTTTTCCCGCTGAACAACAACATTTTTCTCTACTTATAATAATATCCCTTGTAACAATTATACTAAAAAAATGAAAAAAATGGGAAATACAAAAAAAAAAAAGAAAAGAAAAAGAAATATAAGTACAAAGAAAATAGTGAAAATTATCAATAATTAATTTTATATTTCACAAAATTATTTATCCTGGAAAAAATGTAAGGCATACGATGCATACATGAACCCTTCGCTGATTATATATATATATATATATATATATATATATATATATATATATATATATATATATATATGAAGGATTCTCCCGTCGAGTTCAACGTATGAGGTTTCAACGACCACCTACTAATTATCTGCATGCCTATGACAAGCATAACTTCTGAAGCCAGCTTGAGAATTGCACAAAAGACTACAAATAGTACAGGAGAAAGTAATGCATGCAAGTGCAGCAGGAACACTGTTAGCTGTTTTATTTCGCTTCCGTGTTTTATATATTACACAGAATCCCCCCAAAAATGTATACACACTTCAGGAAAGGAAAACTTGTATAGATATTGTAAAAGTAAATTTATCCAGACATCACGAAATTAATACAATTTAACTTTGTATTCTACAATCATAAGAGATGCTCAAAATGGTGACCTTTAGCCTGCAGTCATTTATTAGTACTGCGAATTACTGCTTGGGCAACGTTGGTTAAAATGTCTAGTGGAATTGTTGCACGTGCATTTTCAATTTCTTGTCTAAGGGCTGCCAATGTAATGCTATCTGTCGAGAAAATATCGTGATACAATAAATATTTTTATTGCAGTTTGACAAAACTAAAAAATATTTCCTTTCCTGAAGTGTACAGACATTTTGATGAACTCTCTCTCTCAAATATATATATATATATATATATATATCAATGTGTTACCACGAAGACCCAATGTAATATAAAACTTTATTATTTGGCTGATATTGACAAAAATTCAAAATATCATAACGAGAGAAAAAAAACTCCAAAAGAAATATTACTTTCATAGGTTGTGTGGGTAGTGCCAAGGTCATCAGGGCGGAAATGGCAATCGACGAGTTGTGTCCAAATTCCACCCTAGTGTGTTGCGTTCACTTGGTATGGATTCAGGTGAAGAGTGAAGAGATGGGTTAATCTGGATGAAAGAGCAGGATTGGATTATGGATTCAATCGCAGGATAGACTGGACTTTCTAGCCTGGGGTGGCAGTTAATCAGGGAAAAGGACAGTTCTAAATTCAACACTATGGAAAAGGCATTATTACATTTCTTTTTCCATTCAGATCATTTTGGCCGTGAGTATAATCAGCAAGACGACCATACTAGTCGGAACAAATAAGTACATAAGATATAACCGCAAAACCTCCGTCAAAAATTATGGAAAAGGCAACAGAAACTACTCCATTATCTTTCCCAAGAAATTATTACTTACTCGCCCCACCCCAACTACCAAGATCGTGGTATATAGCACATGGAATTTTTAAAGAGGGGTGCCGATGCGCGTACACATAGGACGAAACCAAAAAGTGTCCGTTCCCCGCGATTACTGTCACGTTGGCAAAAATATTCTATCAGCCCTCCCTCTTTAGTGCAATGAAGGAGGTACTGTCACGGGGTTGGAATCCTCGGAACGAGGCATGCCAAGAATTTATAGCAATACAGGCTGAAGGGACATAGCATTTAAGAAAATACTTTTTGTATTACCTTACAAATTTTGTTCAAGAAGATTAAAAATAATGAAGTCTGGTAGTGATCAATGGCATTGTCCTGGACAGCTTCACTGAATTGAATATATCTCCAAAAGAATTTATTGTATCAGTAATCATGTAATCGATATGCAGTTTTAGGAAGTCGGAATGTTTCAACAGATTTGAGTCTGACAAAGCGAAAAGAAGCCAGTCTGCGACAATGACACTCTCCAATAGAAACGTAGATGGTTAAATTGCTACAACGAAGTGTTGACGTGTTTCAGAATAGCAAGGTCAATAGGAACAATCAAGGACTTTATTCACAGCAACAGACAGTTACAAGGATAAGAATGGGGGAATTTGGACGTGCTAAGCGCCACTCAACAACCATACGAACCAAACAGTGACAATAACAATAAGGGAGACGTTATTATTATTTGCTGTACGGAAGAATAGTACGGTTATGAAGAAATCCATAACCGTGTTGTGATTCTTATTTTCAGTCAAGATTATGGTACATTTTTTAAATAACCATGGAACCAATAACATTTACATTCTAACATTAATAATGACTAACGACGAGGCAGCTATCTGTCAAATACTTAGGTTTTGTAACTTATTTGCATTTAAGGTTAAAAAATAAACACGATTATTCTTATTCTTTCTGATTAAAAGAATTGCGACAAATAATGTGCTTACCACTAGGTCCGCAGGATGGTAATGGTAATATTAGCTGTTTCCCTCCTAGGAAACATTTGGCATTCAATGATAGCGCAGCCAGTACTATTTTCGGTTGAAATTTATAAAATCTTTCTCTTAAAACGATTTTTCAGGAAAATAGATTTCCCAGTTCCAGTAGCTATTAACTATCTTTCCAGTATTGATGGGGGTTACCTTTCTAACCTTTTATTTGAAATAATGTGAAATGTCAACATCTTGATTATGTCATTATTTTCTCTTCGAGATACATGTGCTATCTATTTTAGCTGTTGCTGCTGTTGGTAGTTATCAAGTGATGTGGTTTCTGTTATCTGGTACAATTATTTGTGATTCTGTAGCGCAAGACCTCAATATTCAGAGATTCAAAGAAGAATGATCACTCGAGCAAAGACTTTTTAAAGCATTAGTCTTAGAAAGCGGTTTTATACAGCTAACAGACTAGATATTTTATTATAATTTAATTTGAGAACCACGACTACAATATATCACAGGTTCACATTCTAGCCTCTTTTCTAATCCTTATCCCAACGTTTTTTTTCGCTTGCTTTCAAATCCAGCTCCCAAAGCCTTTTTTCATATCAGAGATAAGGATATATTTTCTAACGAATGAAAGGGCTAGGAAATTTGTATAGCAATTTTAGAGGGAAAATCCCCGATATTTCTGAGCCTCTTGATCTCCATATATACAGAGAATCTTCGCCTATTTGACAGTGAGTAATCGACAACCGTCTGTGATAATAACAGGTCGGCGACAGAAAAGCAGTTATCTTCAAGAAAGAACTACCTGCCATGGGCTGTCGAGAAAGAACGTTGGTTCACTACTAAAAACCAACTGAAATCTGCTTCCTTGCGCCTAGAAGATATCTGTCGCCGCCCTACGAACACACTCAACTACGAAATTCATATCGTCCGACAGTTTCCTCCTATACAAGAACTCTGAACAAATCTCTGGGTGTTTTAACCTTTAACAACAATCTACTATTCGCTTAAAGAACTTTTAGGCGCTCAGAAAAATATTTTGAGCAAGCCTTTTCTTTTTTTATGAACATTTTTTCTTCCTTTAAAGTTAACGGAATTTTCTTCTTCCTTTCTTTCTCTCGTAATTGTATTTTTACCCTTTTTGTGCATGTAAATAAAAATTTTCTTTTATTGTTACACCCCGAGCTGGAGTTTGAATTTTCTATTCTTCCGCCTAAAAGGAGAGAATTGTCCGCTTTAATCTTTCAAGTAGTTGTTGGTTTTTTAAAACTTTGTCGCATTTTTAACCGCAACCATTTCATGTGGGAAAACCAGGACAAATTTCCCACATTTTGCTCAAAATAATTGTGTGCTTCTAAGAACAACATATTTGTTTCCTTTCGGAAGGCTCTAGTGCTCGGGGTGTGCGTTAAGTGGAAGAATTTGTTTCACCCCACCCCTTCTGCAAACTGTCAAGTATCAACATCAGACAGTACTTCCTAAATTTAATTACTAAACATTTCAACAAAAAGATCCTCTAAATAGGATATTCAACAGGAAGTCAATCAAAATTAGCTATTCCTGCACTGATAATATGTACCAAATTATTAATTCCCCACACAAAAAACTAAATCTAACATGGAAACCCCCTTTAATTCTAGAATTAAGGAAAACTGCCCAGTAGAGGACAAATGCAGATCCACGAGTGTAGTACACAAGACAACCATTACCCCCTAAAGAAAATACGACAAACAATTAATATTTACATCGGTATTTCCGCAGGAGAATTTAAAAACAGAATCAATACACATAGGCACTCATTCAGCAATCCTAAATTAAAACATCAAACAGCCCTTTCGAAAAAAATTTGGGAATTGAAGGTAAAGATTCTGAATCCTCAAAAAAATTGGAAAATTTTAGGTTTCGCAAACACCCAATAGTTTTATGGATAAGAGCAAGCTATGTTTAGAAGAAAAAATCAGGATAATAAAATATAAAGATCAATGCAAACTATTAAATCAACGGAGAGAATTTATCACGAAATGTAGATATAGAAACAGTTTCAAAATTACATAAGAATACATGTGTATATATGTCGGGGTGTATGTGTGCGTATAGTGGCACATATGTATGTATATGTAAATGTACATATATGTATGTGTGAAGATATGTACGCATATAAGTGTGTTGGACAGCATGATTTATTCCATAATCTATAAAATCTATCATTCAACTAATTTACATTAATCTAAATGGGTTTAAGTTTAAATCCCCCATCACTTATTAGTAATATTGGACGTAGTATAAAAACTATTTACTGTGAATCCCAGGGAAACACACTTAGAGTTTGTATAAGAAACGCCACATAGTAGGAACAGATATTTAGCTACAAACAACGAAAGGCTCAAGTCATAAATAAACTCCAGCCCCAGACCGCTTCCCCGGAATAAGATACCTTAGGCCCTCCACCAGTCGCTAACGCAAGACCCTTCTCATTAACAAGGCGTCTACCAGAGGAGGACTGACATTGAAAATAAATTTAAAGCAATGCTTCGAGACAGACACTTAGGGGCTGATGATAGCTGCGTACATACCAGGTTGAAATAGACTATCCCCATGTTGAGATATTTTTTTTTGCTGTAAAAAATACACATGCTGTTATAATAAATACATCGAGCTCTCTGTGGATCAGTTTTAATAATTAATATTACTAGGATCCACTCAGATTATATACCAACGGATCGATTACTTGTAATATATATATATATATATATATATATATATATATAATGCGGCCTGTCTGAAAAATAACGGGACTTATGTCACAAACAATTTATTTCAATTCTTAAAAACAAACTACATGTTTTCCCCTTCAAAGTAACCCCTTCTAGTCTAATGCACTTTTCCACGCTTTTATGCAATGCTGAAAGGATTCTTCTTGGGTGTCCCTCATCTCCGTCATTACGGCTCTCCACGCCTTCGAAACGGGTCTCCTTGACGATCCCCTTGAGCTTGGGGAAGAAAAAGGTTACGCGGCGCAAGAGCAGGAGAATATGGAGGTTGTACAAGTACGGCGATTTTCTTCTCGGCCAGGAACTGCCGGATGCTCAAGACGTTGTGAGAAGGTGCATTGTCGTGGTGAAGCAGTCACGATTTGTACTGCCACAACTCTCACATGTGAAAAAATGCAATGTTTCAGATAGATAATATTACAGTTCTATACTCCCATGATATCATGTTAGATGATAACACAATCCGCTTATCCCTCTTTCGCTAATAGCTCATAAAGCACACCCAATCCCGTTACTTTTCAGATAGATCGCGTATATATATATATATATATATATATATATATATATATATATATATATATATATATATATAGTAAATTTCTTAAAGATGCAGTTTTTTGCAGTCGGAAGGAAAATATTCTTTATTCATGGAAACATTGTATATAATAATTTTTCTTTGTATTATTTCTTTTAAGTAAAGGTGAGACAAAGATGCATCTTCACCCCAGGTTTATTCCCCCTCTACCGCGACGCTATTCTAAAGGAACTGTAGTTACCACCAGTATTTATTATTAGCAGGCGTAATCTTAACAATATAAGATACGCAGATGACACTGTGCTGATGGCCGAATCGGAAAGGAAACCTACACGATCTCCTGGACAGGATGGTAAAACAAAGCAAGAAAAAAAAGACTATCCATCAACTGCAAGAAGACAGAAAGTATGGTCATCAGCAAGAGAAAAAGACCAAGATGCGAGTCACAAATTGGAGATATAAACATCAAGCCGGTAGAGAAGTTTAAATACAGACTTGGGCTTAATTCGTTTCGAGTTTTCATCAAAAAATTATCAAAAACAAAAAATTAGCGCAATAAAGAATGTTCAGCAGATGTTCTTATTTCAAATTCCTGCCGACAGGCTACATTCGTGGCAATTTTTGAAAAAATTCCAACACCGATTTTGAATTCAGACTTGTTTACATCTGTGCTCTGCCGTTGACGTTCTTTCAATTACATTTCAATTGTGATTTAGAATACATTTTTAACCATGGCTCCGAAGAAAAGTCACAGTGCAAGTGCTAATGTTAAACGTAAGTCTATATCGCTGGAAGAGTATATATTTTATTCAGAATACTGTACGTACATATCATAAATACTATAATAGGAATCGGGGAGCACTTATTTTCGGTTTATAGTGTGGTTATTTCGACTTGAGTTGTATATAGAGTATATATAGAGTATATATAGAGTTGTTTTTCAACCTAAGCCGTGGTCAGTGGAACCGATGTATCTGTGAAGCGTTTTAACAGAGGATGGAAAATGCGACACAGAGATCCGAACACGCATTGAATTAGCGAAAGAAGCATTTCAGAATCAAAGGTGTTGAGAAACAGAAAGATTTTGTTACAAAGAAAAGAGTGATGGACTGATATGTAATATCAATCCTTTTATATGGCCGTGAATGTTGAACAATTTCTTCACGGATGAGAGAAAAATACCAGAGGTAGTAGAAATGTTTTACAGAAAGATACTGAAAATTCCATGGTCGGAACGAATAACCAATAAGGAAGTTTTAAAGAAAATGAGAGATCTACTCAAAATCAGGAAAAGACAGCTAAATTCCTTGGACAAATAATGAGGAAGGAGGGCTTGGAAAACTCAATCCTCACGGGGCATATTGAGCGCAAGAGAGACAGGCGAAGGTAACGAAAAAATTACCTGACACACTTGTGTGAATGGATGGCGGAACGTGGGGCGGGGGCCTTAGCAAAGGGAGAAAACGTTAAAAGCAACACGAGATAGATGGTTGTGGAGAGCCATGATTGCCTATGTCCTGAAGGTACTCAGCACACAGTTTTGCTATAACATTTCAGAAACCTCACGTACTTGTCAAATATCTCTCACCATTTAAGTCCGATATTTCTGTGTTGGTAATTGTTCCAACCATAAACGTGGCTGTTAATAAAGGTTTGGAATCGCTTGATTATCATTAATTAACAGTAAAAAATAATTAGTACATAATAAGAAATTATTAGAAATATAGCTATTTTATTTACGATAGTTTTAGTTTTGAATATGCAGGGGTGTAGTGGTTAGGTGCTCGGAACAAGAAATTGGCGAGTTGAGTTCAAATTCCGACCGAGATCGGTATATTCACTTTCGTGCTAGCACTCTTGGAAAAGGTATGAATATATCTCTTCTCACTTACAGCTATGGGTTAAATAACAGGGCAGACAAGTCTCTCTAACTGTAGGTCAACTCTGAATTCATAACTCCGTCACCTGAAGCTGTATAAAGATGGTTAGACAGAGTGCTGTAACATAGATCCGCTCAGCATAGTTTCAGTGTAAGCCACAGGTTGGCTCTGTAGCCGTTAAAGAAACATTAATGGCCCTGATCAGATGGGCATACTCGGAAACGGGCAGTCATGCTGAAGATGAGACAGCATACTGATTTACAGTTTGCCTTCAAGTCGAAACAGCTCTAATCATAGACCACAGGTTGTCTCTGTGGCCATTGAAGAAACACAAATGGCTCTGAGCAGATGGGCATACTCGGAAATGAACAGCCATACTGAAGATGAGACATCGCAGTAATTTACAGTTTGTCTTCAAGTCGAAACATCTCTGATCATAAACCACATAGTAATCCTGGATATGTTGATACACTACATACGGCAGCAAGGCCTTTGCTTGGTAGATTGGAGGTTTTCAGGAGTGTGGAACCACTAGTTAATTGCTGTTGTTCCCAGGTCCATCCTGACTCGGGTTATTAGCACCAGTTAGGGTCTCAACTATGAGAAAAGTGAACTCCCAAATAAAAACAAAATCCTATGAAAGTATAAAAATACATTTTTGTAGTAAGTGTTTTTTTATATAAAAAAATAACCAACAATTCACACATACTAACAAATTGTAGCGATTTCACCAAAATCCGTTTAAAATTCTGCCAAACAAACAAAATGAACCTTTTCATGACATTAATCTATATAATATTCCACATTTTTTTTATAAACTGTATTCTAAATTAAATTCAACAAAGCTACATCGTAAAAAACACATACTACCGCCTCTAGTAATCATGTCCACACAAACATGTAGAAACACAAAAGTTGAGTATCATCTACCATGTATTCAATTGTGAAAGTAGAACAACATATATTTTTTTATTACTTCAACGCTCCCTAGAAAATTAAATTTAGTCATTAAGTGACCCATAAGGAGTTGATATACCGTTAAACAGACAAATCAATCAAACAATAATATTTTAATCGATCTTAAATCACAGCATTGATCAGTGAATATTTGTATCGCCGCATTGACGTGTTGAGAAGCTCGTGAGTTGGTGATCATGGCCCTCCACAATGTCCTGGCCTTTGTAGCTCTTAATAACGTCTTTTTGCCATCTTTCTCAAACACTTCTCAGCCATCGATTCGCTTAAGCTCGCCAGGTAGGTTGTGCGTTGCTTTCCTCTGGCACTCTTACCTTCAATCTGTCATGTGGTTATCAGATTTTCCAAGCCCTCTTTTCTCATATGTACCCTAGTAATTTCAACCGTCTCTTCCTGATGTTAAGTTTCCTTTTTGTTGTCATTGTCTATGGAACTTGTTGTTGCACATATGTTCGGTTCATGCTATTTCCAGCATCCTTCTGTAGAAACACATTTCTGTTGCTTCAAGTCTCTTCTTCATCTTTGAGGAGATTGTCCAGTATTCACTGACATATAGGAGATTAGATATTACATAACAGCTCAGTAGTCTTTTCTTTGTTTCTAGCAATATTTTTCTGTTTCTTAATACTTTGCTTTGGAAGGCATCTTTTGCTATCCCAATACGCTTTCTGATTTCCGTGTCGCAGTTTCTGTCCTTTGTTTATGCGATTTTCAAGTATCTAAATCGTTGCACCTGTTTGATTTTGGTATCCCCAATCTGTAATTTACATGTCGTGCCGTCCCTTTTGCTAACAACCATGCATTCACCTCGATAAATGTGCTACGTGGAGGAATACAGAAAATGTCTTCACCGGCGCTTCTCGTCGGACAGAATGTACCCATGATGGGTTCTTGCCAATTTTTATTAGTTACTGGAACTTAATATTACTTTTTGATTTAATTTGGCCTTCAATCTTCGAAGAGTAATGTCATGACGATAGTTGGAAATGTAAATTAACTCAAGAGAAAAGAAGGAAAAAACAATGAAGAATGTTTTTTGTTGTTGTTGTTATTATTCGAATTGTTGGTGGAGAATAAATTCTATATTACCATCCTAATATTGCATTACCATATCCGCGATACAGTAACATTTTGCTCACGGATGAAAACAGACAAATGCATATAAACATTGGGGGAAAACTGTATCTACGTATTTACAGACGCTGAATTAGACAATAGTTTTGTAGCGGACCGTGGGTTTTCGTGTTGCTAAGTTAGGAACACGTCTGTAACTCCTGATAGAAGAGAGTCCACTACAAGAATATGGCGGACTCAGAGATTGAATCCACCATAAAGAAATGTAAAGAAAACAAACAAGACCGATAAATATGTATAAACATGTATATGTATTAAACAACAAAATTTACAAGGGACAAAAACATTAACATTTGTGTTTGTGCTTGAACGTAAAGAGTTCGTATGAATGTGTGTGTGTTTGTGTGTGTGTGTGTGTGTGTGTTTGTGTGTGTGTGTGTGTGTGTGTGTGTGTGTGTGTTTGTGTGTGTTTCATGGCGTTTTCCCACAAGTGGGCAAAACGCAAATCTCTCTGGGAGATCATATTTTTTAAATGTATCCGGTGAAATGCAAAGTAAAAAGAGAACGAAGCAATAAATCGCCCAGTATTTATAGTGTAGGGAGAGCGTCCCCTAGTGAACAATTTGGACAATTAAGGAGGAGTTCACTCCGATAGTTTTTCCATGCAGCACATATTAAAGAAACAACGAAAAGAAAAATGAATTAAGGTCTTACTTGATAGTTGACTTAAATGACAATGTTTCGTTGAGGTCTGGACGTGTAGTCGCTTCGACAGATTAGCATCAACTGGCGAGGTGACTTAAATTTCACATTTCTTGCTAGACTCTAAGTACTGCTTACCCTTTAACGTGTGCATAAATTATAGAGGAGTCAAAAGCCGACAACGAATCTTTGTAACGCTACAAGCATTCACAAAAAGAAACAATGTTTTAAAAACCTGCCACTTAAAATCAAAAGGTACGAGAACGTAGAGGAGAAAGTTTCCCGAATAGATTTATGCACCTGAAACCGAAAAGCAACACACAACATTAACAATGTGTAAGCATTACACAAACGAAGTAAACAGTTAAAAGGGGTAATAATTCCTGTAATAGTTTTAATTTAATAATTCTTTGAAGAATATAGACACACATACACGCGTTTAGAAAATGGCGGAGATGCAGTTGCATTGGAGACGGCACAGCTGAAACTGACAGAAGTTCTCAAAAAAAAAAAAAGAATATGAAAAAATAAATGTAAGAGTCTCGCCCGGAATACAAGCAAGAAAATGGAAAGAATAGAAAATCGATAACGGAAAAAATGTAGGGAACCAATATCGACCCAATAAATCTAGTAACGAATCAGAGCGGGCGGAGAAAGACGAGAAAGCTGCCAATTCGCGGTAATTATCGAGATTGCAGAAAGAAGACTTGTAATAATAGTAGTAATAGTTGTTAAGGTAGTAGTATAGTATCATTATTAGTAGTAGTAGTAGCAACAAAAGCACTTTTTCTTTCTTTTTACTTGAGATTGATAAAATGTCTTCTTTTTTTTTTGGTCGGGTAGGGAATGCTCATGATGACATTCAGCAAAACGAACAATGATCTTCCATTAATAAAAACAAGGATACAACATAAAAAATATGAACGAATCGGCATTTAAAAGTGTTTTTAACTCGGCTTCCTCTAGTCCTCAGTGGACGTCAGCGAGGTTTCGAATTGAGAAAATATTCAAAATATGCTTTAATCGAAAAAAAAAATTTAATTTTTTAAAAACAGGTTATTACAGAGTTTTAAAAAATGGCGTCGAGATTAACAAGAATCTTGGCTCGCAGATCGTTACTGTCACGAGTTCGAATCTCGTGGTTTTGTGTATGACGAAAAGAATACTCCTTTACAGTTTTAACTTTTATGGTTTTGCATTTCCAGATAAAAAGAAATGAATCAAAATTATAAAGTATAACAAAAATAAACAATAAAAATAAATAAAACGAATAAATAGACTCGGAATTAAATGATTATCTTTTCGGATATTTCTCTAACGTTCTTGTGGTTTGCAAAGGGAAATGAATCGTTTTTCTCTTATTTAAAATAATTGGTAAATATAATAATCTCATTTGCACGAAAACTGAACGTCCGTGAAAGAATAAATGAATGAATAAATGTCTTTTTTACGCATATTTCCCTGATGCCAAGGATATGTTGGCTTTAGATTTTTTGGTTTTTGTTTAGATATGAAATAAAAACATAAAAATAACTTTCAACCTGTCAGACGCAGGGGAAAATTTTCGAGAATTACTCCATGAAAATAAATAAAATATAAATAGCATCTTCTACGCCTGGGTGGTTTGTTCAACGAAAAATTGGTACGCGATGACACTGAGGAGAAAAATCAATAAGATAAATTAAATTAAATGGCATTTCCCCAAAGAAGATGACAGAAAAAAAAAAGAAAGCATATGATTAGTCAGTGTGGAGGCAGTATGCAAATTGACGAGGTTTTCAACTGCTTTTCTTAATTAAACCAAGCAACAATATTTTCCTGATAAAAAAACAAAAACAAACAAAACAGTATTATCAAGAATTTTATTTCACATTGAAATGCATTTGGGATAGGAAGACTTAATTCTTTTCTATCAAAGATGGTTTAAATGTCTGACATTTAAAGTGTTCTGAAGCAATTTCAAAATCAAAAAACCGAAACAGGATGGAATAAAACGATTCTGAAGCAGAAATTTTAGAAAGTACATCTGAAAATTCGTTCAAAATTATTTGCTTTCGTGCAGAATAAGAGATAAAATTTTCTGTTGACTATATATTGTTTTCATGAACACATTTCTATCATATAATAAAAGCGGTTAAATACTGCGAAATAATCTTTTCCCAGATTATGGTCGCATTTTATTTGTTTGGAAGATAATCTTCCAATTACGAATAAACTTATTTAAGAAAGATTCAAGAGTTTGAAATAGTCTTTTGGTGGTTTTGAAGAATAACATTTTTGACAATAGGGAGAAAGGAAAGCGAGAAGAAAGGACTAACCATTAATTGTATGAAAATAAAATGTATGATTGTTAGCAACAGGAACAACATACAAACTACGAATTGGGGATGCCAAAATCCAGCAAGTATCAAATAAATACCTGGGAATTGTTTAACAAAGGATGGAAAACATGACACCAAAATTCAAACGCGAACTGTAATGGCGAAAGATGATTTCCAAAAGCTAAACAAAGTATTAAGAAACGGGAAAATTTCGTTAGAAACAAATAAAACAATGCTGAACTGTTATGTAATACCAAACCTCTTAAATGTCAGTGAATGCTGGTTATGAAGAAATGACTGGGAGCAATAGAAATGTAGTCCTACTGGAGGATGCTGAGAATACCATGGACGAAACTTGTAAACAGCGAGGAAGTCTTAAATAAAATAGAAGCAAAATGGACATTTGTACTTTCAACCAAAAAGAGACTGCTGAAGCAATGAGGAATGAGGGTTTAGAAAATGTGACACACATAGAACATATGGAAGGTAAACAGGATATTAGGGAGAAGCAGCGGGTTATCTACCAGATGAGCTTGGAAGAATGGAATGCGTAGGAGAGATGATAAAAAGACAATCATTACTAATAGCTACACGAGTTTGCGGAGAGTCATGATCATCCACGTGCTGAAGGGACACAGCATATTGAAGAAGAATTTTGCGAAAATAAAAGAATTAGTAAATCGTAAGACGTTTTCGCTGCTCTTTTGAACACCATTCAAGAAACAGGAAAAATTCATGAGAAGCAAAGAAATGAGAGACCAAATGTTACGTAATATCAGTCCTCCTATATGGCAGTGAATGCTGGACAATCTCCTCACAGATGAAGAAGACACTTGAGGCAACAGAAACAAAGAAATGAGAGATGAAATGTTTCGTAATATCAGTCCTCCTATATGGCAGTGAATACTGGACAATCTTCTCACGGATGAAGAGACTTAAAGCAACAGAAACAAAGATAAGTATACTGAACTGTTACATGATATCAGTCCTCCTATGTGGCAGTTAATACGGGAAAAATCTCCTCACAGATGAAGAAGAAATTTGAGGCAACAAAAATGTAGTTCTACAGAAGGGTGCTGAGAACACCATTGACCGAACATGTGAGCAACGACGAAGTTTTAGAGAAAATGGAAACCAAAATGGATACTTATACATAACATCAGGAAGAGCCAGTTGAAATTTCTGGGGCGCATAATAAGGAAAGAAGACTTGGAAAATTTGATACTCACTGGACAGACTAAGGATAAGAGGGTCAGAGGAAATCAACGCACACCCTCCCCGGCGAGCTTGAGCGAATAGATGGCGGTGCAGTGTTTGGGGGTGTTGGGATTGCTATGAATTAGTGTGTAATCAGAAGGGTTTTTAGGTTTGTGGTAATAAACGTGAAAAGCATGTTCTTCATATTAATCACAACAATTTTATGGTAGACAATACAAAAGGAATAAATCTCAAAGGCAATATTGAACGAAGAAATAAAGGTAGTCGTGAATTCAATTAGAAACAAACATTGAATATTTATGTACAAATAAATTACAATACAATTTTGGAAAAAGTTGTGTTTCAGTCGAAATAACTGAATTGTTGAACAAAAGTTGAATGAAGTATTTTATGAACTCAAAGTTCATGAATGTTCCTTTGTTTAGGAAAAGTGTTCACAAAAATTTGAGGAAAATTTATCGAGAGATAAATTTTAAAGTATTGTAGTTGCGAGATTTTTTTGCTGAATTTTGTATGTTTTTGTTTTGTCAGAGTTATTCACCTTGGACCGTATTTTTTATATATATATTTGCTTTAGTAATAATTTCTGTTTGGTAGTGTAGAATAACACTTTTTTAGAAACGTACTAAGATTTCAGAGAGAGAGAGAGAAAGAGGTTGAAGGTTGAGTCAGGTGTTGACGCGCGAAAAGTCCTTTAAGTCAAGATGTAGACACGCGTGGATCTCTGTAGAAATCTCTCTGAGAGTGAATTGCTGACTAGTGAATCGGACTAAGATTCGCCCTTTTATTTACTCTGCGAAAATTAGATCGGCTCCCAGCGCGTTGGCGCCAACATTTATCCTGGGGCATCTCAACCAATAATAAGCCGAGTTTCGCAATGTGTGGTGTTGATTGGTCGAAACTAGCTCTTATGGAAAATTCCACCTTTAAACGAGTTGAGTGGAAAAATACGGAGGATTCTACAAATAGCCCCACGAGATTAATGGTCAACGTAGTTTGGACATTAATATGTATAAAAGGTGGTGTACTTTGCTGGCCAATGAACGCGCCTGCCGGACCTGGTCCGTGTAGGTGGGTTAATTTGGGGTTCAGGCGTAGAAGATGGATGTTTATTTGATGTCTCAGAAACAGGTGTTGGCTGAGTGGTCACAGGTTGGTCGTCACTGTTGATATAAGCTGGTTTTAACCGGTCAATGCTGACCGTAGTTCGCTTGCCGGCAAGATCTAGAACAAAATATTTCGACGCTCGAGAAATGACCTGATGCGGTCCAGTGTAGTTGGGTGTTAAAGGTTTACGGACCATATCTCGGCGTAGAAATACGAACTTGGCTGTATGCAGATCAGCTGGGATGTAATATGGCCTGTGAAAGGCTCTGGTCGGCGTATAAACAGTTTCAGACATTTTCTGCCGAAGGTCGCTGATAAACTGGCTGCTAGGTAGGTTGTCCGATACAGGGCCGAAGATCTGTCCTGGCAAGGTTAGGGGAGTCCCAAAAACCAAGTCAGCACTGGTACAGTTCAAGTCCTGCTTGACAGTATTTCTCAAAGCCAGCATGATCAGGGGAAGTTTATCAACCCAAGTTCGGCCTTTAGTTGAAGCAGTTATAGCATATTTAAGCTGCCGATGGAATCTTTCTACGAGGCCGTTGGAACAAGGGTGATATGCTGTAGTGGAAATATGTTTAATTCCCAATAGATCAGTGAATTCGTTGAAAAGGGCTGATTGAAACTGTGGACCTCTATCGGTAGTGATTACCGAAGGGCATCCGAAGTTTGTAATCCAGTTATTAAAAATAGCACTGGCCACTGTTTCAGCTGTAGTTGATTGCAGTGGGATGGCGACTGGCCACCGAGTAAACCGGTCGATTATGGTCAAAATGTACTCGAATCCATTCACATTTTCAAGTGGGCCCACCAAATCTGCATGCAAGTGAGTAAAACGACCGTCTGGGTCGGCAAAGGTTGATGTAGGTGCCCTTGTGTGTCTGCCAACTTTGGTGGCTTGGCAACGTAAACACGTGCGGGACCACTGCTTAATGTCAGCTGCCATACCGGGCCAGATAAATCTGTCCGATATGGTCCGCAACGTCGCCTTGCCTCCAGGATGTGCTTGTGTATGAAAATGTTCAAAAATCAGACGGCGCATATTTGGCGGAATGTACGGACGCGGGTTACCCGTGCTGATGTCACAATAAACTGATCTGTTTGTAAACGGGAGCGGTCTTTTTTCAATTTTTAAGGAAGTGTCCGAGTGGATAGCTTGCAGGGTTTCGTCCTTGTCTTGCTCGTCAGCTAAGTTATCAAAGTTCAGTGTTGTACTCTGCACTGCGCTGAGAGTTGTACGAGACAAGGTGTCGGCCACGGTATTACTAGCTCCACTAATGTAGCGTATATCCGACGAGAATTGTGATATGTAATCCATGTAGCGGATATCTCGCGGATTGTGCTTATCCGACTTAGCATGTAGAGCGTATGTAAGTGGCTTATGGTCTGTAAAAATTGAAAAGTCACGACCTTCCAGGATGTGCCGGTAGTGTCTGATGGCTAAATAAATTGCCAACAGTTCACGGCTGAAGGTACTATACTTCTGTTGGGCCGTATTTAGCTTAATAGAGAAAAATGACAGTGGTCTTTCCACACCGTCGACTATCTGGTGAAGTACGGCACCAACTGTATCCGACGACGCATCGGTAGTTAGCGTCAGTTTCGCGTCGGGTGAGGACGTAATGTACACAAGTTTGGTACAATCCTGCAAAGCTTGTTTTGCTTTACGAAAAGAGTCCAGCTCGTCTGCAGATAACACAATCTTCGGGTTTTTTCGCTTATGATTAGAAAGAAGATTCGTCAGTGGAAGAAGTACAATGGCACAGTCGCGTATAAATCGGCGATAGTAGTTGATCATGCCAATGAATCGCCGTAGCTGTCTCAATGTTGACGGTGGTGGGAATTCACTGATGGCCTTGACCTTTTCGTCCAGGGGAGCTAAGCCATTCTCATCAATGACGTGACCAAGGAAAGTTAATTCGGGGACAGCGAATAAACATTTATCAATGTTTAACTTTAGTCCGTAATGTTGCAATCGTTCAAAGACCGACTGTAAATGGTTACGATGTTCCTCGGGCGTTTTACTTGCTATCAGTACGTCGTCAATGTACGCATAAGTATAAGGTAATCCGCGGAGGACTTCATCTATAAGACGCTGAAAAGATTGCGCAGCATTACGGAGTCCGAACGGCATTCGGGTAAATTCGTACAAACCGAACGGTGTCGTTATTGCTGTTTTATGAATATCAGATGGTTCGATAGGAATCTGATAAAAAGCCTTCCTTAAGTCCAGCTTGGTGAAGACAGTAGCGCCTTCAAGGGACAAAGCAAAATCCTTAATATGAGGGATTGGGTATTTGTCTGGCACAGTCCGAGCGTTTAGGAGTCTGTAATCTCCACACGGTCGCCAGGCATCAGGTTCGTTCTTAGGGACCATGTGTAACGGTGTGGAATACGGACTGGAAGATGGTCTTATTATGCCCAGTTTGAGCATGTTTTCGAATTCTTCCTTAGCCACCCGTAATTTAGTTGGGTGTAGACGACGGGGTGACACGTGGACTGGGGGTCCAGTTGTTTTAATAGTATGTGTTGTGTTGTGTTTTATGGGTTCTGTATGAGTGAACGGTGCTAAAAGAGATTTGTACTGCTTAAGCAAATCTTCGCAACCGTTCGCGCCTGGTACCAGAGCAGTCAGTCCAACCGTGGAAAGCTTGGATAAAAATCCGCGTCGTCGCATATCCGTGCGCATATCGGTAAGTGTCCGAGATGACAGCTCCACGGACAAGTCGAAGTGTGCGAGGAAATCCGCTCCTATAATGGGTAACTCTACATCGGCTATAGTGAAGGTCCATGTATATTCTCTCCGTAGGCCGATGCTTAGAGACATAATACGCTCGCCATACGTGCCGATGGATGTGCCGTTTGCAGCCTGTAGCTTGAGTTGAGTTTGTCTGGGCGTTAATGACGATTTCTTACAATAACTCAGCGGTATAACGCTGATCTGAGCGCCAGTGTCAACTAAGAACTTCAATCTGCTGTTGTTGTCGAGAACGTAAAATAGGCGATTTCCGTTATTTAGCCCAGCAGCACACGCCCTTAATGGCTGCCGGGTTCGGAGTTTCCCGCGTTCTTATACGCACATGGTGGCTGACAGTTTCTTGCGCGGGCGCCAAACACTTCATGATACCAGCAATAGTTTCTCTGGCGGTGACGAGTATGTCTTGACGTTGATCGTCGCCTACCAGGATTGTGTCTGTTAGCTGAAGTATCGCGACTCCGTCCAGGAATGCTCTGAATTCTGTCTAGGCGTAAAGACAGGTTCCTTAGTTCGGTAGTCAGAAAATGGAGTTGCTGGTTAACATCCGGGGTCGGGTTATCTGTCACGACAGAGGAAATTTGGCGCGCTGGTCTAGTGTCCACGATTTTGTCCGCGATCGATGCCAGCTTGTGGACATCGACCTCCTCAGTTAGGACTGCTAAAATTTGCACTATATCGGGCGGCAATTTCTCCAGCCACATTTGTTTTAATACAGTTTCGGATATACTGTTGTCACCGAGTAGTGTAATCATTTTACGAAGAAGTTGGGAGGGTTTGCTGTTCCCGAGTGTTACATTCGTAAGGAGATCCTTAATCTTTCGTTCCTCGGAGCAACCTGTTCGTTGTAGGATTGCGTGCCGAAGCACCTCATACGGCTTTTCGGGCGGGAGATTAATAAGGATATCCGCTACTTCCGCTGCGATTTCAGCGGGAAGTTTCTCCACAACAAACGCGAATTTCGACTGCTGGGACGTCACGTGTCTGGCTTGGAAAATCGCGTCGAGTTGTATGAACCACGTTTGTGTATTCGTGGTATAGGAAGGGAGTTCCATCCTGAGTGCAGCTTCAATTGGTTGTACAGGATCTGCCATGTCGACTGAGGTTTTGTTGTTTGAAATAATGTGGTTATCAATTTGTTGGTGGTTTTGCCTGTACAAACGTCGGGGTTACCAATTTGTTGGGATTGCTATGAATTAGTGTGTAATCAGAAGGGTTTTTAGGTTTGTGGTAATAAACGTGAAAAGCATGTTCTTCATATTAATCACAACAATTTTATGGTAGACAATACAAAAGGAATAAATCTCAAAGGCAATATTGAACGAAGAAATAAAGGTAGTCGTGAATTCAATTAGAAACAAACATTGAATATTTATGTACAAATAAATTACAATACAATTTTGGAAAAAGTTGTGTTTCAGTCGAAATAACTGAATTGTTGAACAAAAGTTGAATGAAGTATTTTATGAACTCAAAGTTCATGAATGTTCCTTTGTTTAGGAAAAGTGTTCACATAAAAATTTGAGGAAAATTTATCGAGAGATAAATTTTAAAGTATTGTAGTTGCGAGATTTTTTTGCTGAATTTTGTATGTTTTTGTTTTGTCAGAGTTATTCACCTTGGACCGTATTTTTTATATATATATTTGCTTTAGTAATAATTTCTGTTTGGTAGTGTAGAATAACACTTTTTTAGAAACGTACTAAGATTTCAGAGAGAGAGAGAGAAAGAGGTTGAAGGTTGAGTCAGGTGTTGACGCGCGAAAAGTCCTTTAAGTCAAGATGTAGACACGCGTGGATCTCTGTAGAAATCTCTCTGAGAGTGAATTGCTGACTAGTGAATCGGACTAAGATTCGCCCTTTTATTTACTCTGCGAAAATTAGATCGGCTCCCAGCGCGTTGGCGCCAACATTTATCCTGGGGCATCTCAACCAATAATAAGCCGAGTTTCGCAATGTGTGGTGTTGATTGGTCGAAACTAGCTCTTATGGAAAATTCCACCTTTAAACGAGTTGAGTGGAAAAATACGGAGGATTCTACAGGGGAGATAACAAAAAGACAAAACTTATAAATAGCTACAAAGGACAGAAAATTGTGGAGAGCTATGATCGCTAACGTCCTGTTTTCGTCTGGTCTCTTATGATAACAACTCGCACGGACAATAGTCTAGTCTGAAGGATTAAAGAGTAGTTCGATCTCTGGGTCAGGTAGTACAGACTCGGTGGAAACGAGGCGGCGAGCAATAACCGAGCAATACTAAAAGTCGTGACGAGATGAGCTATACCGAGTTATGACCCGCTAACGAGAACAATCTACCCACGTAGATTATATAACCGTTTCAATTCGAAATTCTCCGAAGTTTTCCCGGATCGACATGCACATGAAGAAGATCATTGCGAAAATAACAAAAAAGTTGAAGTCATCAGTCCGGCTTTAAATAATATTTAACGCCTCATCCACAAAATTCAAAGAGACCCGAGTAGAGTTCATGAAAGCCTTTATGCAGAGGTCATGTCGACGAAGATATTGCACGTGACAGAGTGCAAGTAAAGGTGTGGGGACTACCCTCATCTGGTCTGCCATAACGCCCGCTCGTTGGCATTGTTTCAGGACTATAAAGAATATATATATATATATATATATATATATATATATATATATATATATATATATATATTATGTGTGTGTGTGTGTGTGTGCAGGTATACAGAAAAATAGGAAAGAACACGTTAGGTAAATAATCCGGACTTCCTTAGTATTTTTGCTTTTATTTTTAAAAAGACAGTGCTCCATACAGAAGTAGAGCTTATATTATAATATTTTTTAAAAGCGAAGGAATCATATTTTTAAAAAATATATTATAATATATATATATATGTATGTATGTATGTATGTATGTACGATGACTGCAATTGTGTAACGATTCTTACATGTTTTTGTTGAAATATCCTAATATATATATATATATATATGTATATATCCAGCTAAGATGAGAACAAATAGAGTATAATTACAGCGTTCGTAACATTTAATTTAAAAGACGGTTTACATACATACATACATATATATATATATATATATATATATATATATATATATATATATATATATATATAAGCATTTCACCCCAAGCAAGTCGGGAAGCCACTAGCAAGCAAGGGGTTACAGAGAGTTGGAGTGCGAACAAAGAAGAGTGATAGAGGAAAGGATGAGGAGAAGGATAGGGGATAGATCAAGGCATCTGTAGACGTCGATTGACATTACATTTGAATAGTTGAAGATTATAGCTATCAGGGAAACAAGAAATAGGGAAGGAGTTCCACAGGCGAGAAGTGCGAGACATGAAGGTATTGGAATAGAAGTGACGGCTACATTTAACAATTTCGACAGTGAAAGGGTGAGAGCGAGATTCCAGGCTAGTTGAGCGCTTAAATTCATGAAGTCTGGGGACCAGCAAAAGCAGCTCATCGGAGCAGCTACCGTGAAAGTATTTGTAAAAAAGACAGAGGGAGGCGACAGCACGTCTGTGAGAGAGCGGCTGCAGACGAGATGCCAAATCAGGGCCAATTACATTGCATATCCGCCTTTGGATTTTATCAAGGACTTTGAGACAAACAGAAGGGGCTCCAGACCATATATGGCAGCAATACTCCATGCAAGGGCGAATAGTTGATTTGTAGATTTGAAGGATCGACTCCGGCGAGAAAAATTTCCTGTCGCGGCACAAGGAGCCAACTTTCCTTGCGGTGGACGAAGCTATTGACTTTGACTCAATGTATTCGTTCCATCTCAGGTCAGCAGACAATGTGAGACCGAGCAGTCGCAAAGAGGTGCTCTCGTGGAGTTGAGCGTCAGACATTCTAATGGGGGGCAGAGATGGTTTTCTGTGGTGAGTAATAGAGAGCAGTTTTGTTTTTGAAGCATTAAAGTTAACCATCCAATTCCTGCCCCATATATATATATATATATATATATATATATATATATATATATATATATATATGTATATATATATATAAGGAAGATATTATAGTGGTTCCAACGAGAGAAAAGTGTGTATATTAAAAAGAAGAGAGGTACCGCAAACGTTTTTGGTTGTAATGTGGATTTTTTTTTTTAAATATTATGCTTTATTTTTCATAATTTTACTACACGTGTTTCTGGTCTCGCGACCGTCTTCAGGTAAAGGGTGGAGATTTCCACATATTATTAAAATTAATTAATTTTTTTCTTTATGTTTTTCAATGTTAAATATTCTCGATACGAGACATTCTCTATTTTTGTGTTAGTAATCCGAATGTCTTTCTTGAAATGGCAGTGAAGAGTTCTGCGCGAAGGGTCATAAAACAATTAAGGTTGGTTTGAGAAGTGATGAATTAGTTGTCGGTATCTTATCTTTTAATGTTTTAATGACCCCTGTGTGTTCTTAGATCTATTTCCATTTTCGTGTGTTTCTGTCAGCATGCGTGTATATATGCGTGTGTATATTCCCCCTCAATACATACACTGTCTCACTACGAGGAATTAGTAAACACATTTGTACACACACACACACACACACACACACACACACACACACACACACACACACATTGTCCCACCACAGGGAATCTGTACACACGCATACACACATACACGCATACGTACACACACATACTTCCCAAGTTACATGGAACTAGTATACACATACACACACATATATACGTACATACATACACACGTACTTCCTAAGTTGCGTGGAGTTTGTGTGAGTAGCTCCCCTGCTTTCGCCAATATGCGCGCATATATATGTGTACATATATACATTTTTCGTGTTCCACAGATACCCGCATGTGAGCGTGTGTGCATGTATGGGAATGGCTTGATCACTGTATTTGGTCACTATGTGTGCATGTTGTGTGCTTTTGCGTGTGGGGTCATGATCTATTTAGTTCCGGTTTAAATTTGTTTATGAAGTTTTTTCTTGTATTTGTAGGTAAGAATAATTGTCTGTTTCATATATTGGCATGATATTAAATTTACCCTGGTTACATTTTAAGATGTGTTGTGATACAAAAGGTTTTCTGTTGTCTGGTAATTTTATGTTGCTTTTGTGCAGGGAGATCCCGTTGTTCAGTTGTTGGCTGATACCTATATATGACTTCCTGCATTTTGTGCATTTAAGTACATAAATCACATTTTTGGAGTTGCAGTTTAAGTTTTTGTTTATTATGAACGTCGTTTTGGGGTTTTCAAAAGTGTAGGAGTTTCCTTCTATAATGATGTCAAAAAACCCCACATCTTTTTTTTATGCATTTTGTGACTCCCTGTATTGTGTGTTGGTTAAATTTAGATGAGGTTAATATGTGTTTTAGGTTTTTAGATTGGCGTTTGCTTTTAATTATTTTGGTTGTTTTTAGTATATTATTCAGTTTATTATTCTTGCTAAGTAGGTCTAGATTTTTTGTAATTTTTGTGAATATTTCTGGATTGTTTTTGTTGTATGTTGAGACATATGCTAGAGTTGGTTTGACGTTACGTTTCTTTTTATTTCTAAGTTGGTCTAGAGGGATTTCTTTTGCGAGTTCAAAAACCTTTATTTATTAGTGTTGTGGGGTAGCCTCGTTTTTTTTAGAATTTTATGTAGTTCTTCTAGTTGGGTTTTTCGGAGGTGTTTATCAGTCACTATAGTACAAACCCTACGTGCTAGGGAATAGGGGATGGATTTTAGGCAGCTTTGGGGGTGATGGGTCTTGAAATGAAGGTATTGTTGGGTGTCTGTGGGTTTGTGGTAGATATATGTGATTATGTGGTTGTTTTTATTTCTAATGAGTATATCTAAAAATGGAAATTCGTTAAAATTATATTCTTGCGTGAATGATTTTTGGGTGTAAGTTTTGAAGTAGAGTGTGAAATTGGTTAATGTCGCCTCATGAGGATTTCCAAAAGATGAAGCAATCATCTAAGTATCTTTTCCAAGATTCAGTGAATTGTTTTTTTTATATTTGCCCCATATATCTGTTCTATCCGTTCATAGAGGTTTTCTTCTAGGTAAGCTAATGTTAGGGTGGCATATGTTGGTGCCATTTTTGTTCCCATTGCTGTACCCAGGGTTTGGATATAGTTTTTGTTGTCAAATTCAAAGGTGTTATTGTTTAAAATTAGGTCTATACTATCGATAATGAACTCTTTAGTGAATCTCGGATGTAGTATTTCTGGATGTTTTTCAATCCAGAATGAGATTGTTTTTTCCCTAGTTCATGGGGTATGTTGCTGTATAGGCTACTAAAATCAAATGGAATGTATATATATATATATATATATATATATATATATATATATATATATATATATTCCAGAATTCTGAAGGTCGAAGACTTGTCCAGCCTTCCCTTCAAGAGAGACTTTATCACCATACCACATCGTGCATTCCTCACCCACACACACACACTACCGCTAACTCATTAAATGTTTTTTTCTTTTCAGGCATGTGTATACACACTAGCATATTTTCTCTTTTTACGAATTATTTTATTCGTTATATAAAAATGCACAAGTATAACACACGTATTGAAATTTCTTCATAAAAATCTGCGCTTTCTAGCAATTGTGCTTTCCTATGTGGAGTAAAAGAACTTCAATCGCAACTTCATCTGGTTCTACAGGGAATTCGTTGGATATATGACGGTGTAAAAACTACGTTTTGAACAAAAATATTGTGAGAATCTTTTCATAAAACGTGACAATGTTGCTGACGTATTTTCAAACACTGAACGCTCACTTGCGTTTACAGTTTGTCGAAAGAAGAATAGAGAAAATGAATACCGGATCACTGGAACAGGACAATAATTCAGATCGTAACAATGGTAAGAAATTTCGGAGTCAATATATAGATATTTATTCACCTGATAAAAAGCAGCCGCGACTTTTCATTCATTCTGGTGAAGAATAGCATAAATCATGTCTTAAATTGTCTTTATACCTCATTTCCACTGTTCAAAATACTGTGTGAGCAAAAGTTCCCAGCAACGTCTTTTTTTAAAACTGGAGAATATATATATATACAGCGTAACCCGGATATAAGAGAAACCCGGATATAAGAGAAACCCGGATATAAGAGAGATTTTCTCTGGTCCCAAATTAGACTTAATAAAACAAAATAGACCAACCGGATATGAGAGAAACCCGGATATAACCCGGATATAAGAGACTTATCCGGTCCCGACAACTCTCTTATATCCGGGTTACACTGTACAAAACTGTTTTTTTCTCTTTTGCACACGTCTAATAACAGATTATTAATAAAATTAGCATTTTATGGCGCTGAAGCGCAAGCCTCAGTGTTTTACTCATCGGAGATACTGCGTTGTGGATTTATGGTTTGCATTGCTGTCAAACAATTACATTTTAGACGTAAATTTGCATAGACTGGGAGTAATTTGGACAGAAAAAAGATGTCAGGGTAGACGATGCTGATTTGAAAGGTCACTGAAAATTTAGGAATTTTCAGCCGGTCGAAAGAACTTAAAAAAAACTCGACAACTGCCTGGTGTTCCTCCTCAGAGGCTTCAGCTAAAAGTTAGGATACTCTTTATTCTTCTCAGAAATTTCGACCCTCCAAAGTTATGTAATGGAATAGTCCAAATATCAAGTATCTTCTTCCATATGTTATCATAGTAAACAACCTTTTCACACTGTCATCTACTGAGAGAAGCATTAATATTCTAGATTTCATAATCTAGAATATTCAGAAATCCTCTCAAACCCGGGGACTACGTCATTTGTTTTGCGTGGGGCATCAAAATATTTTTTTAGTCACACCTTTTATAAAATAAATTATTAGTTAGTAATAAGTAATAATTTATAATGGATATATAAATAATATCTTGGATAATGGCTTGGACTGAAAAATAGGAGATCCGAGTTCGAATTCCAGCCGGGTTCGTCGCATTCGCTTACGCGCAAGTACTCTTGGGGAAGGTATAAATCCATCTGTTCTCCATCCAGCTATAGGTTGAATAGCAGGACACACTTTGTTGGCAACCAGTCTACTGCAGAAAGAAACAGTAACCTACTACGGGAAAAACCTTCTGCTTATTGAGTCATTAATCAAAAGAGATACGATCGCCCAAGCGTGTATCACGTATGGCACTTGACTGACTGACTAAATATATAATAATAAAAAGAATAATTAATAAAAAGTGTACATAAATAAATAAATATTAGCCTAGATTTACACTTACTTTTTAGAGAAGAGTATTTAAAACAAAGCGAGACTGTTTATAAAAAATATATTTGATGTGCTACATTTGTATGTAAAAGTTTCTCTATTTAGAATTAAAGAACGGCCAGAAATAACGCTCATGGTGGACTATTGGTGATTCATTTTTCAAATTTGAAAAATATATACTCTTTGTCCAATCAAAAATGTGACTTACATCCACGTAAATTTCAAGTTAAGATCCGTCTGGGGCTTCTTTGGATTAAGAACATATGCTAGGAAATTTGTCCTGGCTTTCCCGCATCAAAGGGTTGAGGTTAAAAACAATTTTCCTGGACCCTCCATTGGTCAGAAAACACATTCTTATCTCTGATAATAATCAGGGCCGTGGGGGCCGGTTTTGAAGGCACTGAAAACAGGTTGAAGTGAAGAAGCTGTGAGGTTTCCCCCAGACTTTACTTTACACTTTCCCCTCAAACAAAGATGCAATAAACTTCAGTTTGTTGCAGAAACGAAATCCCATTTTCCACCCACAATATATCTAGCATGGAGTAAGATATGGATGAATTAAATCCAATTAAACCAATCCCATCTGGGGAAAATATGAAATAACAATGTAATTTTACTAAAATTATATTTAAGAGTAAATCTAATTAATCACACATTTGAAGCCCAAAGAGCTACGAGTTTGTGAGACTAAAACGAGGAAATTTAAAACCATTTTTAGCAAATTTAATACTTGCTTCAACAAATAAGTACATTTTCAAAAATTTTATTGAAGGTAACTTACTAACAACGCGTAAGTTTTAATTTAAGTAAATCTAACCTATCCCGCCAGAGAAAGGAATAGACAAATCGAGTGTAAGTTTACAATTAAACTTATTACATATTTATAGCCCAAAGTTCCTCGACTTCGTGGGCATGAATCAAAATTTTAATACTTGCTTAAGTTTACAATTAAACTTACATATTTATAGATCAAAGTTCTTCGACTTCGTGGGCTTAAAGTTAAATTTAATACTTGCTTCAACAAACAAGTACATTTTCTGAAATTTTATTAAGGGGAACTTACTAACAACGCGTAAGTTTTAACCCAGGTAATCCAACCTATCCTGCCAGAGAAAGGAATAGATACATTGATTGTAAGCTTACAATTACTTAAAAATATTCAGAGCCCAAAGTTCTATGACTTCGTGGGCTGAGAACCAAGGACTCAATACTACAACTAACCCAAAATTCTCTTATTTCGGAGGCCCCAGAGTACAAATCCCCACAATGATGTCTAGTAAATCGATGTTTATGTTACTACCGGAGTAGTTTGAAGTCATACTCAGGTCACTGGTGCTGTTCAGCATCATGCCCATGACGCAATTTTGGTTAAAGTTTAATGTCGTGCCCGGGACGCATTATGGTTAGCTTAACGTCGTGCCCAGGACGCAATTTTAGTTACAGTTTAATGTCATGCTCAGGATGCAATGTTGTCACAGTTTAACGTCGTGCCCAGGACGCAATGTGGTCACAGTTTAATGTCGTGTCCAGGACGCAATTCGGTTACAGTTTAATGTCGTGCCCAGGACGCACTATGGTTAGTTTAACGTCGTGCCCAGGACGCAATTTTAGTTACAGTTTAATGTCATGCTCAGGATGCAATGTTGTCACAGTTTAACGTCGTGCCCAGGACGCAATTTGGTACTTAGTACTACATATAAGGATCATTAGAATTAGATCCCTTTGGGGTTTTTTTTTTGGGGGGGGGGTTACGATAATCTTTTGGGTCTATTTGAAACAGATTTAATCCGCTTGGCATGAGAAGGGTTTCGATCAGTTGAGGTAACGGCAGATGTGTTCGGAGAGGAAACTCTGTCCGTATCATTAGGAGGTGCTTTAGGATTATGGCTATGGGTGATAGATAACTCTAACGAGTATAAATGCTTGAGTGAATGGACGTTCACATTTCCATCCCCTTTCTTAATCTCAACAGACCGAATGTTATTATCACCACACGTAATCAGCCTTTGAACTCTACCCAAAGACAAATAAGGTCTGGATTTGGTAGGATTTTTCCTTTTTTTAGTTAAGAACATTTTCTCTTTTTCCTTTTTTTCTCTCCTAATTGTCCTTTTAACCCTTTATCGTTTTTATTCTGTATATGTAAATAAACACTTTCTTCTTTTGTTGTTACTCACCGAGCAGGAGTTTTTTCTTTATCCGTACGCGCCTAAAAGAGAGAGAGTTTGTCCGCTCTAATCTTGCTGTTTTACTCGCGTTTTGTCGCTATTTTTAAAACTTCAACCCAATTTTTAACCTCAGCCCTTTGATGCGGGAAAGCCAGGACAAATTTCCTAGCATTTTGCTCAAAATATTTCTCTGAGCGCCTAAAGAGTTCTTTAAGCGATTAGAATATTGGCAAGGTTCAGATAGAAACACTCACAGTTCTTGTAGAGTAGGAAAATTGTTCGTAGATATAGGAATCCTGCAGTTGAGTGAGTGCGTAGGTCGACGACAGAAGTCCAGTGGGCTCGTCAGAAGGAGTGGTGAAGGGATGCAGCTTTGGATTTGTCTTGAATTGTGGACCGACGTTCGTTCTTGACAGCCCTTTAGTAGGTAGTTCTTCTTTGGTTGAAAGAGGTTCTAGAGCTTTCTAATGTCGACCTCACAGACGGTGGGCAGAATTTTCACTGTCAAATAGGCAAGATTCTCCAAATTTATGGAGTTTTGGTAGGCTCCGATGGATCGAGGACTTTTCCCGCCAAAATCGTTGTACAATTTTCCTGGACCCTCCATTGGTCAGAAAACACATTCTTATCTCTGATAATAATCAGGGCCGTGGGAGCCGGTTTTGAAGGCACTGAAAACAGGTTGAAGTGAAGAAGCTGTGAGGTTTCTCCCAGACTTTATGGCACCATGGAAAGAATAATGGTGGTGGAATTCCTTTTTATATTTTCCAGCTCTCTCGTTAGCCAGAAAATATATTCTTATCTCTGATAAGAATCAAGGCCTTGGGAGCCGGTTTTGAAATTAAAAAGAGGTTGGAGTGAGGATAGAAAAAATAGCGAGAATGTGAACTTGTAAATTGTTGTTCTCAAATTAAATTCCAACACATATAATAACAAACAAGACTACAAACAGCTTTGTGAAATAACAATTTTTATACTTTTTTGTGCTTACATATTTATATTTTATTTGTTATTCCAGAAACAAACCAGTTAAAAAGCATATTTTCCTGTTTTGTTATATTTTAAGTTCTTTTCTCTATGGGCAATGTCGGGTATTCTTACGAGTTATA
Source organism: Acanthosepion esculentum (assembly GCA_964036315.1). NCBI lineage: Eukaryota > Metazoa > Mollusca > Cephalopoda > Sepiida > Sepiidae > Acanthosepion > Acanthosepion esculentum. The sequence continues at coordinate 11,301,942 of OZ038488.1, forward strand.
AGCTGAAATCGATACATTTAACTTATACGCACTAATGAAATTCAATAAATAAAAAAAGCTATAAAAACTTAAATATCTGCTTATATGTACCTCATACTGGTTAATTAACAGCCATGAAGTTACATGATTCTTTTTCATAGTCGCTGAGAGCAAAAAAAAAAAGAAAAATGACGTACAGGTTTGAAAAAAGAAACATTATCTCCAAATCCAAATGAACACTGGATATGAAATATAAGAATGTTAACGGTGAGATAAACGATACATTTTGTCGGAAAAAAAGGTTTGTTTTGTTAGCACAGTTATACAGGTAACAAATAAACTTCATAGTTTGAAGTTGTTAAATGTTTATACAAAATCCATAGTTGGGGGAGTTTTTACTGTTGTTGTTTTTTATACATGAAGTGAACATTTTTGTTGTGTGTTGGGAGAGATAAATTATGCGTTGAGAGCGAGACGTTCAAAAGTCGCGCCGCCTATATCTTAAGCCAGGGGCGGTAATCCCACCTAAACCAGAATTTTTCATATCTTTGTAGAATTAGATTTCTACAGTCTCTGTTTTAAAACCTGTTAGAATAGGATCACAGCTAAGTATTCTCAGTTTGTACTGAAACCATTAAAATCGGCTCCAGAATTCAGTACGAAACAATGCTTTCTGATTGGTCCATAAATAATAATGTCATGTTTCTGCCTACACCCGCACGGTTGACCTCGAATTGGCCTGTTCAGAGTTCAATGCGCCAAAAAAAAAAATGTAAACTTTCTCAACCCCCATGTGAACAAGAAAATTCATAAATATGAAACTTCGACGCGACTTAGGCAGTGAGTCCTTAAAATAATCAATTCGTCACACGAATCCATGAAACCCAACTTCCTCACTAAAAGTTAATTTTTATTAACATCAACCCGGCTTGTGGAATTCAATTTCTTTTCCACATCAACTCATTTAGTGACGAATTCAACTAAGACGATATTCAGAAACTGACTCAATATCTTAACAACATAAAGGAAATCGTAACTATATCAATCGAAGCGAGACAACTCTACAGTAAATCAAGCAATCTATTTCATTCAATTTCACCATCAACAAAAACTGTTTAAATTCTTACCAGATCTATAGCATAACACATTTTATATTACCCTAAATCACACAACCAAGATCTCTAAAATGTTTTAAACAACTTTATTATATCGTTTGTACTTGTTATATAAAAATATTTCCTGTTAAAACAAATATCTGCCTATTCCATTATTTCTCTTGTTGTTGATGTTGTCTTTGTTGCCTTTGATTTAGTAAAATTAGTAGAGGGTCAGTTTAATTTGCATTTTGTCACTGATAACTGGCTAACCCATTACATATTCAAGTTGATTTTTACAGCCAGGTTGACTTTTATGCTGTAATTTGCAATATGTGAAATGAGAAAAGATTCAAATTTGTCACCTTTTTGTGTCAGAGAAGGAAAAGAAACTGACGCACATGGCACTGAATAAGCAATTGATATCTTTGGAGGCCACAATCCGCTCATTTCTCTGGTCGGACTCGTCGGAAACGGCATTTGGCTTTCGAATAGGCTGCCTCCAGTTGACTCATCAATGGAATTCTCCAGAACAATTAAAGAAACCCGAAAGAAAAGGAGACGTCCTTAGACTTCATTTCAAATGGAATCCAATTTTACAAGACTTACTTCGAAATTGTCGACTGGCCCGAAACCTGAGCAGAATTCAGACGAGTACCGACAAAAGGGTAAGCGAAACAAAACTATACCCTGATTTATTTGGACAAGTGCCTCTATCTTTGATGCTGTATAGTTACAACATTTCGGCCATTGTACCCTTTGGCCTTCCTTCTTCAGATGCCTGTCGTAACTTTCCGGGATTTTCGTACCAAACTTTTAATTCAATTTACGTTGCTATTATTGTGCTAGACCCCACTTTACTTTGGAACTGACACGAATAAGAAGAATACTTTATCAATATTTATTTACACCTAAACATGAATACAACGGTTAGCATAAACACAATGTCCTTTCCTGTATAGAGAGAATATGTCAAGCGGACTTGCCCATCTGGTGGAGTGAAACAGGGCTAGTAGATTGTAACTTTAAAACCCTCGGCAACTGGTACCGTTGTCGGTGGAGATAATTTCTTGTGTTTTTTATTTTATTTTATTTTTTTTTTGTTTTTTTGGATTTTTTTAGCAGGTCCGGTCGCTTCTCTGGTGGTGGTCAGCTTTTTCTAAACCCACGTGGTTTTATTAAGCAATAAGAGATCGTCTAACATCATGTGACCAATCTCGCTCTATATATGAGCAGACGAATTTTACAAACCCAACATTATATTGTTCTTATTGCGGGTGTTAGATATTTAACTGCTCTGTACCTCGAGGAGCTTCCAAACAGAAAATAAGGAGGTACTAAGTAACAAGAAGAGAGAACGCCAAATACTTTTACCACATTTATTACATGTATCACAAAACAAAAGACACAACAAACAATAGGTTGTTACTCACAAGGTGTCTGTACCCTTGTGGAGATTTCTCTATCCCACGGCAGGGGAGTAGGGTTCTCGATTAAGTGGGTGAAGTTAATCTTTTTATATTGCCTCGGGACTTAATATTGTATCTGGTCACTGCCTAACTCTCTCTGCCTCTAGGAGGAGGGTTTGTCATGTGACCGTTTGGAACGGGAATTTATGAGATCCCAAAATAGATCTCGTAGAGCAGTGTATCTCTACTTTCTCATTCTGCTGTCCCATGCCATGGGAGATAACTCGTATCAGTTAATACGTCCTTCTGACATTGCTTGTCTCTTTCCACTGAACCTGGAGGATATATAACAAATAACATTGAGCTTAAGGCTCCAAGTTTTACCCTCGAACCATCCGACGCATCGCCTAGTGCGTAGCATCCAATTACCTGGCAGTTACTGCTTCAATTACGGAACCTGGTAGTTCAAAACCTCATATACTTGTGAACATCCCGTAGATTGAATAAAGGGCTCGGTTCGAAATTCGTGGGAAGCTACCACCTACGACAGACACATAAGATGGAGGACACTAGTCCGAGTATATCAGGGTATAGCAATATGCATAATAATAATAATAATACTTCGTCCCAAAATGTCATACGTTGTGCCAATAACAACCAAGATGTGGACACTCACAGTGGACCCAGATCGCTGATTTATGGAAATAGGAGTACTAGGGTAGCTAAGGCCAGAAATCTAATTAGAAAAAGGTAATTAGTGACATGGAATACTATTTCATGATAAAAGATACTTAATTTGAGGTTATAGGACTTTGCTAAAGGGGTTTTAGTCAATTGTAGGTGTTGGGACAATACTAGTTTTAAGCCAAAATTACCATTTTTTGAAAAATTTTCCCTTTAGGTCCTACTATTATATAATGTGAAATCTAGTGAAAAATTTCACCAAAACATCATTTGAAGTGTGGTTAGTAGGCAGACAAACATTCAACAAACTGGAGACTTGTAAAGTCAAAAGAAATAGAAATAGTTCGTGACTGAGAAGAACAGAATTTCATTACTGAACGAAAATATAATGAATTACATACAGTATTTAATCAGGGCCCAATAAATTCAGTATTCAATCAAGTATTCATTTATACTGGAGTATTCAATCAAGGAAGATATCTTCTACCAAGCTTTCAAATTTACTATTTTATGAGACACCATATTTTCCTGATTTCACTTTTGAAAAAAGGCAAGGGGGCACTTAAAAAACTTAACTGAACCTGTTTCTGGATAGAATGTACTTTCCAAAAATATATAGATTTAGCATGTGTCTCCCTGCCCTTTTTTGAGTTAATTACGCAAATATGAGGACAAATCATGTAAGGTTAAGCCAAAAATTTAGCATTTTTTGACAACTTTTAAGCTTAATCCTCTTAAAATTTGGTTAAATTTTCAGAAAAAAACGTTCCTATTTATTGCATTAAGCGTTTTTTTTCTTGGTTTTCAAGATGTCTCAGCTTAATAAAAAATAGCAATAATAGAGTCTTCCAGTAATTTCTGCTGAAATTCGGGGGGTGGGGTCATGACCAGGTCAATTTTATGGACACGTGAAATTGACCAAAAGTCAAGTGACAGTTTTATACAGATTTCCGTAAATGTAAATTATCATAAAATCACTTCTACACACGCTAGCAGGCTAATTTATTTTTTGTTTGATCAGAAATTTCATCTAGTGTTAGCATATCAAGTCGCTGAAGGTAAATGGAAAAGTGATTTTTGGCCAATTTCCACTGCTGGGCCCTCTGTGGTTAGCCCGCGTAAACCAGTGTGCAGTAATAATTCCTTACCTAAAACTTCCAAACAAAAATCGAAACCATTTTGGCTGAAATTTGCTTATGAGGCTAGTCCATAAAAATACTTCTACGATAATTTTATTTCAGTGTCAATGACTGACACGCTATTCTCAGTAACAATGAATTTCAATTTGAACAAGTCTTCATCAGACGGAAGATATCTTTTCTATTTCATCTTTACTGTCATTAGGTTTTTGTAGGGATGAGAAATCAAGTTATTTTCTCACCAACTTATTACTTGACCCCAGTTTACATTCTCAATTGAGGGTCATCTTCATAGAATATCTAGGGATCCTTCAAATGTCTCGGTCTTTTAGCTTTGAAGCAGAAAAATTAACTAAGCAGCTCGTTTCTCCAAGTAATGGTCTCTCCTTCGGGACAGAGTAGGTTTAATCCCCAGCACCTGAAGCGTCCCCCAAAAAGAAAGTCCCAAGGTGGCTAGTCTATTTTTGGTCTTAGTCTCATGTACGCGTGGGACTATCACTTTAAACTCAGCCTTGTGTCACATTTCGTTCGACCGGGCGTGCTGATGGCTTCAGACACATGACATATCAGAAGAGATTCAGTATAGAGACAAATCACGTGACATTCTTATATTATTTTTAGCCAATAAAAAACTGCTTAGCGCTCATCGCAGTTTCGAGTCCCCAAAATCAGATCAAGAAGAGGTGTTGATCAGGATTAATATCGCTTAAATAATCATTATCAACCACAATCATATTTGGACTTGTATTTGCTTTCATCTAAATTTTATTTGGTTTTTATCACGTCGTTTACCAACACTGCTTGAACTAACAAAAATAAACCGAAATCAAGATAATGTTACTATTACCGATGGTTATCCTCTGGAAGTTTAATATCAGTGAACATTACGTTAATTAGCATTAAAAATGTTTTTTTAATAAAGAATAAAAAGAGAAGAGAGAAAAGAAACCTTAATGTAGGTAAAATGACTGAAACAAATACTATATTAATTAATTATTCTGTTAATGACATTTGTTTCTTTTCTTTGTCATGTAAAAATATCTTTATATACTTAATGATTTTTTCTTAAATAATAAATCGGAACTGATATTTTTTTACATTTCATTCGTTTCCGATTTGGAAAATAACAAGTTAAAGTAAAAAATGATCTTTTTTTAAACATTATTATTTATCTGAAAAGTTACTGTCAGTTTTTTGAATTTATGTTTTTTATCCTTGATTTCTATGTCATTAAAACACAAGTATCAATAGAGGAACGTAAAAGTAATATGTAAAAACATGTTCGTTTTTGTTAGAATGTAATTAATGCAATGATTAATTATTGCTTATCTTTCACAAGGATGACATGGAAGCCCTTTTGCAGACTGTTACAACTTGTCTGAAAGATGATCTTGATCGCGTTGCATTTCTATTACCGAAACGTCCAGAGAGTCGATCGCAGCAAATATTTGATGACTACCGTCGTTATATGTTGGAAATGGACTCTTCCATGTATGCAACTCTGTACAATATTGCTTGTGATCTTCGGAGCCATGCACTAAAGTTGAGCTTTTTCTTGAAAACCTTCTCGTAAAGACATTTTATTCTTCGTATTTTGTGTTTGGAGACAGATTGAAAGCCGAACATTCAAGAGGAAATTTGATGTTGACCTAGCATAGAATATGAAATATTTTTCGACTAATTATTGGAAAAAATTCTTCAAAATAAATGTAAAAACTTCAGACCTATTTCAATCAGATTTATATACAGAACTAATCATAATGGAACAAATTTAGAGTTTCTAAAACTATATTTTTCTTCTTTTTTAACTAAAAGAAGTTAAAAAAAATGTATTAAAAATCAAAAAGCAAACAAAAGCCGAACATATCTTACAGAATGAAAAACATAAAATCCTTTCGGACTTCGAAATTCAAATGGAATATCCAATCTAAGTCAGAAAACCGGACCTAATTATCGGGACCAAGATGAAAATAATAGCAGTTAAACACCAAGAAAAAACTTTAAGAACATAAAGTTGGATAAATATTCACTTTGCTAGAAAACTGATTAAAATTACTATAAAGATAAGGCAAAAAAGAAAAAAAAACTCCTAACGAGTGGACCAAACGATTACAAAAATGTTCATCTACAAAACTCGAGTCAAGGTGCTGAATATAACATCAATCACCTAAGTGACAAATGACATTTGTATTAATCTTAAAATAAAGACCATAAAGTACAAGTCGTTGTTGGAACGCCAAGAACGGTTTGGTAAAGGCCGGAAAAAACAGAAACCATCCAGATGATGGCATGACTGGAATCAGAGAGAAGACTGAGAGTCCCGAAGTGTTGAAGAGACTCACCAATACTTAATCTTCAGTATAACTCACCAGTTGCTGCTGGTATGAAAATGCAGTGTGTGCAGAAATAATAATAATGATAGTAATGATGGTGATGATCTAAATGGAACACTATGCTATATGGAGAATTGAGATTATCCAGTGCTGTGGAAATTCACAAGACTGCTGAGGGGAGTCCTGGAACATTGAGGAGATGTATTGCCACTTGGAGATCAGTGAAAACTCCTAGTTTTGCAACTTCTAAGAAAACTGAATAGAAAAAACAAAAACTACTACTACTACGACTATTAGTAGTAGTAGTATTACCTAAACCCATAGAATTTGTCTGACAATTATGATACTCATAATTTCATGTTCTGGTCTTTTCTCCATCTTAGCATGTATATTTTCATTCTTTCCCTTATCCCTTACAATGTAGATGTTATACAAACACATATTAGTTTCCTATATGGAAAAATAGAAATGCACTAATATTCTCTTCTGCATCCTCTCTTTTACCTTTCTTTTGTTCTAATTCTCCATAAAGTATTTTAATATATATATATATATATATATATATATATATATATATATATATATATATATATATATATTATATACGGATAGAAATGTAAAAGGAAGGCTGACAACAGGCGCACCTAAAAAGCATAGGCAACAAAAAAGTGCACAATACAAAATTCAAAATCAAATATGTCGAGCAAAGATATTTAAGAAAAGCTAAAATGCCAACCAACCTCGCAACCCGAGTTTCGACTGTGAGATCTCCCCAGGCAAGTGGTAGGATTTTTTTTTCTCAAATATGTTGCACATCTAAAGAGTGCTCAATCGGCAGTGAGAGCAAGAGTACAGATAGAAATGTAAAAGGAAGGTTGAAAACAGCCGCACCTAAAAGGTATAGGCAACAAAAATGTGCTCAATGCAAAATTCAAAATCGAATATATAGAGCAAAGATATTTAAGAAATGCTAAAATGCCAACCAACCTCGCAACCCAGATTTGCCTGAGGAGACCTTATTGTCGAAACCCGGGTTGCGAGGTTGGTTGGCATTTTAGCCTTTTCTTATATATATATATATATATATATATATATATATATATATATATATATATATATATGTCTTTCATTTATTATCTCTTGATATCCAGTCAGCATGTGTTTCTGTTTTGCATCAAAGTCCCTTCCTCTTCTCTCTCTACATGCATAGACGTATTTATTGTTTCCTTTCACCTGATTTTCTTTTCATTTTTCTCTCTTTTTTCATCTCCTACCTTTTACCCTTCACATCCTCTTTTCCTATCTCATCTTCTCCCTCACTTTTCCCAGTTCTATCATGCTTAATATATTTATGCAGGTTTCTCATGTGGAAAGCTCAGAAAGGTTACATGTCGGAGAGATACTGCATTCTGATGTTCAGTAAAAAAAAGGTGTAATAGTCATACATACATACATACATACATACATGTAGAATAATAGTATAGATAATACTACTTAAAGAAACTGAATCCCAATTAATGGCAGTCAAGAACAAGTGAAACAGAAACAACTGGAATAGACACAGCAGAATAATAAATATCGCCTATATGGAGATAATGATGACAGCTTGTTATCATTATGAGAAATAACTCAGATAGAATACAAAAATAAACATGACTGGGTGGGAATAGCAATCAGGTGGGAATTATGCAAAAGATGGAGATTTGTATATGTACAAATCAGTAGTTAAGGAAACATAAAAAGTAAAATTCTGCTGAATGTGGAACTCTTATGGATCACCCATACGATGGCAGGAGACCAGATTTAATCACCATAAAGAAAGAAAAGGAGATCTGTCAGAAAGTGAATGTTCAGCTAAAGAGACTGAAAAGTGGGGAAAATACTTGATCCTTGGTAGAGATTTGAACAAAATTGTAGAGGTAAAGTTTCTACCCACCATTTTCAGCATGTTTGCAGGTCTTGAAGGGACCAGCATTCCAAAATACTGGGACAAGATTGAGGGAAAATTATGATCATTCAGACGACGACATTACTAAAGTCAACAAGAAAACTAAGCAACAATGAGACTTACTGTCACTTGATCACCAGTAAAGGCTTTCAGACAAAACTAATGTGAAAACTCAACTAGTACAAATCATAAAAAAGCCTAATGAAACTAACCTGAAATATGCATGCACTAAATCCATCAGTAGATTTTAATGTTATCAAAAAGAAAATCAGATTTATTGAAACCATCAGCTGCTTCGGCAACTGAATTGACAAAAACAGGCAGAAGTACAAATGGGAGTAGTGAAAGCAATTTGGTTGAAATAAAAGATTCTTTGTCTTAAGCCATGAATTGGAATTCAGATGCCTTTCATTGAGTTTCCATTATTCATGTGTAAACACGTACTAAACAGAGCATGATTGCGTCAAAGTAAAGAATATAAATCCAAGTTTAGATCTGAAATACACACTGAAAAGTATAGTAATCAAAATGCACATTGTAAAGCTTAGTAATCAACTGAGCTGAATACAAACTGTAAAGCTTAGTAATCAACTGAGCTGAATACAAACTGTAAAGCTTAGTAATCAACTGAGCTGAATACAAACTGTAAAGCTTAGTAATCAACTGAGCTGAATACAAACTGTAAAGCTTAGTAATCAACTGAGCTGAATACAAACTGTAAAGCTTAGTAATCAACTGAGCTGAATACAAACTGTAAAGCTTAGTAATCAACTGAGCTGAATACAAACTGTAAAGCTTAGTAATCACTTGAGCTGAATGCAAGTTGTAATACTTAGTAGTCAATTGAGCTGAATGCACACAGTAAATCTTAGTAATCAACTGAACTGAGTACCCACTGTAAATGTAAGTAATCAATAGTGAAGAATACACACTGTAATGCTTTGTAATCAGTTGAGCTAAATATACATTGTAAAGCTTATTAATCAATTGGGGTGAATATAAACTGTAAATCTTAGAAATCAACTGAGCTGAATAAACCCTGTAAATGTTAGTAAACAACTAATGTGAATACACTCTGTAAAGCTTTGCAATCAATTGTGCTGAATGTACATTGTAAAGATTATTAATCAATTGAACTGAATACAAACTTTAAAGCTTAGTAGTCAAATGAGCTGAATACACACTGTAAAGATTATTAATCAATTGTACTGAATACACACTGTAAAGCTTAGTAATCAATTGTACTGAATACAAACTTTAAAGCTTAGTAGTCAAATGAGCTGAATACACATTGTTATGCTTAGTAATCAATTGAGCTGAATGTACACTGTAAAGCTTAGTAATCAATTGTACTGAATACACATTGTAATTGTTAGTAATCGATTGTACTGAATACACACTGTAAAGCTTAGTAATCGATTATACTGAATGCACACCGTAAATGTTAGTAATCGATTGTACTGAATGCACACTGTAAAGCTTAGTAATCGATTGTACTGAATGCACACTGTAAATGTTAGTAATCGATTGTACTGAATACACACTGTAAAGCTTCGTAATCGATTGTACTGAATACACACTGTAAAGCTTCGTAATCGATTGTACTGAATACACACTGTAAAGCTTCGTAATCGATTGTACTGAATACACACTGTAAAGCTTCGTAATCGATTGTACTGAATACACACTGTAAAGCTTCGTAATCGATTGTACTGAATACACACTGTAAAGCTTCGTAATCGATTGTACTGAATACACACTGTAAAGCTTCGTAATCGATTGTACTGAATACACACTGTAAAGCTTCGTAATCGATTGTACTGAATACACACTGTAAAGCTTCGTAATCGATTGTACTGAATACACACTGTAAAGCTTCGTAATCGATTGTACTGAATACACACTGTAAAGCTTCGTAATCAATTGTACTGAATACACACTGTAAAGCTTAGTAATCAATTGTACTGAATACACACTGTAAAGCTTAGTAATCAATTGTACTGAATACACACTGTAAAGCTTAGTAATCAATTGTACTGAATACAAACTTTAAAGCTTAGTAGTCAAATGAGCTGAATACACATTGTTAAGCTTAGTAATCAATTGAGCTGAATGTACACTGTAAAGCTTAGTAATTACTTGAGCTGAATACACATCTAACCCCATGAAAGAAATACTAGAAAGTCTGTGAATTAAAAATGGCCACAGGTTTATATGAAGAAACCCTTTATTCAAGACAATTTACAAACGTGAATAACAATATGCACAAAACGGCAGGAGATTTAATGCACTTACTTACACACTTGTTTTTCAGCAATTACTCTCTAACCACAAGTATTTTGATAGTATAACAGATTATACTTAACTAAGTACTATGGATTAGTGTTAAAAAGGTTCACTTAAATTATGCACACATGTTATCTTTTAGCCGTCATACCTCCGAGAGGAACTTGAATGAACTCACATGACCAGCTTTGGCGGCAAACCCTGAGCTGCTGATGCTTTATTCCAGTATATCAGTAAGCACAAGAGTTTTTTCTTACGTTATCATACAGTGCCTAATTGACAGTTTCTAAGAATAGCTTAGTTTTGACACAAGCGTATAAAGTATAGGGTATCCAATGTAGATCAAATTCACTACTAATAATTGACAGGTCCTGCTTATTTTCCATGATTGATCACCTCCACGTCGTGTTAATATTAGAAAATTAATACAAGTCATGATTGTTAAAAAGAAATAAGCTATGATATAACAGTAAATCTGCCTCTGTTCACATGAAATATCTTAAGGTGGCTAATACAAGGGGTTCTTAGTAATGGGAAGGTATTTTTCTCAATATGCAGTAAACGGGGGGCGTCTTGATAAAAGATGGGATCAGAAAATCATTTACAGGACAAAAATTCTGGAATTTTGTTTTTTTTTCAGAACCATTACTGTATCACCCAACTTCACCCCAGGACTTTCTGATAAGATAGTAGTGTTACATGTTGACAGCAGTGAATGGTCTCAGCTTGGCTTTTCATTTGGTCGGTGATCGCCAATCGTTTTGGTTCGGCAATGAAAGACTTCAACACAGACAATTTGACCTTAACTATTTTTATTAATGTTGACATGTGCAATCTGGTGGGGGGGTCGTTCCTCCTCACCAGGGAGCCGTTTCAGACATGAAAGGGAACATGTCTACATTGCTTGACATGTAAGAACCAACTCGCTGGAACCTTTCTCCTATCTCCTTTCCCACGCTAGCTCAGCTAATTAAAATCGACTTCTCATATTATGGCTTGCATTTGGACACATGGTCAATCTCAAAAAGTCAGAGCAGAGATACACTACCTCTAAAAAGTAATGGTCTGCTAAACTGTTATTTAACGAAAAGTAAAAAAAAAATTAGGAAATTGATCACTGAAGCCAAAACAACAAAAAACAGGCAGATTAAAGTTATGTGTAAAAGATTAACGAATTAATATACACCTTTTTAAAAATTCGTAAACGATATCTCGAAATTGGAGAAAAAGTGACTGATTCAGACACGGTAAAAAATATTTTAGAGTAGTTTTTATACCAAAGGTTCCCTAACATGTGAGTAAAGACGAAGTTTTAGAGAAAATGGAAACAAAATGAACACTTATACTTAATATCAGAAAGAGATAGTTGGAATTCCTGGGGCACATAATGAGGAAAGAGGGCTTGGAAAATTTTATATTCACAGGACAGATTAAAAGCAATAAGAACAGAAGAAAACAACGCATAACCCCTGCCTATCGAGCTTGAGTAAATGGATGACAGAACAGGGTTTAGGAGAGGTAACACAAAAAAATTTATTAAGAGCTACAAAGGACAGGAAATTGAGGAGAGCCATGATCGCTAACGTCCTGAAGGGACAGGGCACATAGAAGAAAACCAGCTAATACAATTTTGGATTACTTTCACACTTATTTGAATGTCCATTTGAACGTCATCATTATCACCTAAGTTTCGTTAATCGATCATCCTCCCGTCTAAAGTCTCAGGTGGAAGATATAGCTTTGTTCCTACTTACTCATAATCACAATTTGTATAGTAATAAACTTCCAATAATAGAGATGAGATTTAAAAATGCAAAAAAATGTTTTTTGAATGTAAGTTGCGTATTTTAGATGATTATTTTATACCATTACATAGTATACAGTCTTATTTGAAATGTTCGTAGAAATGGACATGTATCTGTCATACATTGGTCACGATTTGAAGGAGAAAAGAAAATACAAGTGTATTTAGAAAAGATAGCATGTTGTTTCGGTTTTCAGCGAGTTTTTTTTTTGTTATCCGTAGCAGATTCGCTGAATAAAGAGAGTCGCTTAACGTAGATTTGAGGCAGACGAGTTGGCATTTTTTAGTTGACTGACGATGACGATTTGCAAAGTTTTCTATTTATCTGTTTTCAGGAGATACAAACTTGAAGAGTTTTTTTTTTTTAATCCAACCAGCGATCGGTTGGAACTTCTTTTATACTGATCATCTTTTTGCAGGGCTATTTGACGTGACTCTAAAATCTTTACACATTACATTAATTATTAAATTAATATTACTACAAGAATATTTAAATGTAAACAATCGTAATTTAATGAAAGTTAAAGAAAATAAGAAAGACCTATGGATTAATTTACTTTAATAATAAAGATAAAATATATATTGTTCATTCCTTTGAAATGTTTTATTTAATTGATACAGTTAGTGATATTTTACACTCATATGAATAGGTTAAATTTTAAATGAATTTATCGCCAAATCTGGAATGCCACATAAATTCTTGTAGGTATTCCTTTAAAAGAGGTTTAGGTTAATACAGTGGAACCTCGGTTCACGAATTTAATTCGTTCCTGAAGGCCGTTCGTAACCCGAAATGTTCGTAAACCGAAACTATTTTTCCAATAGGAATCAATGTAGAGAAAAAAAAAAGTCACAGTACAATAAAATTGGAAAAGAAAAGCACGCTACAACACACGAATGTATACAACACGGGCAGTCGACTCAGAAATTATTCCGTTCGGGTTAACTCGGTTCGGCAATATTTTTCGAGAACCGAAATTTTGTTTGATAACAGAGGCATTTTCATCTCAAATTTTCTGTTTGAAAACCGATTTGTTCGACATGTGAGACGTTCAAGAACCGAGGTTGCCCTGTATTTTAAAGGGTTGTTTTGTTGTAGCGCACAAATAACTGACATCAGATTCCCTACAAGTAGAGGATTGATTGGTTTGTTTTTATGATTTATCAACCCTGTCTGGGGTTATTTAAATCTGGGCTATGCTAAACATATTTTGCATTGTAAGAATAATTCTTTTTTTTTGCGAGTGAATATTGTATTGAGAATTTTTTAAGATAATGTTTTTTTCCGGATACAAATCCTACTATTTAACCCATATCTGGTGGGAGAGAAGAGATAAATTCATACTTTTCACAAAGGTATTTGCACGTAAGTACAATTAGAGAAATCATTTTTGAACATTCCCTGCTAAACCAGTGTAGCGGTGGGGGGGTTATTGATTCATGATTTGTGCATCAAAGAGAGAGAGAGAGAGAGAGGAGGAGGAGGCTTTCTCTTCCTCTCTTGTCGGATTTTCTGCCTCTGGGCGGAGAGGAACCCATACTTGGCTATGCCGAAGGGCAGAGTCTCGTTTGGGGAAATAAACAAACCCGACCCCATGTATACAGGGTCTACGGGTACTTTTTGCCCGAACCTACGGGCTCAGAACGCCCTACGTTAAAATCTGGCCTTGTGCCACATCTTACTTTGTGAGGAGTTTTGTAAATAGAGAGGACAAAATGTATCAGAGGTTAATGTACATTGCAACCAATTAACACATATACGATTTCCTTTTTATTTATCTATTTAGTCATCACACGCCATTCTATCGACAGTTTGTTTTCCTACGAAGAGCTTATTCACATGTGAAATACAAAATGCCTTACTTCTCATTTCTTACTATTATCTATTCACGTCTATTCATTCCGAATTAAAAGTTGATCTGATAAAATAAAATTATCCTAGAAATATATTTTAAGTTTTTAACTAACGAAAATTGATGACTGTGAAACGAATAGAAGTCTGGGTAATAAAGCTATATACAAGTTGATATTTGCAACATCCATTTGTGTTTATTTCAAACGAATGAAGATAGAACTGAGGACTGATTGGTTTGAAGTATTCTATCCAAAGATCCAAAGTAATTTTTAAAATTATTTTAATTTAAAATTACAACCTATCTAATGGAGGTACGAACTGATTATCAGTTAATGGCAACGAAAATAGAAATAGCGAGACAAGTTCAAATCTCCGTTGAAACTGCGTTCACTTTGGGGAAAATGTGAATTTATCTAACTCTAACAATGAATTAAATTGCAAAGTAGACTGTGTTAGCTTTGGTAGTCAATCATTCGAGAAGGACAACTCTAAATTCATATATGTTAAAAAAGGCAACAGGAAACTACACCACTAAGAACACTCATGGTAATTCAGTATAGAGACATTAAAGAAAGGAAGCTGTTGAGAACCATGATCTTCTGAGGAGGAGACGGACCTAAATGAGAGAGGCGCGTGTTCAAAATTCTATGCAATCGCCAATTTCCTGTTACTGTAACTTGTTCACCATCCTTCAAATGAAGCGTCGTAGTAAGTGCAGTGGTACAAATAAGAGAAAATGCAATGGACGCAGACTCAGAACGCCAACATAGTCATAATTAAAGGTGGAGAAATTAGAGAATGGCTGTGAATTACTGACAACTTTTTTCCATTTCACTGAAACAGATGTTAAGCACATCTTTCTTTCTTTCATTTTCTCAGTGAAACCAAGTAGCGTCTCTGATATTTCTTTTTCCGTCTTTCCGCACAATCTAAAACGGAATAGTCCATTAGTTATGCGGTATTGGCAGGGCATAACGGTCGTGCTAAGGAAGGGACGAGCAGAATTATAAGATAATAATGCCTCATTTAGAATCTCAGACAAGAGAATGAAGGCCAAACACAGCATCAAATGAATGTCAATAATTGAATGAACAAAAAAGAGGACCCGTTCAAATAATTAACCGAGTAATGACTGTAGAATGCATCGATAGAAAGGTAGTAACGAAGCAACAAAGATGAGGATAGTAGATAAAATAAGTTGAGTACAAAAGTTAAAGCAAAAATATATGTTGTTTGGTATGAGAATTAGCAAGTGTTCAAGATAACTGCTATTCGCCAATGGAGTTGATGCATGTTGTAGCTATGTCGTATTATGACTGAAAAGTCTTAACAACAACTGTTCTCATAAACAAAGGGAATATGAGTTCGGGGAAATTTTTTACCTTTTAACAAGGCTGAACGTGGAACAGAACAAATCTTACAGAAACTTTGGAAACAAACTCATTTGCTTCAGACGTCGCAAGACATCTATATTTATTCACCTAAAATCTTGTGTGTGTGTCTGTGCGTTTGTGCGTAAGAATATCTCTTTTAAGCATGTGGATATCTGAGCCGAATCGTGTCTCATGCCGAAGGTTCTTGTGTAAATTTCGCACTAATGTATGTGTTCAGTATTTGAGATTTGGTAGAAATGTCAGGATTTTGAAGCCATCAACGCCCCGAGAGAATTTGCACAACTCAGTCTTCCTATTCCGATTTAATGAAAAATACATCTAATCATCAAATAATTTAAAAAAGATTATAAAATAAAATTGTTAAAATATCCTTAAAATATTTTAAATTTATATAATTTTTCAAACTAAAATGATCATTTGATTAAAAATACTAAAACTGTGGCGGACGGAAAAAAATTGATTACTTTCATTGCGGGCAGGTTATGCGTTTCCCAACTTGTTGCGGGCGTTAGTAATGTCAGTCTTGGAATGCCCACAACAAAATTGAGGACTCTGGATGTGAATCCACGTAAAGAAATGTGACAAGAATCAATATATATGTACAAACAAATGATAATGTAATAACAAGAAAGATTACAAGTGGCAAAGACAATGATGTATGTAACAAAAGAATTTGAAAACCGTTTAGGTTCAAAGTATGTGAAGTGAGTGAATGCGCGCACGCACGTGTGTTGTGTATGTGTGGTTAGTTCATGCGTTTCCCAAAGAGAACGCGTTCTCCGCGAGAGATTTTCATGTTGACGTGTAAGCGGAAAAAATAAGAAAACGCCACGAAAAATTATCGCAGAGTATTTATAGTCCAGAGAACATCCTCTAGTAGCGAAAATTAGAAGGAATTAACTCTAAACTTTCTATTAATTATTTTTTATGTAAAACTATGAGGTTTCTGCTTTTCGGGTCCTTATTAATTATGGGACTTGAGCGAATAAAAGAATTCACATTCAGGAATCTTACCAAAGCATTTTAATTCCCATGGACGGTGTGCTATCTGTAACGATCAAATTAAACTCGAAACGTGAGATTTATATATATATATATATATATATATATATATATATATATTAATCTGTTTCACCATATGCAAGACCGGAAAGCTACTCAGACACAAGGGGTTACTGGGCGAAGACGAATTAAGAACAGAAACATTACTAATCTGCGGGAAGAGAAAAGAGTAATCAGGAGGACAGTAGATAGCGATTGACATTGCCTTTAAATTTTTGCAGATTAAAGTTGGCTGGAAAGCGTGTAGCCGGAAGGGAGTTCCACAAGAGAGAAGTGCGAGAAAAGAAACTGTTAGCATAGAATTTATGGTTACATCTATCCAGCTTAACTGTAAATTGATGAGATCTCGACGCCAGTCTCGTACTGCGCTTAAATTCATGAAGTCTAGGTACAATAGTGAAGAGCTCCTCCGAACAATTACCATGAAATTATTTACAGAAAAGGCACAAAGGGGCAACATCATGATGGTGGGTAAGTAACTGAAGCCAAGCCGCCAGATCAGGACCAATAATATTGCTTATTCTCCTTTGGTCTTTATCAAGGAGCTTAAGGTAAGTAGCAGGGAAACTGCAACATATGTGGCAGCAATATTCTAAGCATAAACGGATGGTAGATATGTAAGATAATTAATAACCAGGTGCATAGAATGGAATTGGAATTCATATAAGAATCAGCTCAAGTGTGTCTACATTGAAAAATGTTGAGAAAAGAAAATATACACACACATAACTCGGTGCAGTATCGATTTTAAAGCGTCTGTAGTTCGACAGTCTAGCTGGATTATCTTCCGGATGAAAAGATTTAGGGAAATTCTAATTCAGTACGAGTAAGACAGTTTTGACCTGCTGCGGTTTTATATCTTGACCATGTGCAATATTTTTCGTACCGTCTTTCTTAGTTGTTCTAAAACTATGTCACAGAACTTGAGGCGCGAAGTTTCCACTTTCTATTTTCAAAGTGATATCACCTTACTGATATCAAAAACTGTTTATTTTTAACATCGTCACTGGATAATAGAAATTTTGAAAAACAAACGCAATGCAAGAAATATCTATATTTCTTCTTTTATATGCCATGTCCTTTCAGAACGTAGGCGATTATGGTCCTCCACATCTTCTTGTCCCTTATAGCTCTAAATAAATTGTGTTTTTACTATTCCTTACACACTCTGCACTACCATTGTAAAATGTAAAAAAAAGAAAAGAGAAAAAATGGTGTTTTAGTTTAATAATATGACTGCTAGTGTTATATTACAAATAATTACTGTTAATTGATGAACATTAGTTAACTGAAATTAATAATATTAAATAACTGCCGTAATTCCCCATGTATAATACGCCTTCATCCATAATACGCACATCTAAACTTGTGCTGAAAGTGTAAGAAAATGCTTCTACTCACGCATAATACGCACCCCTTGTTTGGTAATCAAACCCTATAAATTGTAACTCTCCAATTTCATTATGGCCAGCGTTTCTTACTCTTATTTTTTTTAAATGGTTTTAAACATAGAATAATATCATTCTAAGTTAATTTAATGATAATTCTTATTTTATTTTACGGGAAATTTTTAAAGATTTTTTGTAGCTGTGCATAATACGCACCCCTGAATTTGCTTATTATTTTTTAGAAAAATTGCGTATTATACATGGAGAATTACGGTAGTTATGTTTCCTCCGCTTCTTGCCAAATATTCTTCTTTTTTATGTGCTGTGTCTCTTCAGGACGTAGGCGATCATGGCTCTTCACAACTCCCTGCTCATTGTAGCTCTTAATAAATTTTGTCTTTTCGTTATTTCTCTTAAACCCTGTTCCGCCATACATTTTCTCAAGCTCGTCAAGTATGTTTATGCATCGTTTTCCTCTGTCCCTCTTGCCCTCAATGTTTCCTGTGAGTATCGGATTTTCCAAGCACTCCCTCCTCATTATGTGCTTCAGAAAATCCAACTGTTTCTTCATTTTATTTTATTAAGTATAAGTCTCCTTTTTGTTTCCATTTTCTCTAAAACCTCGTCGTCGCTAACATGTTCAGTCCACGGTATCCTTAGCATCCTTCTGTAGAATCACATTTCAAGTCTCTTCCTCATTCTCGAGTTGTAAAAAAATATACAATTTTTACATCATTCGAAAGAGAAATAAATTCTGCATAAAGCATATACAATAAAACTAATTTATATTGTTTTATTCGAAACATATTCTGAAATGAATAAAACTTAACCATCGTTCTTAAACTTATTTTCGCCAGTGTATATTTTATTATAAAACAGAATCTATAATTTATAAAGCAGAAGTAATGAATATTAATGGCCAAAATAAAACGTACATATGATGTACGGAAGGTACTTTCAAACGTTGATGATACAATCACAGGTCGTCATTTAAGCTAGCAAATCTTAGGCATTCTACCAAACTAGCTAACAATGTGTGCAATTTAAAAGAAAAAAAAAACAACAGGGATCCGATTGTAATGTGGAAATTTTTTTAAAAAGGCAAAGCCTCACAACAATATTTGCAACATCTGCCAATAGGAAATATTAACAGTTATAACATTTCCAGATCCAAAGAACCTTTTAAACCAGAAACCCGAAGTCTTAAGTATTTGCTTACATCTTAGAAAATTCCTCTTAAGCACATAGAGGATGAATAAAAAAAATGTAATGTACATTTCAATTAACACTCCCCACCTCCAGCGATACATTTACAATACCCTTGCTTTTCTTCTTCTTCTTCTTCCTCCTTCTTCTTCACATCCTCCTTCTCTCTTTCTATTACACCCAACGCCGCGCGTTTATTTATTTTTGAAAATAATAATGTAGCATTCATTAGTTTTTTTGTTTTTGTTTTTTGTTTTTTAAATAAAGCGTTAAGAGGTCATTTGTTAAAAATCGCCTGAGGACACTATAAGTTTGAAACCAAGGTAGCGGATTCAACTGACGTCCTGATTTTAAAGTATATATACAGTGTAACCCGGATATAAGAGAGTTGTCGGGACCGGAAAAGAAGTATCTTATATCCGGGTTTGGTCTATTTTGTTAACATTAACACAGGCTCTAATTTGGAACCAGAGAAAATCTCTCTTGTGTGTGTGTGTGTGTGTGTGTGTGTGTGTGTGTGTGTGTGTGTGTGTATGTGTGTGGGTGTGACGGTAATTTTTTATTTAGGCACGTTTGGCTGAAGCTAATTATTTAAGATGTACCTAGTGTATTTTTCTTTCCTTTGGTTTTATCATTTTCCTAGTTTTCAAACAATTTTTTAAGATGATTTTTAAGATGTTTTTTTTAAAGATGTATTTTTAAAGATGTTTCTTATGTATTTTTTCTTTCCTTTGGTTTTATCGTTTTCCTAGTTTTCAAACAAAATTTTAACATAAAATCTACAATGCTTTTGAGTACTATTTTTAGGGGGTGGGGGGTAATGAGTTTGTTTCGATAATTATGCATATTGTATTTCTTTGGCAGTTTTCCAGTATCACATCTTCACGCCGACAACGCTTGGAAGGCATTGGACAATTTATGTTCAAACTTTGCCCGGAAAGCAGGTCAATAGTCTGAAGAATAAATTAAAACTATTTTAAACAAAGAACTATGAAATGAACTTTATCTTCTAAATTAAAATTAACGTGACACGTGGAATTCTTTTTCTTTTAAAGTTGTGTTGTAGATAGGTAAATCGAAACAAGAAAGTATTACGACATATTTTTTATTACCACATATTTTTCCAGTAGCAACTCGATTTTCCTGAAATATTTCAGTTTGAAAAAACGAATATTTCAGTTTGAAAAAAGGAATATTATTAATCAAGTTCCTGTGTTATCAGTTCCCAACTATGTATTTATGCAAATGGAACAAGTATTTACTTATGTCATAGTAGCAAGTCCGACAAAGTAAAACTGACATCTGCTCTAAAAAAAAAAAAAGACTTTCAATTCGTTGTTAACTAGAGCAAAAACTTCTAAATTTGAACGACTCCAAAATAAAACTGTTTTCATTTAATCACCACGGAGGACCTTTTCTGCCTGCTACCAGAATGGCTGCTGTAAAACTCCAGGTGAGCAACACTTTATGTCTTCTTGGGTAAATGTTTTCCACTGACATGAAAGGAAGTTATTATATTGCATTAATTGCTATAATTCGCCCGTGCTTTGAACGCCGCTGCCAATATCTGGTCTGATGCTCCTACTATATATCTCCAGATTCTCAACAAATTTTAAAATGTCTGTAATGTAATTGATCCTTTCTGACCTGGCATCTCAACTTCAATCACTTTCACACCAACGTGACGTGGTTTACCCCGGTCTTTTCTACAAATATTTTCATGGCAATTGTTCTGATTAGCTTTTTTCTTCAGTACCTCGACTGTATGAATTTAAGCCTGCTACTAGATTAACAACTAGGTCTCACTGTTTTACTGTTGAACTAACTAGATATGACCGCCTGTTCTATTCCAATAATTTATTTTCCAGCACTTCTCGTCTGTGAAACTCCTTTACGAGTTCTTGCTTCCCTGCCAACTATAATCTTCAAAAATTTAAACGCAATGTCAATCGCCATTTTCTGTCTTACGAAATCCTATTCCTTTCGTGTCTTTTTTCCTCACTTAAGACTTCTCTTTCACTCACTGTAACCCCTCGCGTCTTAGTGTCATTGTCACCTTGGTTGGGGTGAAATGAGAAAGAAAATCGCTTTTTGTTTCAATGTATTCACAAAAATACATTACTTAAAAAAATGATCGACTGCAAGGAATTAAGCCACAGATGTTGTTATAAAATCTATTAACTGATACTCAACCCAAAATTTCTAAGCGGGTATTGGTTATTTTCAAGAAAAGAAAAATTTCGTTATAAACAAAGAAAAGAGTATTGTTCTGTTATTTTATATCAGCCTTCTGATATGTCAATGTATGTTGAGCACTATTCGTAAATAAAGAGAAGACTGAAGTCAACAGAAATGTGGTTCTACAGAAGGATGCTGAGAATTACGTGAACGGAGCGCGTAAGTAACGAAGAAGTCTTGAGGAAAACATGAACAAAAAGGACACTTATACTTAGCACCAGAAGAGACGGGTAAAATTTTTTGTGCACATGATGAAGAAGGAGGGTTTGGAGAATTTAATACCCATGGGACATATCGAAGAGAAAAGGAGCAGAGGATGGCAGCGGGAAACTTACATGACCAGCTATGGGAATGGATGGCAAAAACGGGAGGGGAAGCTTGGCAAAGGGATAAACGTTGGTGTACCAAGAATAGGGGGTTGTGGAAAGCCATGATCGCCCAAGTCCTGAAAGGACACGGCAAAGAGAATAAAAAATATTCAAATTATTCAACATAAGTGCCCATAATTAGTATACACAAACAAAATGAATACAGTTGAAACTAAAACAACTTTTATACTCAACCATTAACTAATAATTTCAAAACAAAATGGAGAGTTTAAATTATGTATTGTAATTATATAAAGAAAATAAAAATCATAGTTGACCTGGAAAATACACTTTAATTGCATTACCATTATACTGAAAGAAGTTGCCAATGAAACATTGCTGTTTTTTTTTTTAGAAACCTGAGGGAACCCTTCCAAAGAGTATAAAAAAGACAGTGTGTTCTTTGAATTTACTTTTCATTCCCAGATTCACTAATGGTCTGCCAGTAAGTCATTTAATATAATGTGCTCAAACCCAAGGGGCTGTTTCTTTTGAATTTTCTCCATGTATAATCATACGTAAGCACATATACAAAATCAAATTTAACTATGAACTTTCAACCACAAAAACTATTAATACAGTTGTTAATATCGTAGACACTTGTAAAACAAGAAGCAAAATACTGAATAAAAATCATCTTTAAAATCCAAAGAGTCAACCTCACCTGCATCAGTTTTGTTAAAGTGGTGGTCTCCGACATGATAGACCACAAAGAAGGCTTTTTGTCTCACTAGTAAACCCTACTGTTGTAGACACTTACTGTGACCAAACACATTTTCATCAGCAACAGAGCTGTTTCGACTTGAAGACATACTGCAATTTAGTGTGATTTCTCATCTTCTCAATTTCGTAATTAACTCTTATCAGACCTCCTCAAACCCTTCTGTCCTGTGCTAACTAACAAAAGTGCTACACGTCTTCCGAACTCTTCAAAATCTTTACAGAGGTCGATGGTGGAATTTTTTGATAATTCTTTTAATGCCGTTGTTTAATGTGTATAAGATGGCTGTTAGAGGTTTTCATTTCCCTTCATATTAATTTCCATCTATGTATTTTAAGGTTCATACATTTGTTTTTAACTGCATGCATTCACATTATTTCTTGTTTGTCTTCAGCTGATATTCTGTTTGAGACTTTCCAATATCTAGCAATGTTATTCTTCCATTTGGTACTTGATGACAAAACCATTTCCATATTTGCTGTCTGCTTCCAAATTTATTATCTTGCGCTGTTTCCAATATTAATAACAAGTCCTTCTTTGATTTTGCTTCCTTAGCGACAACATTTTTTATTGACTGAGAGAAGGGCAAAAAAGAAGACAGAAGATCGCAACTGACGTTGCATTTAAATTTTTGAAGATTCTAGTTATCAAGAAAGCAAGAAATCGGAAAGGTGTTACACTGGCGATAAGTGTGAGTAAATAAACTGTTAGAGTAGAAGTGTCGGTTACATCTAGCTAGTTCAACAGTAAAATAGTGAGACCTAATTGCCAAACTAGTATCATGCTTAAATTCATACAGTCGAGTCACTGAGGCAAAAAGCTCATCAGAACAGTTGCCATGAAAATATTCGTATAATAGTCGGATTGAAGCCACGTCACCTCAGTGAGAAAGTGACTGAATCGAGATACTAATATTGATTACATTATAGACCCTTCTTTGAATTTTCTCGAGAATCTCGGGATGTACAGCAGGAGCACCAGCAGCAATGTTATAACTATCAACGTTCCGAACCAATACTTCCTAAATTTTTTTCATGAATCCTCTAAAATTAAACGGTAAAAATCTTTATATCTGAAAGTCATTGTGCGACTAGCAGCTATTAAAATAACATTTGTTATTGATATTAGTACTAGTATTTTTATATTACAATTTTGAACTCTTGTGAACGGAAATATTTAGGAACCAGTTCCAATTTCATAGTCATCTTCTATTGGCGCGGAAATAAAATATCAGAGTAAGTATATGTGGAGATTGAAATTCCCTGTTTAAAAAGATCGCCCCGGTGGTCTTTTGTGATTGTTGATGACACTAATCCTATATTGAGCAGTTTTTGTTTTTATCAAAAACTTTGGTTTAACCATAGATTGTAAACAAGATATTCAAGACAATATTACAGAAAGTAAGGTTGATTTAAATGTAATTATATCGTCGATAAATTTAATTAACAAACTTACTGTTCCTCAATTTGTGAGTGAGTTAATAAAAAAATACCCACGTACTTCTGGGAAATACAGCTGGATAATGTTTTGGGCTTTGTAGAATTAGATTTCTACATTCTCTGTTTTAAACCTGTTAAAAGAGGATCACAGCTAAGTATTCTCAGTTTGTGCTGAACCCATTAAAATCGGCTCCAGAGTTCAGTACGAAACAACGCTTTCTGATTGGTCCATAAATAATAGTGACATGTTTCTGCCTACGCCCGCACGGTTGACCTTGAGTTGATCAGTTCAGAGTTCAACGCGCCAAAAATGTAAACTTTCTCAACCCCCACGTGAACAAGAAAATTCATAAATATGAAACTTCGACGCGACTTAGGCAGTGAGTCCTTAAAATAATCAACTCGTCACACGAATCCATGAAATCCAACTTCCTCACTAAAAGTTAATTTTTATTAACATCAACCCGGCTTGTGGAATTCAATTTCTTTTCAACATCAACTCATTTAATGACCAATTCAACAAAGACGAGTTTCAGAAACCAATTTACTCAATATCGTAACAACATAAAGGAAATCGTAACTATATCAGTCGAAGCGAGACAACTCTACAGTAAGTCAAGCAATCTATTTCATTCAATTTCACCATTTACATAAACTGTTTAATTCCTTACCAGATCTATTGCATAACACCTTTTATATTACCCTTGACCACACAACCAAGAACTCTAGTTTTAAACAACTTTATTATTTCAGGTGTACTTGCTCCTATATAAAAAAATATTTTGTTAAAACAAATATCTGCCTATTTGATTATTTATCTTGTTGTTGGTTGTCTTTGTTGCATTTCATTTAGTAAAAATAGTAGAGGGTCAGTTTAATTTGTATTTTCTCACCGATACAGATTGGCTAACCCACGACATGTTTATTATAAAATAAGATACAGGAAACAATTCTCGAGTTTTTAGCAAAAGCAGATAAATTGTTTGGAGAAAAATCTAAAGCAGTACAAACAGAATTTTTATAAATTCAGAATTTTGAAATGATTTTATTTCTAAAACTGAGTGGACCAGTTCCCGCCATCTTGTTCGAAAGCCTGATGATGCGATGATTACTCTGCTCCGAATAGTATTAGAAAAAAAGTAATCAATATCCTATACCAAATATCGACTCATATACATCTAAACTTGCCAACGAATGCTGTTTTTTACAAATAGACGTGACTTCTGCTAATTCTGTTGCCTAAAACAGTCTTAAGTACACTTTTCCGACTGTTTGAACACAATTATGTACCATTCGGATATTTTAAAAATGCGGCAGCAAACTTTAAATGCTTTATCGATTAAATATGTGTGAACTGTTTCTTAATCTTTCTGCGCGTCTGCGAATCTTGGAATTTAACAGCAGAATTATAGTGAAGAATCCAAGCACTAGAAACAATGTGTTACAAAACAAAATTATTCTCGGTAGCATCGCAAATGGTGTAGTGCGAAGCACCCGCAGACAAGAAATGACCCTCATAACTACCGTCAAGAAGTGAAAGTTGAAATGATGTGGCCACGTCATACGAGGCAATAATATTTCCAGTCATCCTCCGAGGTAGCCCCATAGGCAAAAGAAGAAAGAGATAGGCAGAAGAAAAAATGACGGAGAGAAGGACACGTTTTTTTACGTTCACATATCTAGACGATACCCTTGTATTTGTTGATAAGAAAATACATAAAAATAAATTAAATTATGTTTAACATTTTATGTGAAAACAATTTTAAATTTTTTTTGTCAAAATTTAATTTTATTGTTTCGAATTACGAGTTTTTGTTTTATAATGTGAGAGCAAAAGGACTTTAACCCACTGATTCGAAGATTAACTAATTGAAATCTTTTCTGTACTATAAATATTCGAAGAGATGGCGTAGATTTTGGGATATCATTTTATAATAAACGTACCCCTAATTTTGACAAAATTGCACTGCGTCTATCTGAACGTCTACGATTATTTCCCAATTTTTCTTATGTACTGACCAATACTGAAAATGGTTCTTTTAATATTGTCCAGCTTTGTAATGTAACAACAGCTGTTCACCTGCAATCATGGTCATGGACAATAAAGGTAATAAGACATTTTTTTAGATAATGCTTTAAACAATAAAGGTTCCTGTGCAGATAAGAGTGATATGAATGTAAAAAGACAAAGATTTGACAATACATGGGATTCTAACTTAGATAAATTCAATATTACTGGTACCTGTAATAGAGATAGAAATAATTACAAAATTTCAAAGAAATCATTTTGAAGACGTACGACATCTTGGAAAAAATGATTAGAAACTCTATTGAAATTGCTCCGCGATTTAAACGGGAACTATTGTAATAATATTAAAATTAATCACTATAGTAAAATGACTATAAGAATCACTCTCTCTCGCTATATATATATATATATATATATACCATAAAAATATAGTTAAAGTTATGGGTTAAAGTGATCAGTATCAAGGATAGTGCGTATGTAAATATAAAAGAAGACAGTGAGGTCAACCCCCATCGGCGACAGTCTGTTTCATGCTTAAACGCAATGGCCTGACGATTGCGTTTAACCATAAAACAGATTGTAGCCGATGGGGGTTGACCTCAATATCCACTTATATATATATATATATATATATATGCGTGTTAGTAGGCTGTATAACAGTATCAGAAACAAAAATGGAGATAATGGGGCATTTCGCCGACGTGTGTAAGGTCCGGTTACTTCAGGTTCTGTTGAATGACAAAACTGGAATGCAAGGAAAATGTGTTGAGATTTTTTAAGATAAGAGAGGCAGTAAATGAAATTACTCTCATATACGCTTTAGTTTCAAATACACGGGGTGTTTGGAATAAAAGGAGTGTATGGGATTTTTAAAAATAATTTTCAGTAAGACGCTTTGTCCTAGAATGCTTGCTTGTAAGTGATGGGAGTAAGTTTCCTGAATATTTAATAAAAGGTATGGTCGGAATAAGGATGTCCCACCTGTATTTTTCTGCAAAAATATCTCGTGTATTAAAACTAAAGTTGAATGCAAAAATATATTGTATGATATAGATACAAAAATAACATTAAGTTATATATAGATTTTGAATTTACGTTTTACGAGTCATGTCTTGTTTTTATCTGTTTGAATTTGTTCCATTTGTTTTCTATGAAATATGGAAATACGACGACTCACTTGCAAGAAAAACCATTTTTAACTTGAGTAAAAGTTGTAGCATAAATGTAACAAGAAAGGCCCGACCTAGCAGCAACATAGTGTGCCCCAACACTTTGAACATCTTGGCCTTGTCTCCGGTCTCATCTACTACTAGTCTGTTCCGGGTTTTTTTCTACTGCTTCTTGCCGATATGAGACAGTTTTTCTTTTCTTCTATCTTTCGTATTTGATAAGATTTAACCATCTTTACAAGTGTAGATCTTCAACCGAAGTTGTTTCTCTTCCACTGATATTTTACTAATTCTTGATTTTATCTATATTTCTGAGATGAGGTAGTGTAAATATATTTACGTAGTTTGTAATGTTATCCCCATCTTTAATGCCATATTCACGACGTTTCAGCCGCTGTACTTTCTTCATGTGATATACGTTAGAATTTCGAATGAACTCCTTATTTAGCCCAAGGAGGTAGATTGTTCTAATTCCACGTGCCATGTCCTTTTTGGGATATCTCAGTTTCAGTTAATTCCCTTTAGTGAGTCAACTCTCCAAGTTTTTGTTTCCAGGTATTGAACTCACAATTCTTTGGATTAAGTCACTTTTTGGATTACTATTGTATTCGAATCCTCGTCGCCAACTGTTGTATCTTGTGTTTTCAAGATACCAGAGAGAAATAAATAAGGAAGACAAATTCGTAGGTAAGTAATGAAATAGGTTTACTACACGAATGTATGCTTAGCCATTGTCCTAATGCTAACTCTGCTAATTTACATAAACGGACTCCATTCACTTATGTCCTATATGACAATTACTCAGCCAACGCTTTTATCCACTGAACCATGTGTCATTGCGTTGGTTGAATAATCCAAAACGTGGCTTGACCCAAAGAGTTATGAATTCAATATCTGGCCACAGCAAATGGAAAAACTTGGAAGGTTGACTTACTAAAGGGAATTAAGTGAAATTGAGATATCCCCAAAAAGGCATGGCATGTGGAACTAGAACAATTTACCACCGTGGACTAAATAAAAAGTGAGGCTTGAAATTCCAGTGTATATCACCTGAAGAAGGTCAGAGCATATGATGGTTGAAACATAGTGAATATAGCAATAAAAATGAGGACAACAGTACAAGTGATATAAATAGTGTAAATATTTCTTTATTGTATATTTGGTGAAACTGCTTCACAATATTCTTTATTCTGACTGGTTCTTCCTCTACCTGAATAATCATGTTTTTCAGCCAACCTCATACCTCTTCAGGTAGTATTTTTGGATGGACTAGTTTCTTTGTTAGTTCAATCAACCTGACCTGGTATTTTTAGTTCATATTGTCATTTTTGATCTTTATGCATGCAGATTTATTTTATATTTTGGTGTTGTAATGAATGCCAATTCAAGAATAAATTCAGTTATGACCATCTAGCAATTGGAAGTTGTTATTGTTCCATGATATGATCTTGAATGTTTCAGCTGCTGGTTGTATGATCTGGTACAGACAACATAATCTAATTGGTAGTAAGTGTTTACAATTTCATTATTTTATATTTTTATTTGGCTTCACTACATTGGTGATGTAAAGACTGCTGATTCTGCAGAAGTCACTAAAGCAATTTCCATTTCCATGGCCTCTGGAATATCTTTCTATGCAATTTTCCTTTCATATTTTTTCGGTTTTCTTTCCAATTACAGCATTTAAATCACTGCAGTGGAAATAAGGAAATTGAACATAGAATAAGTGGCACTGAAGGTAGCTTTTGCCCAACACAGCAAGTTACTACAAAACCAAAACATTAATCTAAAAACATGAGTCATGTTCTTAAAAAGCCTTGTCAGATCAAGACTTTCATATGGATGTCATGCATGGCACCAAATTCATTTGGAAATATCTAAACTGTCAGCTGTATACAACTAGTACTTTCAACAACAGCAATAACTAAAATTGATAACACATGTAACCCAAAGAGAAAATAATGACATAATCAAGATGCCCACACCACTTTAAACAAAAGATTAGGAAGGAAACTCCCATCAATACTCAAAAGAGCAATAACAGTGGACTTGAGAAACCTATTTTCCTGAAAAATTGTTTTAATAGAAAGGTTTTATCAGTTTCAGAAAGGAGTAGCACTGGCTGCTCAGTCAATGAATTCTGAAAGTTTCATTATAAGAAAATGGCTAATATTATCATTACCATTATAGATGAGAACACACACTACACTTTGATCTCAGTCCTATGGCCAGGGAGTCAAGAAAAGCATAATGAGTAGCACTGGCTGCTTGGTCAATGAATTCAAAATGTTTTCTTCATGAGGAAATGGTGAATATTACCATTGTCATATGATAGTAAAATCTTTCTTACATCGGTTTTGTAGTATCTTCTCTAACTGGTCATCAAACTGTTCTATTTTTCAGAGTGATTTCTTTTTCGACATTTTGTTTGTTAAAGTCTGCATTAACGATACAGATGCACTTTGTTTGTTCACTAACTAGCTAACTGCTGATATCATATTGTAAATCTTTTATGCACTCGTGATATATTTTGTCTATTTGTTGTGAATTATGAAGCCAATTTCCTGTTTCATAGTTTCATATTTTTTGTTGTTAGCATCAATTCCTTTTTTCAATTTGTTCCTTGAAGGATGATGATACATGTGTGTCCGTATCTAGTGAGTTGATAGTGTTAATGATGTTAATTAATGAACATTAAATGCTGCTACTTTAAATAATTTGGGAGTTTGAGTTATAATAGTTTGTTTAGGAGACTTTTCAGTGGGATTAGGAAAAGGTATTCATGTGCATGCTCCCTTGAGTGAAATCTGGCACAAGGTTGAGTTTAAAGCAGCATGGAAGCCCATGCATAGACTAAAGACAACAATCGTCAAAATTCCCTCAGAACTTCCTCTTTTAGGTAGGTCTCAGGTGATGATACTAGTCCCATTTCAAAGGGGAGGTATTGTCTGGAAGAAACATTCTGGGCTTGGTCACACTATATTAAGGGGTTTACTGGCAATGCATTATAGTGACAATTTGTATAAATAGAATTTTTGAAGACAATAAATCTGAATTAATGCCCACTCACTTCACTAAAAATAAAAAAGTAGCATTTAAAGAATTGTAACTTCTTCGATTTACCAAGTCCATTTAGAACATGGGTGATCATAGCGCTCATCAATTTTCTAGCCTTTGTGGTTCTTAATAACATGTATCTTTTTGCCATCCCTCCCATCCTGCATTCTGCCATCCATTCACACAAGTTGATGAGGTAGGGGTGGCATGTGCATAATTTGTTACCTTCCTTTGTCCCTTTTGCCTTTATTGTATCCTGTGAGTGTCAAATTCTCCAAGCCATCCTTACTCTGTGTCTCCTTTTTTTTTTCATTTTCCTTAAGACTTCTTCATTGCTTACATGTTCAGTCTATAGTATTCTCAGCATCCTTCTGTAGAACCACATTGTTGTCTCTAGACTTCTCTTCTTCAGCTGATTATCAGACTAGTTTAAATTTATGAATAACTGCTTTAAATGTCATTATCTTTGAGGATTTTGGATTTTACAAAACGAAATTTAAAAGTGATAGTAGAAATTCAAAGTTTAGAAATGTCTGACAAGGGAAGCAAGTAACAAAATTCAAGTTGACAAAATTGAAAAAGTGAATATTTAATAAAATCTTCAACTTTCAAATATAGCTCTTCAAAAACACTAAAAGTAATTATATATACAAGAGGCAGTCAAAAAGTAATGCCTGTTTTAATTTAATTCTAAAAGTATTAGTTAAAATTCCTCAGAGGCTTTTTTTTTTACTGTAAACTGTAGCACGTGGAAGCCAAGAAGAGTAAATTTGTGGAGTTACCGTCTCTTTTCCTACTGCTAATCCTTTTTTTCAAAAGGATATATGTGGAAATCAAAGAGAGCTATCATAGAAGTTTGTTTTAGGAAAGAGAAAATGCTACATGTTTATGAAAAGGCTGCACTTGATGTAAGCACCAACAAAAGAATAGGATAGTGGGGTTAATAGCAATCTTTGAGAGAAAACAAATATCAAATCTAATAACAGATCCTGCATTGGGAAAACAGCTGCTGCTACTGCTGGGGATGAGGATAAGCTCAAACAGGCTAATGCTCTCATTACAGCTGATAGAACAATTAATAATTGAAAAAGCCTTCAGGTAAGCCATAGTAATTTTAGCTGTTTCCTTATAAAGAAACATTCAGTATTCATTGGCTGAACAGCCAGTGCTGCTTTCAGTTGAAATTTATAAAATCTTTCTATTAAAACAATTTTTCAGGATAATAAGTTTCACAAATCCAGTAGCTGTTATCACTTTTTCCACCACTGATGGGGGTTTCCTTCCTGACCTTTTATTGGAAGTCATGTGGAACGTAAAATATTTTGAATATTTAACCGGTTTCTTTTCAAGTTATATGTAATAATCATTTTAGCTGTTACAAACTTTTGAAAGTCCTCAAATGATGTCATTTTTGTTATCTCATACAGTACATTCTTTGTGATTATCTAGACCCAGTCCACAAGATTTGAACAAGGATGGTCTTCGCCAATATCCACTCACTCAAAGCCATTTTTAATCACTGATCATAGAAACAGGTTTGGCACCATGCATGACATCTACAGGGTGCGATGGGTAAATTATCGCCCTTTTACATTTTTAAATTCGTGCATGCACATTGTTTTCAATTTTATCAGCTGCACAGTATAGTAGGGTCAGTTGGGCACTGTCTGTGAGAAAAAGAGCACTATGATGCAATTCAGTTTGCCAGAAATTTGGAAATGACTTGCTATACTGCTTGGCATTCATGCTGGAAGCTCCAATATAAATATTTCAGTGTGTTTGAGTGTCAATCTGAGGATAGTGCAGAGCATTCAGAAAGTATTGGATGTGTCTAATGGTGATTATGAAGGTACCTCAGCTTGGAAAACTCACTCTGATCATTCTGATAAGAAAAGAATTCCCAAATTTGTTGGTGAGTGCCTCAACCTCAACATAGGGGTCTACATCAAGTGCCTTGAGGAGGTACTGCTGCCCTGGGTCAAGAGTGTAGCTGCTGGAAGACCCTATGTCTGATAACAGAACTCTGCACTATGCCACCCAAGCAGGAGCACCCAGTCATGGCTGTCAGACAATTTCTGCAATCACATCACCCCTTACATCTGACCACCTAATCCCAACTCTGCAACCCCCTTGTGGAGTGCGGTTGAGCAAGAGACCAACAAAACTCCTTGTAAGACCAAAGATGAACAGAAGGCAAGGATTATGGCAACATTCACCAACTTAAACAAGGAGACCAACCAGAAGAGTTGCAGAAGATTCAGAAATCTTCTAGTTGAAACCAATGTTGATTTTATTGAATAAGTTTACTCTTCAGTATTTCAAAATATTTTTTGTGTAATTTTGATAAATATATCTGTTAATATTAGATGTCAGTGTTATTTTCATTTTTGCATAAATTAGATAACAATTTATCCATCGCACCCAGTATATAAAAGTCTGATGAGATTAATAACATGACTTGAGTTTTTAGGTTAATATTTTGGTTCTGTAGTAGTTTGCACAATTGGGTAAAACTACTACTA
The DNA here is from genome assembly GCA_964036315.1 of Acanthosepion esculentum. NCBI lineage: Eukaryota > Metazoa > Mollusca > Cephalopoda > Sepiida > Sepiidae > Acanthosepion > Acanthosepion esculentum. The sequence continues at coordinate 11,335,066 of OZ038488.1, forward strand.
GTGCAGCATATTTTATGTTCTATTTCCTTATCTCCTATACTAAATTGGTTATAACCGATCCATGCATTGAGGTATTTGAAATATTTAGTATTTACTAATTCCACATCCTGAATTTTTATGATGGATTCAGGATGAATGTTATTGGTGCTTTCAATTCAATTCCAGATCATTGTTTCTGTTTTGGGAAGGTTAAGCTGGAGTCCTATTTCTTGGACCACTTGGTAGAGGATGTTGATTTCTTGTTCAAAATCATTCTTCTCCCAACTATCAATACCTATGTCGTTAGCATAGCTGCCACATTATTAATACACTGGCCTTGGGAGGAAAGCTGGATCACTTCTTCTATTAAGGATTTATTTAGGATGTGGTAGAGGGAGGCACAGTGGAGTAATGGATAGCAGCTCGGATTGAGGAATCAGAGAGCTGAGTTTGAATGCCAGTCGAATCCATTACATTCACTTACATGCTAATACCCTTGGGAAAGGTATGGATCCTCTTCTTCTCCTAATATCAGGACAGACCAGGTTCTATAGCACAAATATGTAAAACAGATATTGTCTTGACAATATAGTTTCTTTTTATACTTTTTTTGTGAAACAGCGAAATTCACAAATAAACGTCATTAAGAATTTGGACACAGAAAGTCAATTTAAATTTTTCTTTATGTTATTATTCTTCATAACAAATATTTTGATTATAAAATTAATTTTTTAATTAATAATTTGTGTTTTCTTTAAAACACGTGAAGTATGTTGATACTGTCTTGTAAGAAAAGAGAAAAAAATGATGTATCTTTTCACACTGCTAACTTTCCTATTTTACTATACAGAAATTTGCCCATATGAAAAAAAATTTTGTCTTTGATATTATCCTTCATAACAACAAATATTGTCTTAGAAATGTAAAAAAGTAATTATTTATGAGTATTTTAAAAAAATGTGTTGAATTTTATTAGCATTGTTGTTAAAAATGTAAAACAAAATTAACCAGTTTAATATTTTTACAGTAAATTTATAAAAATATACTGTGAAAATATTAAACTGGTTAATTTTGTTTAGATAATCATATTTAATGGGGGAGGAGGTGATTGACCCCCAACTCCCCATAAAATACGATTATCCAAAATTTAATTCTAAAACTCTAAAATTCACATGTCTGAATCCAAAATTCCTTCATCGTGGCATTTTTTACTCCATGTTAATCTCTAAAAGATTCCCACATTCATACAAACTTTAAGTTTTAAATTCTGAAACCTAAATTCCAAATCCAAACCCTCCAGAGATTAGAATATAAGTTTCATACACATTTTAGAAGTATCATGTAATTTTTACAAAATAATAGCTTTAATATTTTTTTAAATTTCAGTACCCCAAAACCTTTACCAAAACAGTCAAAAAGTACTGTGTAACAGGTTGTCATGGTATGATGTCCAAAATAAGGTTTGTGTATTTTGTCTTCCCCAAGACCAGAATGAGCAAGAATGATGATTAAAGGCTATATACCTTGAGACAACACCACTGACAAGCCAAACACTGTTGTTTGTGAAAGGCATTTTCCATTTGATTATGATCAACTATTATCAATGTTTCAGCACTGGTCACAAATCAATGAAGCAATTCATTATCTTCGTAACTTAAAAATTGATAAGAAAAACATTTTAAAAGAACATATTAATGTTATGTCAGCAAAAAGGATTGGGACAAAACATTATGATTCTGATATTTTAATGAGGGCATTTGAATATTTTGTTACATCTCGGTCATTATATAACAGACTTCAGGATGATTTTAAGTTACCCAGTGTAAGAACATTACCAACTTTGACATCAAAAGTCTCACAATTAAATGATTTTAATTTTCTTGGTGATATTTTTAGTAAAATTTCTGAAACTCAGAAAAAGTGTATACTTTTAGTTGATGAAGCGTATGTCAAAGTTGCTCTACAATATCATGGAGGAAATTTATTTGGTTTGGCTGAATATTCTGAGCGATTAGCAAAGACAATATTGGGCATCATGGTAAAATGTTTAAATGGGGGACCAAAAATTTTACTTAAATGCAAAATTAGATGCCACTTTTTTATATGAAAAAGTTTTATATATTGTTGATGCAATCAAACAATTAAATGGTCAAGTAATTGCAATTGCATGTGACAACAACAGGATACATCAATCTTTTTTCAAAAAATTTGGCACTGTTTTTAATAAGCCTTGATAACTAAAAATGGCTTCTACTTACTTTTTGATTATGTCCACCTTTTTAAAAATATTCATAATAATTGGGTTACTGAATCTGCTTGTGAATTATTGTTTTATTCTGAAGGCAAAAAGATGACAAGAAAATGAGAAACTGTAAAAGGTCTTTTTGATCATGAAAAAAATCACTTTTTTGAGATGTTGAAACAAAGTAATGTGGCAGTTTTCCCAAAACCTGTTGGGCAACAAAATGTTTCCCATTGTTTAAGTTTTTTTTTTTTGTGATCAAACTGTAGCTGTCATTAAAACACATGCATTATTAAATGGGGATGATAATGGAGAAACCATTAATTTCATTGAAAAAAATTTTTAAATTTTGGAAAATTGTCTGTCAAAGAAATATAAGCTGACACTAAGAAAAATGATCCACTGAAAAAAGTGATATCAGATTTAGATGATGAACATTTGTTATTTCTTTCTAATTTTGAGAAAATGACAAAAAGAATGGAAGGAAATCAAAGAAAAAGAATGAAATCATTAACAAGAGATATTAGTTTAGTCATTGAACACACATGCAATGGTTTAATTGATGTTTGCAGATGTTTACTAAACAGCAGGTTTAATTTTGGTATGCTTAGTGAATTTACCACAGACTATTTAGAAAACCAATTTGGAAAATTAAGACAAAGTTCTGGAGGTGCATATTTTATAACAGTTCTAAATTTTATTGAAAATTTTCATATTGAAAAAACTAAACTACTTCTTAAATTAAATGTTGATGTCAAAAATACAACTTTGACTCAGGCCATAATTGCTCAAAATGTGGACATTTGTTGGGTGAAATGGAATGCCAAATATTTGATAACAGACCTGAAACTAGGATTCCTAAATGTCACTTTTGTATATAGTAGGATATCTTACAAGAAAAGATTGCCCCACAAAAGTGGAAATATTTAATAATACTAGATTTTATTTTCAAGAACATGAACATTTTTTTGAAAGAAATAAATTGTGGTAATTTAAAAATTCCATGTGATACCACAGTTCAGTGGGTGTTTTTCTGTTTTATAATGTTTGGTGTTGAAGACTTGCAGAATTTCTTTGATAAAAATCTTTATCTTAATTTCTGATATATATCATTTCAATATAAAAAGAGAGCACAGGATTATATTGTCAAATATATTTTTAAAAATTATTATTTGTTTGATTCACCTAAGACAACTCAAGAACTGGCACTAAAAGTTTTGAAATTATCTTAAAATTTTATTTATAACAAGAATTTTTATACAATTCTCTTTAAGACTACACAATCAGTATTAAAAATCCATATATATATATATATATATGTATGTATGTATGTACATACTTATTCATTCAGAGAAACATTTACCAGATTTATCATTCTCCCTCCTTTTTATATATATTTAATGGGCTAACTCCCCAAATTATGCTGTCATTGTGTTCTTGTTAATGCAAATTGATTTTAATTATTAAAACTATGTATACTAGTAATATATATTATTGTCTTATAGTGAAATAAGTATTTTATTTATCTTCTGTGAAACAAATTTTACATGTAACAAAAATCACAATAAATTCTGTAAAGATTATCAAAATTATTGTTTCTCTGAAATTCACATTTTTGTAAAGTATTTTCAGACTTTATTGATACACAATTTTGTAAAATGTTGAAATTGCTTTCTGATTGTATTATACAATTTTATATTTTCTGTAATCAATTTGTGTATACAAATTAACTCATTATTTTTATTATTTCATTAATTTATGGCAAATAAAGTGATTTTTGTGCATTTAGTTATTTTATGGTTGAGGAGGTTACATTTTTTTTTCTTTGTACATTTGCATTTATGGAAATAAGTCAATAATTGGAAGCTGCTTTCTAATATTATGTATAGTTGCTAATTAACTAATTATTAGACATTAAAAACAAGTTCCTTGCTAAAAATATTTTCTGAAATTGTTATTTAGTAGTAATTTAGGTCTCCACATGTCAGCCTCCAGTCGTGGACCCCAGTTGCATGGTTGCCAGACCTGAGTTATGGATCATCTTGATGTCAACACATCCAGTAAATTCAGAACTTGGAAGGCAGTTTCTGATAGATGAGAAGAGGTAGTCTCTATTGATATGCTCATATGCTGTTGTGAGGTTAACATAGAAGACATACAATTTTGGAAAATGTCCAAAGTTTAGTGCAGTGTCTTGTCTGTTCAAAAGTCTGTTTAAAGTGGATTCTCATAATGCTGATAGACTCCAGAAAGAAGCAGAGCATGATTGCTGCCCAAGAGCTTTTGGAACTACACAACACAGAGAGCACCATCTTGAACATTGTAAGCGAGACATAGGTTCACCACTATAAGGCAGAGAGAAAAAGAAGATCAATGGAGTGGTGACACCCAGGCAACTTTAAGGCAGTACACTTTTCAGGGAAACTGTCTTTTTTGCTCAGAAGGGAGTCATATTGATAGGGTTTACATCCAATGGATTCCCTATCAATTCTGAACCCTTCTTAATCACATTGTCAAAACTCAGAGCAAGACCTTTTCAAGCTTGTCCCAATTGGAAGATGACATGCACTTTTGCAACATAACAATTAAATGGCTCACAGAAACTTAAAGACCTCACAAGCAACCACAGTTCATGGCTAGAAAATCCTGCCTCAACCATTTGCCAGTTGTGATTCATTTGAGCTCATGAAAGAGGCACCCACTGAACAGCAAATCTCCAGTGATAATGAGCTGAAAAAAAAAAACAATTTTTACATGGTCAAGAAAGCAGCTAAGGGATCATGGTTCTCTACAATTTCCTATCCCTTGTAGCCTCTATTAGCATTTCCCTTATTTACTGTCTTCTCCCACCACCTTTTCTGCCATCTATTCACTTGTTTGTCAGGTAGGTGCAGCCCGCTGTCTTCCTTTTGCATTCACTATGTCCTATGAGGGTCAGTTTCTTCAAGATCTTCTTCTTCCTTATGTATGCAAGGAATTTCACCTGTCTCTTTCTGATTCTGTGAGTAAGTATTATTTTGGTTACCATTTTCTTTAAGACCTCTGTCCATGGAATTTTCACTATCCTTCTATAGAAGCACATTTCTGTTGCCGCCAGTTTTCTTTTCATCTGTACAGAGATTATCCAACATTCAGACATACAAGAGGATGGATATCACATAGCTGTTTTCTTAGTCGTGAGAAAATTGTTTCTGCCTTTAAATTTATTTTGATTTAAGAATAAGTGGCAGTACTTTTTTTTGTTTCTGTGTACATATACACACTATATATATATGTATGTATATATATATATATATATATATGTTGTTCTGCGCAACTGCATTTAAATATTTAAAATATATCTAAAAATGTAAATATATAAGTAAAAAGATAAAGAAACATGTATATAAAATGCTGTGACATGGCCCAATCTAAGTTGAAAAGATTAAATCCTCTTATTGCTTCACTAAAAATTAAATTGCTTTCCCTACATTTATATTTTGACCACTTTATTATCCATACTATTCCATAAGTATATATCTACTATATATTAGACATGAGAGACATTCTAGGAAGAAGTTGGAGGTGGGTATATTGGTCAAAAGTTTGTGACAGAAACCATAACATAGATGAAGAAAACAGTCTGAATGAACCTTTATATATAAAGATTATATCCTATCAACTGATTATCACATAATGCCATGAAACTTGTAAATATAAAGTTGTGTTAGTATGTAATAAAATGTATCCAGTGATATTGTTAGGGGATATGCCTTTTATTAAAATAATGCACATTAGATATAGACATATCTTTTTAGATTACTTTTCAGGATCTTAATTATTATTTAAGTAGATATCTGATGGCATTTTAAATCTCAGCTTAATATCAGTTCAATTTTGAATTTAAGTACTAAATCTTCTAAATCTCTTCAAAATGAGAGATATCATTTTCCTATCATTTATTTGTTGAGCCCAGTTTTAGTAGAGTAAGTCACAAAATTCAGAATGGCGTTAGAATTATTATAATTCAAGTAAAAGGTCAAATGTATTCTGAATGACTTTGCAGCTAAAAGTTACATTCTCTATAATCATGAAAAATCAATTTCATGGTGAGATAATAACTGAGATAAATTAATCATGAGATCTTTTATGTAGCAAAGAACAAAACAATATGACTTTTGGTTAATTATTTGTAGGAATCACTAAGAATCAGAGTTGGCAATGATAAGTCAATGCCCAAGAAAACAGCGCATAAGATGAATTGAAAATCTACCTGGAAAGAAATTAAAATCTGTTAATGAACCTAACATAAAAGTAATATATTTCAAAGAGACAGAAATGTAGCAATATCAATGTCAGCTGATATCTTGTTAAATATCGGAGGGATGTTACAAAAATTGTTTTGACAGTTATTGCCTTGATGATTATCAGCTAAGTGAAGTGGAACTCACAAGAACCATGTCGGACGACCCTGACAAGAAAGGTCACCGAGTAGAACAAGACACTGGGTTCTTGATAAATTACTTTTTTAGACAAAGATGACAAGACAAAAAATACTGTTCTCTATAAGACAAGAGAAAAGAAAGACACACCAGTTAAACTGTTTGCTCACTCACCTTTACTTCATCTCTGCCACACTCATCTACAGAAGAAGGTTACAACCAAATAAAATTTACTTACTGCTACAATTGGTTCATGGCTTTATTTTGTGGATAACAATTCTTTGTTTTATTTTTTACAGAAGGTTCACCCTGTACAAGGCCCAGGGGACACAGGAGGTAGAGGTTAAGGGGCAATTTACACAGATAGGAGTGGAAGATAATGCTGAACTTGAACAGGTTAAGATTGTAGGGATCGAGGAAACATCTTGGGAGTCTGTTCAACAGAGCAGTGGTTCATGGGAAGAAGCTGTTTGAGTGGAACTTACTTCTCACCAATGGAATACAGAGGGAATGTGGATGGTTGGATACAATAAATGGCAGGTTCTAGCCATGAAGATGAGGCTTAGTGGAACCAAGGAATGTAGTTCATCTGAGAACTTTCTATGGAAGTAGTAACAGAGCAGCGAGAGGCTCACCACATTCTGCCTGTTACAGAGAGGTTGGAGAGTGGAAAATAATTCATCACCCACAAGGACTCGGAGACACTTTTGGACTGGAAAGTGAAAAGACTTGGCAGCTCCTGCCCAATTTAACCAAAGAGTTATTTTTTAAGCTACAAGCATTTCACTGGAAGAAGCTGCTCCCTGACAATGAACCTGGTGCCTGGTCTGAGCTACAATGCTACAGAAACTTCTCCTTGTACCTCTGAGAAGAATATTGAACAGACAGTAGCAGGTGAGGATTTATATATACTAAAACAATTTCTTCCTCAGCACCCCTTTTCAGATATTTGCATGGATTAATGCTGTCTACATTAAAACTGCATAGAGTTAATCCTAAGTGCTTACATCTTGCTGCATTATAGCAGCATCAATCACTAAAAGTAAGTTGTAGTGGGAACTGCCAAACAGCAATTACAATGTCAGGCCATAGATGCTGCCAAACTTTTGCTTGCAGGTTTTTGTTCTGTTGTTACAGAATGCGGGGACCAGAGCCAGAATGGTCAGTGACTGGCCGAAGTGCCTTGTGGGTGTGGTATTCTGACAGTGACAGATTGACTTTGTCTGAGTTTTGGATATAAGTCCAAAACGTTGTGATTTCAACAGAGAGCGACCAGAATTTTGAAGCATTGATACGCTTTCTATACCCAGGTTAGAGACTGGCTAAGACCACCTGCAGAAGGACACTTAGCCAATGTGCAACATGCTTTCTCATATCATTCCTCCTGCTGCCTCTTAGAATCCAAGCTGCCACCACTCTCTTCTAATAATAATGAATAAGCAAAAGAAATCATTAATACCATATGTAGTAGCATAGGGACACAGAGCCAACAAACAACACAGAGCCGACACACAACATTGTGAAATTGCATTTAAATGCTTAAAATACATTTAAAAATGAAAATATATAGGCAAAAAGATAAAGAAACAGGTATATAAAATGTTTCAACTTGGCCTGATCTAAGCTGAAAGGATTAAATGATTTTACTTTAATTTTTCGCCATATTTCTCTTGAACACTTAGGCTCTTGTGAGAGATTTCAGTGAATCAAGATATTACCATGATATGAAAATTGATACAATAGAACCTATAGTTTTAACATATCAGTTAAAAGAAAGAGAAAAAATACAGACATTAATAATAGTTAGGAATAAACAAAATAGAAGTTCATATCTAAGCTACCTGATTAACTCCTGACATTACATTTCTTAAAATCCATTTGCAATTTTACTAAATAAATAGTTGTATGAGCTCTGTTACAAAAATTCAAATTTTGAAAGCAAAAAAAGATCTTCATATAATTTTTCAGCAATTTAAATTTATGAGAAATAAATTTCAACATTATCTTATCTGAAGGCATGCAGGCTGCCTTCAATGTTCTGGCAGGAAATATTAAATATATATATGAGTGTGATTTATAACTGTTAAGATTACCTACTTGCATATGGATGGGTTTCATCAACACACTAAATGAAAAGCCAGCTTTTTTTATACACTTTCTGCAAAGAAAAAGTAAACCTACATTCATAGTCTACAGACAGGGTAATCATTTAGTTGGTATTTTTAAAGATAAAAATCAGTTATTTGATATGTGCACCTATGTGTTTAAATTGCTTAACTTCTTTTAAAAATTCAGTAAATAACATTTTGAAGTTATTTTTTTCAAGAAAATTATCTATAATACATATATAAATAATGTGAATATAGTTTGACCAGTGTTCATTTCTTTAAAAAAAAAAAAGAAAATTGATTTGTAGTAGGTGTAAAAAAAAAAAAGGGTTATATTTTAACTGGCACTTATCCATATCCACAATTAAAGTTTAGACAAAAACAAACATGCAGTCAAAATAACTATGAGAACAGTTCTACAAATATTTTCATGGCATCTTCTCTGACAATCTTTTTTTCCTGGTACTCTGACTACATGAATTTATGCATGCTACTAGATTGACATCTAGGTCCCACCCTCTTATTGTTGAAATAGTTAAATGCAACCACCACTTTTACTCCAACAGTTTCTTTTCTCATACTTCCTACCTGTGAAAGTCCCTTCCATTTACTTGCTTCACTGATAAATACAATCTTCAAAAATTTAAATGCAATGTCAATCGTCGTCATCTATCTTCTTAAATCCCATTCATCTTTTGTCCTCTCTTCAATCCTCCTCATACTCAGTCTTTTCTCTCACTTTCATTCCCTGTAACCCCCACCCCCTGTGTACTAGTGGCATTCCTGCCTTAATTGGGGTGAAATAGTTTTTTAAAAAAAAGAAAAAAAGTTCAATTTGTAAAAAAAACAAAAAAAAAATATAAAAAGAGTAAGTATTCAGGAAAAAGAATGAAATAATATCTAAGAATATTCAAGTAAAATAACATGTTTTTTATGCCTATATTTTCTTTTTGAATAAATAAACATTAAATAGATATCAACTTTCCCAGGAAAACTTAGTATTGTTGCTGGTTTGTTGATATACAGGAAAAAATACTCAATAAAATTATTATCTTTCTTCTTTGTTCTGAAAAAAATTTGCAAATTTTCACAATATACTTTCCAGATCTATAAAATAATGACTGGGAATTAAAACAAACAATTTTCTTGCTTTAAAATAAAATTAAATATCAATAAAATTGTAGAAACACTTGAAGAAAACATCTCAAGCTTTTTCATTTGGCTGATGACAAGAAAAGAAGAGCAAATATCTTGTATACTGATTTTATTTCTTGAGGAAAATCTATTAATATGATGGATTCACCTCATATCAAATGTATCTCCTGCAAAAAGCAGAAGAATGAAATTAAAATGTTGACAAATGCTGATTACTTTTATTCAATATCCAATATATACTTTCGTAGAGGACGTGGCAGTGGTAGATTATGTACATTCTGGGCTACTTTACGACCTAATGACTTGTAAATAGACACCCGGGCTATCTCCTTTAGAGTACGTGGGTACATGGTGAGAGTCTTTAAGAGAGACAGATATTCTTTACCTGTGGTACCAAGTGGGTGAAATCGAGCCATTGAACGTGCAGTGCTCAGACAACCAAATAAAATTTTGTGGTCCATTGTTTTGTAGAACAACCTTAGCAAATTCTCAGCATAATCATTTTTAAAAAATGATTCATACTCTTTCACCATAACCACATAATGTGACATGGCTTGTGTGTCAAGTCTCTGTAAGAAAATGGAATTTTGTGAATGGAATATAACTGTTCCTGAAGGGTATGGTTCTATATCTGGATCAGCACCCCATTGTAGAAGAGTCTTGATCCAAGTGTAAAGAACTTCAAAGTCCTGACATGTCTCTGCCATTTTTGTTAAATTGACAAAGTCTATGAGACTGTTTCCGGCACCTCCCTCGAGATAGGAACTCCGAACATTTGAGACACGATTCGGGTTGAAGCCATATTTGAGCATTATACAAAGGCACTGATTTACAAGGTCAGCATAACAGGAACGTTTGTGCTGCATTCGCACAGACAAAGGAAACTGGAAATATTGTGCAGCGGCTTTTGAAAGGAACGAAGGACTTGCATAAAAGTTGACATCAGCACCGTGTTCAAGTAGAGCAGTTAAGATTCGGACAACATGCTCAGACTCATCACACAGTTTACTTGGATAAACATATGCAAAGCACATAAGCCAAAGTTTAAGTGGAGTATGACCTTGTTTACACTGAGTGTTGGGGTCAGCTCCATGAACCAACAGAGTGCTCACGGCATGGCTTAAGACGCGAAAGTTGATTCGGTGACCAGCTTCAAAGTCAGAATTCACAATGAATGTGTTAATCTGGCACTGTGAAATAAGAAGGTTTTCACAAATACATACCATTGGCTGTACTGTACGGCAACCGTACAAGTTCTGACAGACACTCTCTTCAAATGCTATATGCAAAATTTTGTTTAACGGCTGCAGCCCGTCACAGTTGGCCAAATGTGGACTTGCTCCATATTCCAACAATAAGGTTAAGCATTCATTAAACTCTTGCTGGTAGTCAGGCCAAGATAGGACAAAATGGGAAGGTGGTAAACGATGAACATTCTTAGCCAGGCGTCGGTATGACATGTGTTCAACCAGTAGATTCAATGCAGTATCCCCATTGATATTGGTTCGATTGATGTCTTCTCTGAGCCCTGAAGTCAGAAGGCATTTGGTCGTCTTGTAAAATGAGCCAGAGTTCAGAATAATGTATGAATATAACTTATGAAGAATGGTCTCATTCACCTGAGAATTACATTTGGCTGTGGCACCATGGTCTAGAAGTATTTGTACAAATTTCTCACCACAATGAACAGCATTGCAGAGTGGTACAAACCCATTCTCATCAGGAATGTTTACAATATCTGGGTAATTTTCAAGCAATGTCCATGTTGAATCTGCAGCCCCATGCTTACAGGCTAAATGGAGCCACTGACTAGCATAAGACAGTTCCCATCTTTTCACTGAATGTTGTTGCATAGCAAGAAGTTGCTTGAGACAACTTGATTGGTCTCCAAGAATAGCACACTGTACAGGAGTAAGCATCTTGACCATTTCTCTTGCCACTGATAATTCAAGACTGGAAGTACAGTTATAACGCATATACATCCAAAGTTTTCGAGGAACTGGTAGGCTGACATTTGAATGTTGTTCCAGTGACTCACCATTGCTTATAAAATATTTGACAATATCATCATGGCCACAAAAGCAAGCTAGATGTAGTGGTGGACTATGTCCATTGCAATTTAGTCCATAAGTTTGTACAAGTTGGGTGACGATCTCTGTATGCCCAAACTCAACAGCAATTTGTAGCAAATTGAAGTTGTAATGATGTTCATCACACACACTTAATATGTCTTCATGCAGGGGTAAATCAAGTATCATTTCAGCAAGTATATCACTGGCATCAGGACCACTTGACCGAACATAACTGATTATTTCATGCACTCGAGATTCTGTCTCTTTGCTTGGTTGGCGTAGACGTTTGCTAAATAAAAGCTGGGGCCAAGAAAAATTAGGTAAATAGTCAAAGATTTTAACAAATAAGTTATAAGCTATAAACAACCAAGTAGTAAGCATTGTCTTTCATAAGCAGTCAACAGTGGCTGAGAAAAAAAACCAAAAAAAAAAAACAGCCAAAATACTTCACTGACTAAACATCAAAATAGCCAGAGGTTGGTGAAAATGTTCTGTCCAGATGTGACAGTCTTTGTGAAGTGATGCATTATTTACTGGAACGTTTCATTCCAGAATATTTCAAGTAAAACCTGAAAGAGAAAATGAAAAATAAAGTTCTCCCAACAAATCAAGCATAAGAAGAGGTTTTGTTAGAAGTAAAAACTTATCTTTATTTTGATAGCATTTTTTGTTCTACACTTCCTTTGAAATTTTTTTGTCTCTTTTGTCAACAATGTTGCACAATAAAACAAAAATTGTGTATTAGAATCGAAAGACAAGTAAAACTTAAGTGTTATAAAAATTCAGTGAATGTTTCAAAGGGAAAAGGATAGCAGTTTTAATTGGAACAATCTGAGATTTCTGGAAATGGAAAGAATGGTTCAATTGTTTGTTAATATGTGCTAGATATTAAAAATTGTCTACATGAGTCCATCTTAAAAGCAAGTAATTAACAGATGATTAATAGCCTCTGAACAATTACAGTTATTTATATTATCTATATGTTTTAGGGTTGCTAAAAAAAATATTTTTGCCAATAAATTAAGGCATAAGAAAGACTGAAAAAAATATGTGTCCATGCATGAAAATTTTCAAGTTATTTTCTCATCACAAGAAGAGAAATATCTGTTTTAATCAGTGCGGATATACTGCTAATCTACGATATCGTAAGTTTAAATATATATTTTTAATGTATTTCACTTTATGAGATAACAAGGAAAATGATTTTATTGACATTAATTTTTTTAAGATGTCTTTTAACAGTCAAGTCTCAGGTGATGCAAGGGAAGTAACTCTAAGAAAACGATTGATGATATTTGAAAAGAAATAGGCTTTTTTTTTTTTTTTTTCATCCTGTTACTTTATATTTTGTTATTATTACTTCCCTGACTGTTTACGATACCTTGTAAAACTAAAACGTAGTTACAATCGGTGATATGAAAGTAATATTGCACAATAATGACAATTCATTTTTAAATTAACGAATTTTTTTTTAGAATCTTCTCAAGAAGAAAAGTTTACAAATTTTGCAAACTTTAATTTTGCAAAATTAAATTGTTGTATTAAATAATATTTATTGTCAGATGACTAAATAATTTAAGTATTTATATTAGAATACACTAACCAACATTACAAATATACAAATTAATACAAGGGTTATTTATATTATGCACATGTAGACGACTGTCCTGATCTTTGTTGCCATCACAATGTTTTGACTAGTATGAACAAGAATCTGAGGAAAACCAGAGGGCATAACATCTGAAATATTGTGAAAAAAATAACAACAAAGATGAGGACAATAATCCATGTGACAACTCCTCATCCTAGAAATTCAGACAGTAATATATGGATATACTGAAAAGATCTGAGAAGATCAAGATGAGATTCAAAAGAAAAAATATCTGCTGTTTGGTTATTTGATCAGATCTTAGGAAATGGTTTAGGCTGAGAACCTTTCAGCACTCCTTTGCAGATGTTTACATCATAAGATATTTCAGCATTTAAAAATTAAGATATTAAAAAAAAGAAGTTTTTTAAACGTTTTCAAAAGTTATTACGATGAAGCAAAAATGTTATGTCAGACTTAATGCAATAAACCATCTTTCTTCATAAGATAATCTACTCAGTTTTATACTTGAAGAAAATAATATTTTTCATTTGATTGATTGATTCATTTTCTATGGCTTATTAACCCTTTGAAGGTTATTTAAAGCCAGAAAATATATATTTTTTAGATTGTAAGATTTTTTTTTGAGATCATGGTTTAGTGATATAAGTTTTACTAATTAACTCATAGCAGGGGGAGAAGAGGTGGATTCATACCTTTCCCAAAGGTATTTGTGTGCAAATGAAAATAATGAATCCAGTTGGAATTGGAACGTGGCTCTCCAATTAACATTTCCAAGCCATTATCCATTACGCCACCTTCATATCCAACTTTACAACACCTGGTATTCCCCAGGAGTCACCTATCCAGGTACTGTTCAGATTTGACGTTGCTTAACTTTGGTGAATGTAGAGAAACCAGTGTTTCAGTGTGATGTGGCTGTAAGCCTTTTTCATTTGATAAAATGAAGGTTATGACCATTGCTGAAGGCAAATTTCTTTTTCCTATATAGACAACTAAACATAGTTCTTGATAAAGAATAATCTAGATCTTTGTTTTCTGCTGACAAGTACTGAGCTTGCAAATCTCTTCAAAGTACTAATGATAGGCTTACATTTACTTTTTACCTACACTGTTATTTTTATGTAGCAAAGTTTTAAATATTCTGACATAAAAGAAATACCTGAAAGACTAACAAAGTACTGTCCTCTTTCAAAATCCCAGTTATCCATCAACAATATTTTTATAAGCACAATATAATCTAGAGATGTGGACAATTTATAAATTCTTGACTTGGATCTACAACTTCAGATGCCAACAGAAATTGAACATTTGGACATTGAACTGTCAAATGCTGGTTCATATATTTCATCTATAACTTGCAGCAGGGCCCCGGCATTGCCTGTGCTTGATTCAAAAATCATACAACTCATACAGCAATCGCTATCACTTGACTTAAAATAACAATGTTAATGTTTAGTATAGAGCTTAGAAAAAATTCACAGTGTGAGATAGGCAAGAAGTTTAGGTTACACGTGAAATCGGCAGTGAAATACTGAGGTGTACTGGGCCACGTAGTAAAGGCAGTACACTTCAACTTACAGTGAAAACTGTAACATGAAGGTAAAATAGGTTGGGCAAACGATTGAGTAAATAAATAACTTGCGACAACAGTTAACTGTCTAATAGCAAAACTGAACTACGAAAAGGTAGAAATAGGTATGGAACACTAAGATGGACTGGGCTGCGCAGTAAAGGCAGCACGCAGAGATAAAATGGGTAATGCAAACGTTTAAGCAAATAGGTAACTTGCGGTAACAGGAAGCTGTCAATTAATCCAAGGACAGATGCGTTAATGGCAATCAAATCAAGACGTGAATGCGGATGCAGCCGCGCTGAAGGTATTTAAAGGGAGCGTGACTTGTCATTGATTGGTGTAGCCTGGACAATGGCCATGACTTAGACCAATGAATGAGCTCACGCAAAATGGAAGATGCTAGCGCGCATTAACACACGCGCGCATGATTTGGCAAGCATAAGGCTTGGCCGTAAACGGGGTCAAGCTGCCTGCTGCATATGTAGCTTGGCCCTAACTCACGTGATGCCAGTGATGAGAATGCAAGGAGCTGCAATGAAGCGTTTGCTCGTTTGGTTTGTGCGACAACAAAAAGCCACTAATCGTTTGCCGGCATTAGCTTTGAAATGGATTGGGAGGAAGGCCTGCTGTTTTAACGCAAAAACTCCTTGTCAGGTCTGGGATGGCCTGGGCTAGTGAAAAAGGTTTAAAGAATTGGAAAATGGACTGCTGAGGGCGGAACCATTTTCACTCAGCACGTATGCAGGTTTTTTTTTTCAGTTTTTGGTAAGAAGTGACGATTAAAGCAAAAGTGAGGACAAAGTCAAATATGTCATTTGTGGCTCAAAGTCAGACCTGGTAGCAGCGATAAAAAGCCGAATTTCAATGGCCCTGCACCCATTCCAGAATTTGAGGTCAAATGTTTTCTTCCACTTCACTGCACGCACTGACCTGTTTCTTCCCGCACATAGCATGACCTTAAATTAATCTGCATTTAGGAAATACCCAACCGGAAAAACATTTTTAAGGGTTGACCAATTGTCAATTTACACTCTGTTTGGGGGGGGGGGGGGCGCTCAGAGTTGAAACTTCACATGGTGACTCCCAATGGCTTCCTCATAAATCCGGTCAGTTTTCACTAAAAACCGACATGCGGTTCAGGCGCAATCTGGGCGTATCGGTTTTTGGGTTTTATTGATTTTCCACGCTGTTTAGGGGTCTGTGGTCATGAAACTTCTGGACAACACTTCTAATGGTAGACTCTAAGAGGGTGTCAAATTTGGTTGAAATGCGATCATTCCTTCTGTAAGCAAATTTTTTCGATTATTGATTTTTTCGGAACCTGAGTCTGAACTCAAAAATTGGGCTCCGTCATGTCCTTACGGCAGCCATTTGCAAACTTGTGGTGAAAACCGCATTGAAATCGGGTGAGAAATGCGGCCTGGGCGAGGTAACAATGCCCACGACAGATACACAGACAGACAACATGAGAAATATAGATAGTAGATACAAAGAAATAATCAAATTTTAATGTTCTTGTGTTAAAGTACAATTGATTTAATCAGAACTAAAATTGCTCACCTAAGTTAACTGGAATTTTTTTTAAATGCTATGTCTTTTCAGAATATAGGCAATCATGGCCCTTTTCTGATTGCCTTCCTTAATTATTTGTGAATTGCTATAATTTTTTGGAAAAGATAGTGGAGTGGTTTTCTGTTGCCTTCCCTATGGTTTAGAATTTATTGTAGTCCTTCTCTAATGCTAGCTACCACTCAAGGCTACAGAGACCAGTCTGTCCTGCCGTTTAACTTGTAACCAGTGGGTGAAGAGGTGAATTCATGCCTTTTTTTTTTCAAGAGCATCAGAGGAAAATTAAATGCAACAGACTAGCCTAGAATATGAACTCAGCTTTCACTTTGCACTTTCCCAACAGATAGCAGTTATGCTAGCCACATACTAACTGGAATTAAGGGGTCAAAATAAGGTCAGTATAATGATTGGTATGCAAAGAAGGAAAAAAATCTATTACTGAAATTATTCTATCATTCATTATGCTTAAAGAATGAAAGGAATAGTTTTTGTAAAACTCAAAAATTGGAAAACAAACCTCCCAGAATTAATTCTTTTTTATTTCAAAATTTGCAATTCAACATTCAGAAGGAAGTGTCATTAGCAATCCTAATTTCATTCTTTATTTGTATTATTTGAGGTGTTCTTTAAAACAACAATAAAAAACAGATTTGAAGACATAAAGAATGGTGTGCAAAATATGTTAAAAAAGGAGAAGCAGACATAAAAACATCTTTCTTCTTCAGTTGGGATACAGTGATTAAATAGAAAACTTTGAAATTATAAATCATTTTTCAAAAATGTTATTTTAGTTATAGATATTTCAAAGTTAGTATCTTTTACAAAACAAATTATTTGAAAATTTGATTTTAAATTAAGTTAACAATTAAGATATTAATGAATTAACAAGTTATATATTTGAAAATGCACAAATGTCGACAGATCGAACATTATTACAGAACCATGAGAAGCACCCAAAGAATCAAACTAATTTTTTTTTTAAAAAGCCAAAAGAAACAAATTTTAAATTTCATAAGAAACAAATAAATTTTTCAAAAGCAATGAAATGGAATAAAAAGAACATAATTCACCAGAAAAAGGAAAACTGTCAACAATAACAATAGGGAAGTCTTCTCAGTTTTTACATAATTTTATCTCCTCAGTTCTCTGACTTCTGATTTTCATTCAGAGAAACCCAATATATAATCTACCTAGATTAGCTCTCTAGTTTCTTCAAATCTTTAGTCAGAAAAGTATAAGTTCAATTTTTCATTACATCTTCTCCATCTGATCTTAAATATCACTATATACAACACTGATTAAAAATAAATTTTCTAATTTTAGAATTATTACCATTATCTTTGACTTAAGTCCAAACCTACTCTGGTCAGATATGTTCTACCATGAGGTCAATTATGAAATCTGACTTCAAATGCCAACTTTAA
This sequence comes from Acanthosepion esculentum, assembly GCA_964036315.1. NCBI lineage: Eukaryota > Metazoa > Mollusca > Cephalopoda > Sepiida > Sepiidae > Acanthosepion > Acanthosepion esculentum. The sequence goes on from OZ038488.1 coordinate 11,353,221, forward strand.
AATAGCCACTTTAGGTAATAAAAACTTTTTATGGTTTGGTTTATAGCTTCAACTGAAGTCTTAACATTGTTTTCACACTAAAAGTATCACTTCAAATAAACTTGTTATTGCTACTCACAGATGAAAATATATCAGAAAATGCTAAGTATGTGATAACTCACAGTTAGTGTCATAATAAAAACTAACAACCACAAGTTATCTTGTGGTTGGCAGTCAATGTGTTAACAGTTGGTATGCCTACAAAGTTTTAGCCACATAGAGGTAGAAATAATAAATAGGTTAATTTTAAGTTGACTCTAGTAGCTGCCCTAGTCATCTGTGTCCATGTTCACACATATTCATTATGTCTGCACTCATGTGACATATCATTTAATGGTTCTGTTCTCTAAAGTCTGATATTGGGTGTGAACTTAACTCTGTTTGCTGAATAACTGCCATCAAAGGCAACACTATGGTTTTGAATGCCTTCTTCTATCCGTCTTCTTCAAACACAGTTCCAACTCTGGGATTCAACAGAGGACACCCCATCCCAAAAACCATTCCACAGTTCATTTTTCGCAATTAAATTCTGCAAAGTTTCTCTCTTGTATTGTTAAATTTCTATTTTCCTGCTTCAGCAATTCCAGGGTCTCCATTCTTTAGCTATGTATTTATTGCCCATAGGTTCAATCAAAATTTCACTCCTTGTTTGTCATCCATGATACCCACCCTCGTTATGTTAATTATATCCATCCCTATCACCAGGTTGATACCTTCTGCAATTTAATCTATCATGATTATTTGGTGTTCTAACTGTGCCTCATGTGCCAATAACTCTACTGCTACCCCATCTTTCATCTACTTTTGCCATGCTTTCCCTACTACCCATATCAACCAATACTAGTCTTATATAGTAGAAGAGATAGTACTAATGAAAGACCTTGCCCCCTCCTACCTACCATCACTTTAGCCATCATAAATGTTGTGCATTAGGGAACCTTCACTGGATATAATGTGCTAGTACAGTACTCATTTTTGCTCATTCCTCTGTTTACAGTAAAGTATAAATTCCAGCCTTAGGTCCTTGCAGTTTAACTGTGTGTGGCTCTGACAACTAGTGGTCTGCTTAGATCTTCTTGACTTCTCACTACTAATAGCTTGTCTTTCATCTTATCAACAGTCAACCCTCTAGCTCTGGATACCCCATCACTCATACCCATGATTTCTATACAGAACTACTGAGATGTGATCTCAAAAACCAGCTTCACTAGTCTATCCAACACTTCTTCTGTGAATCTCACACACCTTGTCATCCTCCTAATTTTGCTATAATAAACATCTACTTGCTCACCTGTCCACATTGTCCTTCCCGTCTCTCTACAGGTCACAAATATTCATTCTGTAAATGAATCTCCTTTAATATGGTCTCGGTCTGTTTTGTATTTCATTGATTTTCTTCACCCCCATCTCCAGTTATCATGGCAACATGCCTTCTTTCAACCAGACTGGTAGGAAGCTAGCAAAGTTAAGGATATTTTGGGACTTTCAACCACCATTTTGACCTTTTTAAAAGCACATGACCACATCACCTTCCCCCCATTGAATCTTCATCTCACTGTTGCTACTGACCTTCTCTACCATCATATATGTCATTAGAACCAAAATAGCTCGTAGTTCAATGGCTGAGTAGAATGAGACATTGCTTGCCTGTTCTTGTGTAAATATACACCATTATAAATCTTCAAATAATACAGAACAATACAGAATTTTTTTTTTAAGTTACAATATATTTGCATGCACCATGAATTCATCAACTCAAATGGAGAAACAAAACCTATTAACAACAACAGAAGGTCAATCTTTCCAATTCAGTCATGTTTCTATCCCCACAGATCTCATACTTTTGGTTTTCACTTGCAGAAACCCAACATGTAATCCACATAGATTACCTCTCGAGTTTCTTCAAATGTGGAGTCAGGAGGGTTCACTTCTCATTACAGTACAGAAAGCATATATTTATTGATTTTAAACTATCAGTAAAACTAAAATCTATTAGATCATAATAACACCTAAGTTAAGTATGATGTAAATTTATTTTACTTGTGTAAAAAAAAAAAAATAAAGTGCAAGTTTCTACTCAGTTCTCGAACTTTCCATAAAGTTTGTTAAAGTCTGTTTCAGTTCAAAATAAAATTTTAAATTTCTTTTTAAACATTGTTAATTCACCCATTTAATATTATAAATAATTAATTTAATGATTATAATCAAAATTATGTAATATAAACACAAAATAAATTCACGTTGTTGTTTGAAAAAAAAAAATGAATGTAAGGAATTCCCACCAATGTCACATTTGATTTCTTCACATAAATAACTGATTTTGTGTCACAAATTGTCTTTGTGGTGAGGTAGTTGAATTACAACAATTTGTTTTTATAATAGTTTCAATTCATAAAATTATTTTTTAGTCTCAGTTACTGAAACGATTTATTTTTGTTTTTCTCAAAATATATGCATGAGTTAAACGACAATACATAGGATGATGCCTTTCTGCTTAGAGTATTATTGTTGCTATATATATATATATATATATATATATATATATATATATATATATATATATATATATATATAAAAAGGTGTCTCTTATTTTTGAAGTGCATGCTGAAATTGTATTGTCATCCCAAAATTTGTTCCTTACATTGAAAAATACTACATACAAAAATTTTAAGGAGATGAATAATATTTAGAGGGCACCTTTGCTTGTTAAAACTTAAAAGGTGGACAAAAAAAATAGACCCATTTTTATTTTACAATTAATAGCAAATCATTATTAGCTGAATCTTTACAAATTATACACATTAGAAAAGTAGAAACATTTTTAACCTAACAATGAAAAATTTAAATTTTAACCGATGTTCATTATTTTCAAACCCCAATTATAGCAAGTGTAGTTTGGAAATTTTTAAAGATTTCTGATGATAGCCAAAATAAAGCAATATGTCAACTGTAGCTAACTTAAGTGATTTATGTAAAGAAATTGTTCTCATTGTTTAAACAATTATCCAATTTTTTAAATAAAAAGGATATCCAACTTTATTTCATAAGCTTTTGTATTTATTTTTCTACTAAATGTTTTATTAATAAATGTACTTTGTTCATTAAGTTTCCCAAACCAACAGTAGGTATTAGTATTGGAAATTTAGAACAATATCAGGAATTGTATCAAAATTAGTAAAAATATTGGTATTGTCCCATCACTATCTATGATATTGTTATTAATAAAATAAATATATTAATCATAAAATTTAATTTTATATGAGTAATTTGTGTTTTTCTTTCTAAAAGGTATTTAAAAAGAGGTATGCTGATTTATAGTTTGCTATTAAAAACATAAAATACAAGCAAATGTAATATTTTATACTACAAAATTCATGAAAAATCATATAAGAATGTTCTTACATAAAGTTAATGTCAATTGTCATACTTCAATAATTCAATAATAAATTTAATTCAATATTTTTAGATATTGCAAAAGGTGTACAGAATATTACTGCTTAACCATGCTTAAGAGTCATTTTTTCCTAGGCACTTCTATTATAAAAATCCATATTTACGATAAGTCAGAATGACATTTCTAAATAAATAAATAAAATAAAAATTTTACTTTCATGCTTATTTTGTTTCATGTCATATTTTTGTTTCAGAAATCATAGTTCTGATATGGTTTTTGTTTCATTTTAACATGGATAATTAATTAAAAAATTAAATGCATATAACATTTTGTACACTGTTATTAACAGAGTGTGAAGTGATAGATCCAAAGCTCCCCTAAATAAAAATTCAATTGTAATACGACAAAATATAAAAAGATGAAGCGGATTAACTTTTCAAGCCAAATTAATTATGCTCTTAGTCACTACACTGTTCTTTGAATATTAAACTGATGACAACAGCGTACCACAAACCAAAAATAAAAATCTTAGAACCCAGTGGAACGTCGAGATTTGTGATAAGCCTCCAGTTCTGGGCGTGAGTTGCACTATGACATGGCCTTAAGTAAAGAAAGTCATGTACCTTTCCCACTGCACTTAAAAGGGACAGAGTCAATCCTTAAATATCTGAAGCTTCATAAAAGAGGAAGAAAAACTGAACAATTTCTGATATCACTCACATGTACATTGTACAGAGACCCTTTAGGGCCCTTATGGAGACTTACCTATCATCGCACATGTAGGTAAATAAATAAATAGCCTCACTGATGATTTTTCTTTATGGTAGAACTAAATTTCTAGATCTGTCCGTTTATTCTTACAAAACTTTTTTTTTTTTTTAAACAAAGGATTACCTTCGCAAAAAGAAACTTTTTTTTTTTTACCCTACAGTATTTTTGTTCTTTAAAAGCAAATTCATTTTTTTTTATTCATCTTCTTAAATGACTTTTTTTCTTTTTTATACTTGAAGAAAGAAAGAAAGAATTCTGACACAAATTAACAAATGGCCGGTTGTTGTTGACTTTCCCGTTTAAATGTCATCAAACGCAAAAAGAAATTAATTATAAATGCCAACGTTTTTATTAAATAAATACTAACTTACTGAATATTTTAAATTAAAACTTTTATTTAATTACATACAGAGTTGAAGAAAAAGAAAAACAAACTAACGAACACATCAGCATTTAAGGCACCATCAAATTTTGAGGTTTTTTTTTTTTTTAAAATGTTTCACATGGATATGACGTTAGAAAATAATAATAATAATAATAAGGGTTCATTACATTATTAATTAATATTATACTAAAAAATAAAATTTTATATTAATTTATTTTCTTCCTGATGTTTTCTTTTCATGACATAAAAAAAACATCGCTACATTTGTTACAAAATTAAAAAATGAATTCCAAACATTCGATGTTTTTTTAAACAAATTAACTTCTTAAACGTATAATAATTTATATGTATCAAATTTAAACTAAATTTTCAAAATAAATAAAATGATGACTTTATCAATATTATAGAATATCTTTTTCTTGTGAGATGTCGTCAGCAGACGATGCAATTAACAAGAATCTTGTTAATGTTACAAGATGTTTATTTTTTGTTCCTACTCATCCAATGAAGTCATTATTTTGCAATAAATCAAGGTAAATCCTCAGATACTCACTGTTCGTTTTATTTTAAACGCTCTTTTAAAGATATCAATTTCCAGAGAAATCATGTTGTTTGGAAACGTCTCTGCAGTTGAGACCAAAAACTGATGACTAAAGAAAACAAGGGCGACTGGCGGTTTGAATGAAAATGCGAGGAAGATGGCAGCATAAAGGGAGGTAAATCGAGCTTAATTACGAGGTTATTTCCCTTGTTAATTAAAGTTGTTTAATCTAACAATAAATTTTAACTTGTGTCGTTAAAAGTACTTTTCAAATAAATTTGATTGCCTTGCTTACAAGAAGTGGATTTTTGCCATTTTAATTAGTAGTTGTAATTAGTAAATATGTGCTATTAAAAGTGTCATTGTTTAATTTCAAACTTTAAGATATTAAATTTGAAGATTACAGCCTTAAATTAACCGTTGTCAAGTTTTTTTACCTCTTTAGTCTTCTTGGCTTGGTTGTTCGCGGGTTGGCCACGTTCTGTGACCAGGCTACCAGAATCATACTTGTTTAACCCACTATCTGCACACACCATCTGGAATGGCGCCGTGTGCCAGGACTTCCAGCAGATTAATCTGGTACTGGAGGATGTTTCACTGCTCTGTCAAGACCGTGAGAGCTGGAGAGACAAGGTGACTCTCATAGGCTCAACACCTGGAAGTTTTGCATATTTTTTTTTCAAATGTGTTGTCTTTTTTTTTTTTTGCGCACACACACACACACACACACACACACACACACACACACACACGAATTGGGGTCAAATATAAATTAAATATGGATTGGCATCCAACAGCTAAGATAAGGAATAAATAGGAAACATTTATGTTTTGCTTTTATTAAAGATCATCAGAAAATCAAATATGGAGGAGAAAAGAAACTTCAGGTATTTTTATTTTTTGTTGTTTGTTTTACATTGGTTAAGTAGACTTCACATGTATCTGTCCTGTCAAGCATCGTTGATGTGTATAATTCATCTGTGCATGTATATCATAATTCTAGTTTGTCTATGCAGGATTCAGATTATATGTATTCATTTGTGTGCATCTAGCAGGCATTTTTTATCCATGTCTCATGGATGTCCATACATTGATTTGGGGATGTTGTGTGACACACCCACACAAATGGATACACATTATCATCTATCTTTATATGAACATTTTATTTTAGTTTTAGCTAATAGATTAAATTTAATATTTCCAATAAGCAAAATACTTTGCTCTATTTCAAATTGAAATTAAATTGATTGGAATGTGTTTCTTTTAGTATCAGTAAAAACTTTGTAAACACAACATAATTCTCTTTACTAAAATATATTTTTCTGAAACTTTATTTGATGAAGATTAGCTGATTTAAAGTTTAATTAATCTTATTTGAAACAAATATTACTTACTTTTAGTTTAAAATATCACAGAAAAGCATTTTTTAACAAGGAGGTAGGTGTTTTAATGAGGTGTTGACAAGTCTCTCCATAGACATATGTTTAGGGATTTTTTCTAAGGGGAACATAACTGTAACAATAATTAGATTATAACATGAATGCCTTTTTATATCATCTTTTTTTTAACTACCCAGCAATCTTAAAAATTTAAGAAAATATTCTAAGCAATCTAATATTTTATTGAATTTTAGGTACTTTAGCTTTATAGTCTAACGTATGAAGATGCTTGTTGAGGAAATGTTACAAAATTATCAATAAATTTTAACTTTACTCTAGTTACCGCTCTTATTTTCTGATCATGTCACATGTGAACATCCATATTTACAAAAATCAGCATGTTTATACATAAATAAAACAAATTCAAAATTCTTTTAAAATATTGGGTGTCATTGCATCGTAGTGAGCATTTCCCTTTATGATTCGTAAATAGTCTTAATTTAATAATAATATTACTTGACTGCTATAAATTAATACAGAAATTTAAAAGATTTAAAAGTTTATAAATCATTCTAATTTAACTTTTAAATAAATTAAAACAATTTTTGTAAAAATTCATTATTTATCCAAAAAATATTTTTCTTTAGACAATAGCATTCATAATATATTTTATACATAAAAACAATTAAAACCTTTTCTAATTAAATAATTTTTTTGTTTTATTGCATTTTTTATTTTATGATCCAGAGCAGATTTTCTGTAATTGAGAGTCATGTTTGACAAAAAAAATTTCATGATTTAAATTTCTGAGGACATTTAAAAATAATTTAATTCATTTGTAAATAAGTCCTTTCATTAAAATCTGACAATTATCTGATTTTTGCAAGAATTTTGCACCAAAAAAAAACACTCAAATTTCCCGTATTAATTTGTGGTACAATGTTGACACTAGAAAAACAAGATTTTTTAACCAAAATTTCTAAGGTTCTAAAAAGATTAAAGAAATAATATTTATATAAAAAAATCCTTTGATCTTTCCTCTTAATAATAAAGTTTTGACAATAAATCTTTGCTTTATTTTTTTTATTAAGTTTTGGCTATATTTTTTATCATCTATAGTCATTCTTTGAAGGTATATATATATATATATATATATATATATATATATATATATATATATATATATATATATATATAATAATAATAATAGCTGGCCACTCATATTCGAGGATACTCATCTACTAGGGTGAGCCAATCTGTAGTTTATAATACTGCTACTATACTGAGTAGACCTTAATTACAGTTTCTGGGAGAGAGCATGTTATCTAGCATGATCAACAATCTGGACAACGCCAGCTCAAACCCTCGGTCATGATGACTTGTAACTTTGTGCTAACACAGCTATTGACAGCTCCTAAGTGGTCTGTCTACCCAATTTCACTCACTGTTGAACAAACACAATTTCATTCACAAGGCTTGGGTCAACTTGTGGTATGGTTTTCAGGTACTTTCCAAAGGTGCCACACGCTGGGATTGTCCTTCTCCAGACCAATAACATCAGGAAGTCTCCTTCCTGACAAATCAACTGTGGTGAGATTTGAACCTGGGTTTCATGGTCAGAAAGTGAACATTCTAACCACTCAGCCACATGCAAATATATAATACTAGCAGGCTTCCCCTGCTCACTATCGATTTGCAAAGAAGATATATTCACTACTTGAAATCTTTGAAACAAAAATTTTAAATGAACATTTCATTCATAAATTGGCTTTACAAATAGATGCCAACTTGTTGAAGGCCAAGTAAAATGCAAATTTCAAATACTTTTCTGCATTATATTCCTAAACTGAATTATTTTTTATATGAAAATCAAAACAATCCTCGATATAAAAGAACAGTAATGAAAGAGAATTAATTAATGAAAAAAACTTTTTTAAAATCAATATCCAAATTAGTGAATACCAAATTACTATCAAGTAGAGCTGGGGGCTTTTTAATCTCAGATTTTGTGGGAGAATTGTGCTCCAATTTCGCATTTATTCATATAGATTCCATAATATAGGTTTTACTTAATTAGCTATTATGTTTCCCTAACTCTTCAAATGTTGAATGTATAACTAATTTTAATTTCTATTTTCCCATCTTTACACTATATTAATTTTATCTTATAAATTGTCCCCTGTTGCACCACCCATGAAATAAAAATAATTGTTTGTATAGAAAATAAGGAACTACCTACATAAAACTGTCTTTAAATTAAGTGCAGCAGAATTATCATTGAACTTTTAAAAGGTAAGCTTAAACATTAATTCAGTACTTAAATGCAGCAATCAATTTTGAGTTATCCTGTAGTTTATTGATGCCTAATGCATCTACACCTCCTAATAGGGTGGCCTTTAAGCTAGTTTATAATAAAACATGCACTGCAATTTTGGATACAAAAGGAAAAATAAGAGTTACTCTCCTTGAACCATGAAAGCAACAATAATGGCTAGTATAATATATTAATATATATTTTTAACCTTGCATAATCTGGCAACTCTGAATATGAGCTCAGTGAATATTGTTCTCTGTGACTAACTTTTCTATGTCTTTTGAATGAGCTATGAATCATTGAAATTGGACCAGTGGGAGCAGAGGAGTGATATATATATATATATATATATATATATATAACTGTATGCCTAGTCAGCAAGAATTTGTAGCAGCTGCTAAACTAAACTCTGCATGCATACATCAAAACCCTATTAGCAGCAGCTATCTTTTTCAACATTATGGGCATGCATACAAAAATCTGGAGCATGCATTGCATAAATTTCAAGCGACAAGCCCTTTTTTGGGTAGCACTGAGAATGAGTCAGGGTATGAATCTCCACATTCACAGAAAACAACAAATTGTCTAGACTCACTCCTTCACCCAAGAATGAATTAAGTTCAACCATTCATTCCTTTATTTTACAGGGCCTATCATAAAAACATTCCTAACTTTATTCATTCTTTCAGGATTTATCTTGAACTCTCTCTATGCTAAAAGCGCCAATAAAAAATGTTCTGCCACATTTTGTTTATTCTTTTGTTTGTCTATTTGTTTTAACCAATCCAGCAGAAGAAGTTTTCTTCATCAACACACAACACCCTCTCAACATCAAAGGCTACTAAAAACAACAAATTCAATCAAAGAAGATTTATTAATATTGTTAATTTGAATTTTATTTTCTAATTCAATTTCATTTTGTCTATCAGTTGTTGCACATCTGGATCAGATTTATGGAGAAACTGTCCCAAATTCATAATGTTTTTTGTTCATTATCAGAAAGAGAAAGGTTTTGCAATAAACACAAGCAAAACATGGAACCCTGTTTTTTATGGACTTACAAGTTAATAAATGTCAATAGGAGGCAAACGTTTATGACCCTCTGATGATCACTGTTTATATTACAAATATAAACACAAAAATATAAATTGTTTTTTTGACGGCTAGAAAATGTAATGGAAAAATGTCATAATTTTAGTTTCTAGCTATGTAATTTTCAGCTCAATGTTTACTTTATGCAGTTAAACTAAAAAATAAAGATTCAATTTAGCTCACAAAGGGCTAAGTTTAATATTATACCTACATTATAAATATTATACATTATTTAATATTATACCTACATTATAAATATTATACATTAATATTATACCTACATTATAAATCAATCCCATAACTAAAAGCTTTTAAAATTAATAATGTTTTAGAATTTTCAAAAAATTATTAGGTTTAAAGATGTTCGGAAGTCCAATTATTGATCATAAAAAAAATTGTGATCATTGCTCTTGCTATCCATGGATTATGCAATTACAGAAAAAAAAATTTAGTGAACTAGGAGTAGATTTCTAATAGGAGTAGATAGGTTCGCCTATCATCCAGTTCACATGCCTCCCTGATCTTTTGAACAGGAGTAGAGGTTCATCCCTTGTTTCCTGTTTCCTTCTAAAGTCTACTCCAACATTATACTTCTATCATTTCTGTCTGAACTCTGAAATTTTATTTGCTAATTAAATCTTTAATTTAAATCTCTTCAAGTCTAAAATTAGCTGTCTATCTTTCCTGTTATCTTGCCATTTCTTATGCTAATACAACTACACACAGTAACACTCTACCTTGAGTGGCCCTTGAGCCTTGTATTGGGAGAACATTAGTAAAAAAAAGAAAGATTGTAATTCTATTTGAACGAGTGGTGCTCACTTTGCTGGATATTGTGACAACATTTCAACTGTTAAAACCTGCAATCTCCTTTGAGTGTCTCTCATGTTCTGTAATTTTCTGGGAATTTTAAAATGCATTCTTCATTCTGTCTGGAGTTAGTGGTTTCTTATTCCGTTGTCCATGTTCAAGGATATCTTGTACCATTAATTTAACAGTATGATTTTTTTTTTTGCTGAACCAGTGTATATGATATTTACTGATTGACCAAGGGACTGAACTGATGATGACGCCTATTTCTTAAGACTTTACTTAGTTTCTGAAAGGCAACTTTTGGATTATTGTGTTACAATTGTGGGGATTATCCCACCTTGTATGCCAGAATGTCCATTAGGTGTCATTGCATTCAGGACAATAAAGGCAAGGGACATAAACACTCTCTCTCGTTTTGCTCCAAGATATAGTAGCAACTACAATAGGACTATTCCTCTCTGGGCAGAGACACTTGCTGGGCAGGCCAATTGCTTAATTTCACACAACCATGTGGTGCTTTTTTGTTAGCTATGTCTGATTTTTTATATAAAAATATACATGTATGAAAATCTACCACATATTGAATTCTTCAGATGAGCTCCATGCTTTTCCAGCATTTGATATTTATTCCAATTTATTCTATTCAGAGAGCTTTTAACCCCAAAACTGTTACTTTGTGGAACAAACTCTCATGTGGGTGCTTCCCATAACACGACAATCTTCACCTCTTTAATTCAAGGGTCAGCTATTACATATCCTCATGATTTTACAATTGAAATAGCTAGATGCAACCATAAGTTCTATGCTAAGAGTTTCTTCTCTTGCACTTCTTGTTTGTTGAACATTTTTCTGGCTTCTTGTTTTCCAATAAACTTTGATTTCAAAAATTTAAATGCAATGTCAATTGTTATCTTCTGTCTTCTTAATTCCTGTTCTTTTATTGGTCTCTCTCCTTAATAAGGTTTTTTTCTTCTCATATTCTCTCATATTTTGTAACTTTTGCATCTTAGTGACATTATTACTTTGCTTGTGGTGAAATGTTTAAAAAAATAATGCCAGTTTAAATATCTCGGAAACAAATTCAAGAAAGCAAATTCATAAAATTTATGACTGGTGCAGTGTCACAAGCCTATTGCTACTCTATAGCGCTTTCCATGGCAAATGTTCAGTTGAGCTCCATTCTATAATGCTACTAGTTCAGACATTTACAGCTACATCCTGACTTGCTACATCCACAGGGTTGAATCACCCTCATTACATACATATTTCTTTGTTAAGAAGGATGTTTCCCTTGGAAAGTTTTTCCCCAAGAACTGCTGCTTTATGGAACAGACTCCCATGTGTATGTTTACCCAAACACTACAATCTTAACCTTTGCAAGACTAGGGTCAATTTTTATCTATCCTCCATATCTTCATAATCTTCACTTCCTACTTTTTTCTGGTTCAAAACACAAAACCAAACAATATCCTTAACTTCTTAAAGGAAATCAGACTTTATATTAGAATATAAAACTATAAACCTCCCAGAAATCTATGTAAGGCCTTTAATATATTTTGAAAAAGGAACAAAAAAGGAAAAAGAACCATTTAGACTTCATAAAGATCCTAACTAAAAATAACAATGCCAACTCTAATAAGAATCTTGTATTGGAAACTGAATATAAAATGACTTAGAAACCAGTATCTCTAATAACTGATTAAAAAGAAAAACTTTCACCAACTAACTTGTACCATGATAAACCATGATTGAAAACCATTATCTGACCTTAAATAACTCTTTAGGGGTTGAAGCAGAAACCAAACCAAACCTACTTTCTTCTGTTATGTTCTCATCACACACCTCATTCAGTAACCCCTTACCTTGAGTGGCTCTTGGGCCTTGTGTTGAGTGAAAATACCCCCACCCTTCACAAATTCAACATTGACTCTGGGGATAACAACTTTTTGCTACTTTTGTCTGAACAGATAAATTAGTTATGAGAGGGGGATTTGTCTATGTATCACTCATCTATTCCCTTCTCTGTTAATCATTGTACGCAAACCAATGTCAAAACATTTTGTTTTGATATTTGCCAATAGGACAGTAATATACATTTATATATTTCCCTCATAAAGAGGAAAGAGGGATTGGAAAATCTGACATTCACAAGACATATTGAAGGAAAGAGTGACAGAGTGCATCAACTACCTAACAAGCTTGTGTAAATGGTTAGTAGAACCGAGATTAGAAAATATAGCAAAAATACAAACTTTACTAAATGCTACAAAGAACAGGAAGCTCTTCAGCAATAAGCAGTATGGATTTTGATTGTTCCGATTCACTGCTGATATCCTAACTACCATCACTTACAGAATCAGTGAGGTGTTTGATGACAAACACGCCTCAAGGACCATAGCACCACATATCACAAAGGCCTTTGACAAGGTGTGGCACAAAAGCTTACTACACAATTTATGGAATCCATTTATGGAATCATTGGAAGGGTCTTCTGGATCATAACATCCTTCTTAACAGGTAGGTCCCTGAAGATAGTTATTAATGACCAGTCCTCCAGAGTGGTCAGTGCAGGCATCCCTTAGGGGTCACTTCACTATATACAAGCACATCTCTGAAACTCTCAATGGTCAGAGATTGGTGACTGATCTCTCTTCTGATCTTGCACAAACTAACCAATGGGCTAAAAACTGGCTGGTGACATTCAATACCTCAAAGACCAAGCTAGTTACATTCCATCATTGTCGATCTGACTCTGGACTACCAACTATCACGATGAATGGAGGTCCTCTCAGAGACGCACCATGCCTTGAAAAAGTGTTGGGCCTCAAACTCACACCCAACCTGAAGTGGAATTCATACATACAATTCATTGCTAAGGATGCAGGTAAAATGGTTGGCTCTCTGTAAGCACCTGACTCCTCCTGCTATCCTCTACCTTTACAAGAGCCAAATCAGGCCAAAATTGGAGTGCTGTTGTCATATTTGGGTGGGAGCTGCCCAGACCTCACTCTCCAGCCTTGATAGAGTTAAAAAGTGTCTCTGTGCCCTTGCGGATGATGAATTATTCTCTACCCTTCAACCTATCTCTCCCACAGGCAGAATGTGGCAAGCATCTCACTACCTCTACTTCGAGAGAAACTGCCTGGATGGACTACATTCCCTGGTACTGCTGAGTCGAACTTTCACAGTAAGAACACACCATGCCATTTACATAGTAGCAAACCACTCACATTCCATCCATATTCCATTGATAAGAAGTAAGTTCCACTCAAGCAGCTTCTTCCTGTGAACCACTGTCCTGTGGAACTGACCCCCAACTTGATATCTCTTCTATCACTGCAATCTTAACCTGTTCAAGGCTAGGTTTAACTATTATCTTCCACTCCTATTCACACAAATGGTCTCCAAATGTAACCCTCTACCTCGAGTGGCCTCTGGGCCTTGCAAAAGGTGAACCTTGCTGTGACAAAAAAAAAAAAAAAGCAAAGATAAAATCAGGCTTGTTCTCGCCCAGTCAGGAAGTTTACGGGGTAGTACACACCAGCCCCACTCAGTGGAAACAGAGTGAGCAATAACTGAGCAGTACTAAGTAAGAACATGCTGTATAAATGGTAGAATTGGAAGCTCTATTAGGAGCTCCTTTTGGAGAAACAAGAGATTCAAACAAGTACTGCTCCCAAAAAAAGTATATAATGTATGAGGTGAGATATCCCTATACATGGACATGGAACAAGAACAATCTATCCCCAGAGATTAAATGAAGGGTTCAGTTCAAAGTTCCTCAAAGGTTATCCAGATTGACAGAAACCTGAAGAATGCTCAAGAGCATAACAGCCAAAAATGCTGTGATAATAATAACAAAGATGGTGACATTAGTCTGAATGTAAATAACAGATAAACAATAGTTGGATTATTTGCTTTCAGACTATTTTTTTGATTTTGAAATGAATGTTTTTCTTTCTTATAAGGATTGATCTAGAGGAAATATACCCTATTTCCAACATAAATTACTTACCCACATACATATGATATTAAAACACATCCAAACTTTATTTTATACCTAACAGACAGTATTACAAATCCATCGAACAGATTCCTCATATAACACATACCATTTAAATCAAAGTGTCTATTGGTTAGAAATTAACATCACCATGTGAAATATTTGACCAATCAGAGAAAAATCAAACAGTATTTTTCTGGAGTCTATTTTTGACAACAAATTTTGATTTTCAAGAGTATAGACATGATGGTCTCCAAGCAGCATAGCTACATGGCTTTTCCTTTCCCCACACCATATGGTGAAAGAAGCATATGTCGCCAAATTCAAATGAATCAATTCCAACCACAACAGCTTTGATGGTCAGTGAATACACACTGATGATAATGTGTCAGCAACTTCAAACGAATCATCAACAACAGAGATGGTCAGTGAATTTTTGCTAACAATAAAAATCTTTTCTCAACCATTTTTTTTTTCTGTAAACAAACTCCCCAAATACTTTAACTCAACTAAAAACTATTTTTAATCATTTTTGAATTCATGTACATATGTTTGCAAATACAAATGATTTATTTAACAGGCATGAGGCCATGTTTTATTTATTTTTATTTTATTATTGTTTGGCATTCAGATATTTGGATTTTTAATATAACAAAACCTGGATGACCAAATTTCCTACGGATCTATTGTGATGGATGAAGCCTCTTTCTTTTCCACATTGTGTTATTTTAAGCCAAGCAAATAAAATATCATTAATAACTGAGTTCAAATCTCAGTGTCTACTTGTCTATTGTGTCTTTAAGCCTAACTAAATTTAGTAAATAGCATCACTGGTTTTAATTGCAGTGGTAGTTATATTCAGGCTGTTCCAAAAGTCATCTATGTATTGTTATATTCTTGCCAAAATCAGATAATCTTCATGCTACACTAATTTCCATCAGTAGCCAGATGTGAGCACTCCAAATGTCCAAAACTCAAGACTCCACACATATCTTCTGCTTACTCAAACACTCAAAGAAAAACAAATAGGCAATACAATCCAGAATTTCCACCTAAGAGAACCCACACCCACCTAAAGAAAGCAACCTACCATTTCCAAAAGAAAACTTGCCAAAGGCCGTCACCACGGTAAGTCACAATTCACCCATTCCTCAACACAAGAACATTCCCGCACCAACAAAAGTGATCATTGTTCCTATGACAATGAAAAACACAAAATGGAGTAAAAGTTCTCTTCACAAAGAATGCCGTTTTGTGAGCCAAAATTTTACTTTTTTTTAAATATCCAGCAGAGTTAGCCAAACTTTTAAAGGGTTAAATTAAATTTAAAACTTGTGATTAAGACCAGTGGTTTTATGAAACATTTTATAAAAAAAATTCAACAGCTGAGATGGAAAAAGCTGAGTTATCCTTTTCACTTCCCAAGTAAGTATAAAAATTACTTTATTACATGTTTGATGTTAAATGGCAGGGGAAAATCTCATCGTACTTAAACCCATTATTAGTACAATTCAAGTACTATTATTTTTTGTCAACATATAACTATTGTTTATATTGTAAATAAACTTTCTCTTTCTTATTTCAAGAAGCATCGAGTGTTTGTTGTTTGTTTCCTTCACTGTCTACCTTACATTGTTAACCATCATATCGGACTTGTTGTCACTTGTTCCCGAACAGGAGAAATTTCATGATGATACACTATGAAGTTGCCCTCCACCTTATTTTTTGCTGTTTCTAGTATTCAAAATTGCAGGCATCAATTTCCAATTTATTTTTCCAATATTTATAACATAGCCATTTTTAAAAATTGATCAGAGAAAGTATTTGTATACAACTGACAGTTTAGGTATTTCTGAATGAGTTTGGTAACATGCATGGTGTCCAGATAAAAGTCTCAGACTGATAAGGCTCATTTAAGTTTTTAGGTTTACCATCATATTTGGTGTGCTACTTCAATGTCAAAGGACAACAGCCATAATAAGTTGTATTCAAAATGTAAAATTCTTCCCAAAATAAGATCTTCTTCTGATTCATGCTACACTAATCTCTACCACTAGCCAGATCTAAACATCCTGAATGCCCAAAACTCAACTAAAAATCTGTTGGCTATCAAGGCTCTGCACATATCTTCCATTTACTCAGACACTTAAAGAAAGAAAATAAGCAATTCCATCCAGAATTTCTACCCAATAGCATCCATTCCCACCTAAAGAAACAAAATGAAAACCGGAGCCGATTTGAGCCTCAAAAAGGACATAAAAGACCATTAAAGAGACATTCAAGAGTTGGACGGCATCTTGACCTGAGTTCACATGCTCATCAAAAGTGACCTCTCGTCTCCAAAGACATCAGATTCAAGCAGCCTGCTGTCACTCCAGTAAGTCATAACTTACCCTCCTTACCCTCCTGTACGCTTCACCAGATGCCTTCTACAACTTCACTTATCTCTTAATTTCATACAAGAGACATCTAGATTGACTTTTTTCAATTATTGTATTTTATGTTAATACAATTGTTTATTGCTTTGAATTTTTGTTGTTGCTTCTTCGTTCTGCCACCATATGCTTAGTAATGTAAAAACATACGCTCATATCATAACAGTATTTAAAAATGTCATAACATGTTATATTTCTCATACTTTTTATTTGTTATTATTTTGAATTTAACCAACCTCACATTTTCACCACATTCTCCTGATCTAATATCTCTCAATTATTTTCTTTCAAGATACCATAAGGTGCATGGATGCATCAGCAAATCACGGATAATTCAAGAATAACAGAAATTCAAGTGTAGCAGCCAGAGTTATTAATCACTGTTATAGAGAAGATATCAAAAGAGTGAATCGTTCAAATATTTACGTCATATAATTTATAATAATGAAATGAGAATATATTTTCAGTTTGAATTTTCATTCTGTATAAAAATATTTTTGAATAATAATAATAAATGATGAAATTACTACATTTTTAAACCTCAGGTGACATCTAGGACACCCTGCATTTTCCTATGGCATCAGAAGTTTGAACCCCAGTTAGATATATGGATTTCTATTAATACTAATGTCCAAATCAGGAAAGGCACTCTCCGGTTGAAAAAATTAGTGCGATATGATCTTCACACATTTCTTTTTTATGATTTGGCCATGTTAGTAAATTTTTCTTAAAAAGGGAGAATGATATACCTCATTACTCAAATCAAGTTCATTTCCTCTGCTAAGCAATACAATCATTTCCTTATTGTATTCTTTTAAAAATCATTTCACTCCCAAGCAAGGCAATAATGCCACTAAGACGCAAGGGGTTATTGTTAGTAAAAGGAAATCAGAAAGATGTTAGTGAGAACAGTGAATCAAAGAACAGGATTCAGAAAGACAGAAGATAGCAACTGAAGTTGAATTTAAAGAAGCCAGAAGAGAGTTCTACAGAAAAGAAGTGTGAGAGAATGTTATGCTACTTTAGTCAAGATCTCTTTCTGATTCACAAATACATTTCACTAGACATGGCGGGTAGATGTGAGCGCCAAGGAAGCAAAACCCAAAATAAAAAAGTTGTCTTCTGCACAGGGGCTCCAAGCATCACATCAAATCCCCACAAAAATCTAAAATACAATAGTCAATTACGAACATTGCAGCTAAAAAAGGGATGAACCTGGGAACCTGCACCTGTTAAACCACAAATACAAAAACTCTCACCTTGCTGACAACAGGTAGTTTGACCCAACACCTTGACCTAGTCACCAGACTGCTGGATCATTCACACAGCATACTGGTCCTGATTTCAGTCCTGAAGATAGATGGATTAACCTCACCATGTGCTACCACCTGGCTTCACTAATCCACTCCAGGCCTCTCTCCTCACACCAGTTGTGAGCTCAGTTGAACAACACAATGAATCAGTCAACTCCTGGCCTTACCAACAATGCCCTTACACCTAATTGCTTTCCTTACCAGTGACAGCTAAAGAACCACATATCAACAATTTTTCCACCTTTTCACACAACTATGTATATATTCTGATAATTGATCCATACATGCTGTTGAAATTTTAATACTTGTTTGTTCTTTCCTTTGCAAATATATGCCCGTTATAACATGAAGAAACTATTAAAATAGAACTGTGTTACATCTAGCAATTCCAACACTAAAAGGATGAGACCTAGTTGCCAAACTAGTACTATATTTGAATTCAAGAAGAGGGAAGCTCAATAGAACAATTGCCATGAAAATATTTATAGAAAACATGCAAAGAAACTACATTACTGTTATTATATTCCAAGGTGGATATGCAGTTTAATGTGGGTTTATCAGCAATACAACGGAAAAATTCTCTAGCACCCTTGGCACTTCCCCTTTAGAGGAATAAACTCAGCCCCCTGCTGATGGAGATATATTACCCAGGTGAGGGATGGCTCTCTGGGGCTTGAGCTAATATTATTGGCAGAGGAACAAACTCCTTTCTGTTTCAGTCAGACAAGACATTGCACGTATGAGTGGCTACAGTCCTAAACTATTAACGTCTGAAACTAGATATTTAGCCATGCAACATGTGACACAAGGTCAAGTTTAAAGTGTGTTTATTAGCAGTACTGCAGAAAAATTCTCAAGGCCCCTTAACACTTCCCCATTTTGAAGATGCCTCAGGTACTGAGCAATAAACCCAATCCCCTCACAAAGGAGAGGTACTACCTGGGGAGTGGGGATGACCTCCTATGCTTGAGCAATACTCTCAACAGATGAGTGAACTCCTGCATCTGTCAGTGATACAAGACAATGCTTGCACTACTGATAGTCCAAGACTATTACCCCTAGAGAGCCTATATATAACACCTACTCATGCACATATACTAATTAGTGGTAGCATCAATCAATGACTGACACAGTTACAATTGTGGAAAAATGATTGAATAACTTGTATATTCCTTAAAATAGTATTCATATTTGTTCAAGAGGTTTTCACATTTTTAAAAAATCATGATCACCCTAAGCAAGGCAGTAAATCCATTACGACACAAGGGGTTACTGGATGTGAAACAGAAACATTACTAAGGAGTGAGAACAAAAGAAGAGTAATCAAGAGGACAGTAGATTACGATTGACATTGCAATATAACTTTTGAAGATTAAAGTTGACTGGAAAGCATGGAGCTGGAAGGGAGTTCCACAAGCAAGAAGTGCAAGAAAAGAAACTGTTAGCATAGAACTTAACAGTTACATCTAGCCAATACAACTGCAAAACAATGAGATCTCGTTGCCAGTCTAGTACTGTGCTTATATTCATAAAGTCTAGGTACCATAGAGCTCATCTGAACAATTACCATGGGAGTATTTATAGAAAAGGCACAAGGAGGCAATTTTATGGCAGTGGAAAAGTGACTGAAGCCGAGACACCAGGCCAGGGTCAACGATATTACTGATTCTTCTTTGGATATTATCAAGGATCTCTCTCTCTCTCTCTCTATATATATATATATATATATATATATATATATATATATATATATATATAGCAGGAGTAACAGACCATATCTGGCAGTAATATTCTAGGCATGGATGAAATTGTTATAAGTAATTTAAGATTTTGGTAGTTGTTGACTTATAACATTTAGTCGTTATGGTACAATGTGAAATGTAATAACCTTGTTATTGAATGGTTGCAGATTTGTGTCTTACCAAAGAATTAAACAAAGAAGATGGAAAAGTTTGCAAATCTAATGTAGAGGAGTTAATTTTCTATTGAAGTCTTTT
Organism: Acanthosepion esculentum; assembly: GCA_964036315.1. NCBI lineage: Eukaryota > Metazoa > Mollusca > Cephalopoda > Sepiida > Sepiidae > Acanthosepion > Acanthosepion esculentum. The sequence continues at coordinate 11,373,697 of OZ038488.1, forward strand.
TTGTGATTCAAATTTGTTTTTACTGATAGGAACAAGAAGGCATGTACTCCAGTTTGCATCCTCCCACCCAAAAACGAAAAGAGGAACCCTACAATAGTTATGAGCACACAATATGCAAAATAACCTAAAGGGATCCAGAGAAGGATACATTATACATTCCTTACTTCCCGTTCCAAGCTGTGATCTAAATACTAAGTTGGTTACCAAATTTAAAGTAGAAAATGGCTTTATTTGACTAAGTAATTTCATTATAAAAACTGTCAACAAAAGAAATACTTATAATGATTTTAAATGATGAAATTGTATATGCAAAATATAATTATTTTGAAAAAGTTAAAATATTTACAGCTAAATATGCAAATTATTTCTATTAAGCAAGAACTGAAAATTTAGGCATTACATAAGACACATAAAACCATACTAATTTGAGATCACAGTTTTACATAATATTTACACACAAACATATAGACAGCAAACTTTATATTTAATTTTCAGGTTTTTAAGTAGATACACAGACTTTGAACTTTATATATTAGATGAAATGTAAGGGAGATAATCGATATAACAAATGTATGGAATGTAAAGAAAGCAAATGAGGCTTATTGATTCTTTTGTTAGCATTCCTTTAAGGAAATATCAAGCAATCTCTGGCTCTTCCAGGGGCAATGGATTTATACAGCTGACTTCTTTGAGTAAAGCCTTTGTGTTGGAATAGACATGGCAAATGTTTGCTATTCATTTTACATCTCTTCAGAATGTTTCTAAATTTTTATTTTTTTATTTATAATTCTTGTCAATTATTCTGACCATCATATGATAGTATTAAGGAACCAAATTTACACAAGAATTTTCCAACAGGAACAATTGCAAGCAGCAAGGAATATATTAGATTTCCTCTTACTTCAATTGAATTTCAGCATTCATCTATTTTTATACTTTCATGCTATGTAGTATTATCGGAAGAGATAAGTAGACAGTGTCTATTTTAGCAAGATGGCTCTGAAGAGAGCTGCACATGTTTTATGGTAGCAAACTTGTTACAGTTTTAGAAATCAATAACATTATAAGAATACGAGTTAAGATGAAAAAGTGTATTATTCTCACTGAATCTCGTCTCATTTAATATTGAAACTATGAATTGATATATTTATAAAATGGCCAAGTAATTAAAAATTAAGAAAAAATACAATGTTTGTTATATTCTTTCAAATATTACAGTTATCATGCTTTTCAAAAGATTTGTTCTGATTTCATTTGAAATAACATTTCCGTTACAGTTGGATCTAAAATAGCTAACAGAATACTGACTTTCATAATAGGAAAGGGTTGAATTATTTAATAAATTCAAATTGGGGTGTTTGATCTTCTTCTTCTATAAGACGTATCTCTTCCGGATGTTGCCAATCATGGCTATCCACAATTTCCTGTTCATCACTAAAGACGCTGGAAAAATGGTCAGTTCCCTGTACTGCTCTAGTAAGTACCTGACTCCTTGTGCTATCCTCTAACTTTACAAGAGTGAGAGCAGGCCAAAAATGGAGTACTGTTGCCATATTTGGGCAGCTGCCCAAGCTACACTCTCCAGTCTCGATAGAGTCCAAAAGCATCTCCATGTCCTTGTGGGTGGTGAATTATTTTCCACCCTACAACCCCTTTCTCACAAGTGAAATGCCGCAAGCCTTCAGCTGCTCTATCACTATTTTCATGAAAAGTATTCAGATAAACTACATTCCTTAGTTACACCAGTTCTAACTTTTAGAGCTAAGAACTGTCATGCTAAACACATTGTAGCAAACGACCTTCAATCCCTCTGTATTCCATTGCTAAGTTCAACTTGAGCAGCTTCTTCTTGCGAACCGCTGTTCTGTGGAACCGACTCCCAAGCGGATGTTTTCCCAATCACTATAATCGTCACCTGTTCAAGGTTAACCATTACCTTCCCCATATATCTGCATAAACTGTGCTTCTTACTCTGTAACTCTTTACCTCAAGTAGCTCCTGGGCCTTGTACAGTGTGAACCTCAGTGTAATGAAAAGAAATTCTCTTTTTGTTATCTCTCCTAAATCCAGTTCTGTCATTCATTTACTTAAGCTTGCTAGGTAGGTTACATGTTGTTTTCCTCTGTGTCTCTTGCTTTTAATATATCCTGTGAGTATTGAATTTTCCAAGCCCTCTTTCCTTATTATGCGCCTTAGAAATTTTGAATCTTTCTGATGTTAAGTATAAATGTCCTTTTTGTTTAAATTTTCTCTAAAATTTCATCTCTGCTTACATGTCCAGTCCATGTAGTATCACATTTCTCTTGCTTCAAGTTTCTTCTTCATCTGTGAGGAGACTGTCCAGCATTTACTGCCATATAGGAAGATTGATACTATGTAACAGTACTCATTTCATTTTTTTTCTAACAAAATTTTCTTGTTTCTTAATACTTTGCTTAGCTTTTGGAAGGCATCTTTTGTTATCCTAATATGCACCTTCAGATTTCAGTGTTGCACTTTCCATTCTCTGTTGAAACACTTCCCAAATATTTAAATTGTTGTACTTGTTTGATTTTGGTATCTCCAATTTGTACTTTGACTGTTGGGCTGTTCCTTTTACTAACAACTATGCATTCTATTGTTTTGTAATTGATGTTTAGTCCTTTCTTCTTGCTTTCCTTCACTACCTTCATTTAGTTTTCTTTTCTTTGTCTGCTATGAACACTATAGAGAGAAATGACAAAAGGGTCTTAGTTATTTTTTTTAATCATTTCACTCCAAGCAAGACAATAAAGCCACTAAGACATAAGGGGTTACTGAGTGTGGAAGAATATGAGAAAAATCATTAAGGAGAGAGGACAATAAAAGAACAAGAATTAAGAAGACAGAAGATAACTGACATTGCATTTAAAATTTAAATTGTTGGCAATCAAATTGTTGGAAAGCAAGGAGCCCATAGAGAGTTCCACGAGTGAGAAGTGCAAAAGAAGAAACTGTTAGCATAGAACATATGGTTACATCTATCAATTTCAACTGTAAAAGGACGAGACCTAGCTGCCAATCAAGTAATGCTCTTAAATTCATAAAATCAAGGTACAAAAGAGGAAAGCTCATCAGAACAATTACCATGAAAGTATTTATAGAAAAGGCACATTATTCTTGAAAAGTTAAACTTTGTGATATGAAGAGGGCCATTTGGAAATTCTGTGGCACACTGTTCACATTTCTCTGTTATCAGTTCTTCCAAAAAGTGTGGCTGATTTGACACAAGTCTTCACCAATATAGTCAAATCATGTGTCAGGGTAATCGAGTGTCTTGGTTCTAAAACTCAACTGTTGGGCCTTCATACATCAAAACCAATAGAAGTGTCTACGGTGAATAAAGAAAATATTCATACATCTATGGGAATATGTTAATTAGAAAAAAAAAACAGAACTCTTATAGAAATGTTAACAAGTTTTTTGAATCACATCAGAAAGACTCCAAGAATGAAATGGTAGAGATAGTCAATGGGTTGAGATTTTTTTCTAATAAAGATACTCTCATAGATGTATTAACATTTTTTTAATCACCCTGTCTATATATCTTGTTCTTGATCGCTGATTGAGCACTATAAAGAAATGGAATTTTTAACGGCTGCTGCTCCTGCTTAATGCATAGCTCTTCATCAGAACTGAGCGATTTGGCTGCTGGTCCAGCATTTATATACATGATGTATATAATACATTTAAAAGATTCCTTTTCTCTGCTGTGCGCTGATAGCTTAGGGGTAGATTCTCTGACTGATGCCAAATCAGTTAAGTTTTGATTCCAGCTTGAAGCAATCGGATGTCTAGCCACACTGATGAGATGTGATACAGCAAAACAGGCTGTGTGTGTGTGTGTACATATGTATATAAGGTTTATTTAGACAGCAAGTATTCATCCAAACAAGTTTAATTAAAAAGAACTGACACATTTCATTTTTTTATTATATTTTTCCAATTTTTGGATAAGAAGGTATTATGCTTACTTTGGATATGAGTATTATGCTCAAAATTGTGTATAAACTCTTCAAAGTTCTTATTTTTGTTCAAATACTTTCAACTTCCTCAGTCATTATCAAGAACCAATATGGCGTTTGTGTAGTAGTGATATATATTGACATTGCATTTAGATTTTTGAAGATCAAAGTTGACTGAAAAGCAAGAAGCTGGAAGAAAATTCTACAAGTATATATATATATATATATATATGTATATATATATATATATATATATATACAGATACATTTATTACTATAAATGTTATATTTAGTGTAGACATGCGTTTGAGTAGCCATACATGCTTTTTTTTTTATTCAACAGTATAATTCAATATCTACTGACCTGGGCATTGAGGTTCTTAATAAAGATTATATAATTGTCAGCAGGGTTTGAACCCGTGCCCTCCTTCTGTATGTGTGTGCCAATTTAGTTGAAAATCCTTCAGAGACAAGAAATATTTTTTAATTATTTACTTAATCTTTTTTTTTTCATTCTGTTTGAGTGAATATAGTCAGCGCTCAGCACATAAACTGATCAAAGGTCTTAATATATAAACATGAATTATTTTCATATTTTCAATCCTTAAACGTCAATATTAAAGTATTTGTTCATGAAAATTATAATTGCATATGAGGCAACATGCAAATGAAATTCATCTTTAGGCAGAATGTGTCAGTCAGTTGTTAAATACATTCATAATACCAGAAAAAAAAATCATAGATTATCTTATTTAGATATGAGCTCCTCTGTAAGGATAACAACTTCAAGATCATGAGATCTTTTTATACAGTTAACAAAGTTGTATCATCTCTCAGTATTTGGCACAAACTTGTGGAAGGAACAATATTAGTATGACTATTTAAGAATGGATTATTAAGAATAACAGTTTAATGAATAAAGTTTCCAGACTATAACTGATTCAACAACAACTTTAGGGCAATTGTTACTGACACTAATGACTGACCAATATTCAGGTATATGGAAAAAAAATTAAAAAAACATTACTTTTATATATTTTTTAATCAGACATGTATAAATAGTATATTCAAATTTGTGAATGTATCTATCTATCTATCTATATATATATATATATATATATATATATTAATTCATTGAGTCTAGAAAAATCATCAACAGAATGCAGAAAGCACTGGATGGCCATTTTGTCCTATTTGGGTATTTATCAGCAACTACCAAGAATCAAACCTAGACTGTTTCATCCTATTTGGGATTCATCAGTCTCAGATAGGATGAAGCGGCCATACAGTGCTTTCTGCATTCTGTTCTAGACTTCAACTGCTATGAATGATTATTCAAACCCCCGCAAATTTCTATCACATATGTGTGTGTGTGTGTGTGTGTGTGTATTAACTTTTATTTTATATTAAGTTAAAAACCAGTCATATAACTACACACAGAACAATCCTTGAAAATGAATGTAGCAACATCTAGAAGTACTTGGGGAAAATATATATATATATATATATATATATATATATAATTACTCTAAACATTATTTTTAGAGGATACGTGTGTTCAAGTAGAAATCCTGCATTTTTTAAACAGTGTGAATTCACTCTGTTTGAAAAACAGACACAAACACGTATATCTGTAGAGTTTAGTGGAAAATATAATCAGCATGTTATGCTTATTCTTATGGGGTCCAAAATACACATTATGTAAACACCCACAGAAACAATCGAAATCACTCATGGGAGCATATAAAAAGTAGCAGCAGCAAGCCCCTTATTTCCTCTTTTTCCCCCTCCAGACATGGGTCATTGTACATATGTTAACATCTCCCAAAATTAAACTTTCACAACAAGGACACATTTTGTCATCCTAAAAAATGACTCACACAGTTGTACACTTCAGGTATGCACATTTCATATACCAACTACATGTGTACATTTCTTCCTTATTATTTGTTTGTTATAATTTGTTTTCTATGTACAGTAGCAGCCATAATATAAGGAACAGAAAGAACAAAGACATAAATATGTGTATTACTTAAAAAGTAATGCATGATTAGCAATTAAATTTTTACCGAATAAAGATTAGGGTGTAATGCATAAATATTATACAAAGTTACAAAAATTTACACAATAGTTTTTTTTTAAATAAAGATTAAATGGAACAAAGGAAATAAGCTACTGAACAAAAGTTAAGGAACGATGTTAATAATTTGCATAAACTTTTAATTTACATTGTTAAAAAACTCAATGGAGCTTTTCAACAATAAGTAAAAGTTCATTTATCATTAGGACTTTATTTTTAAGCAATATGGCAAATTCTACACGCAAAACGCTCTCTTTTGAAGAAAAAAAAACTCATTATCGCTAACTATCAAGAAAAAATGTCAATGTCAGAAATTTCTGATATTGTTCATAGGTCTAAATGTGTCGTTCATTGTGTAATTAGCAGGTAAATCCGATAAATTGTTTGATGCAAAACCAAAAACTGGCAGACCTCCAAAAACATCGCAAAGAGAAGATCGAAGAATTGTTAGAATATCTACAAAAAACGTTTTGAAACTGCTACATCAATTGCCCTTAAATTTAATGAAGAGACAGATAATAAGATCTCAAGGAAAACGGTTGCTCGCAGGTTAAAAACTGCAGGATTGCATGTCCGTATTCCAGCTTCGAAGCCTCTCATTTCAAAGCAAAACCAAAGGGCATGCCTGGAGTATGCGAGAGAACATGTTGTTTGGACTGACACACAATGGGACACAGTTCATTTCAGTGACGAGTCCAAGTTTACTATATTTGGTTCTGAGGGCAAAACTTACGTACACTGTAGAACAGGTGAGAGACTGTCTTTTCAATGTGTCAAGAAAACTGTTAAGTTTGGTGGTGCCAGTGTGATGGTGTGGAGGAATGATTTCATTTTCAGGAGTTGGCCCTATCATCTGCGTACATGGCAATATCAATGCTGAGATTTACAAAAGGCTTCTTCAGCAGCATGTGGTACCAAGATTACACCATAATCTTTATGAATCTCCTATTTTCATGCAGGACAATGCACCTTGCCACAAGGTTTGAAAGGTTATGGCTTTATTTAAAGAAGAAGGAATAGCCCTAATGAAGTGGCCAGCCCAGAGCCCCGACCTGAATCCAATAGAAAATGTTTGGAAGATAATTGGAGAAAGGACTCAGAAAAGAAACCCGAAAAACCAGGATCACCTACGAGAGTTATTGAAAGATGAATGGGAGGGAATTACTGCTGATTTTTGCAAGAAATTAATTAGATCACATGGTCGACGATGCATTGAAAATAGGGGGATGTTTACCAAATATTAAATTTTGTTGATATTTTGATCACAATCAAGTATTAACAAGATCGTTCCTTAACTTTTGTCCAGTAGCTGATTTCGTTTGTTCCATTTAATCTTTATTTAAAAAAAAAACTATTATGTAAATTTTTGTAACTTTGTATAATATTTATGCATTACACCCTAATCTTTATTCGGTAAAAATTTAATTGCTAATCATGCATTACTTTTTAAGTAATACACATATTTATGTCTTTGTTGTTTCCATTCCTTATATTATGGCCGCTACTGTATAAATGGTACAGTTTTGTTTACTGGTTGTCTCCAGTTTTGCATGATTTGCCTTTCTCTCCTAATCTGTTTTTATGACTCCAGGGATTAACTGGAATGATGAACAATAACACCCTTCCTTATTCCTATGCCACTTGAACATGGGTCTTTGTTAGAAAGTTGTTTAAGGATTTACCTTTAAAAGCTTTAGCTAAAAAAAGGATAATACTTGCTACATATTTACGAATAATAATGTTTAGAATAATTAGAAATAATGTCAGATTAAAAATAGAATCCATTAATTCCTTAGAAATTTTTTATATATATATATATATATATATATATATATATATATATGATTTCATTCCAAGCAACGTAGTAAAGCCACTAAGACACAAAGGTTTACTGATTGTAGAAGAATTAAAAAACAGAAACTTTACTAAGTAGCAAGAACAAAAGAAGAGTAATCAGGAGAACATTATATAGTGATTGACATTGCATTTAAATTTTTGAAGTTGACTGAAAAATATGGAGCTGGAAGAGAGTTCTACAATCAAAAAGAAACTGTTAGCATAGAACTTACATTTACATCTTGCAGCCTACTTAAGTATAAATCTCTCTCTCTATATATATATATATAGAGAGAGAGAGAGTGCACAGGTTGATTGATATAATACTGTTTAAAATAACAGGGCATCTATTTTAGTTATGTGTATCCAGTACAAATAACATTTGAATATACCTCACACCATGTTAGACTACAAAAAATACAGTTCTTCATGCTTTCAGCATCTGGTCTGGTGCTTCTGCTATGTATTTAGAGATTCTTGATAAAATCCAAAGAAAACTCTGCAATTTCATTGGTCCTGTCCTGGTATCTTGTCTTCAGTCATTTACCCGCCACCATAATTCCCTGTGCCTTTTCTATAAATACTTTCATGGTAATTGTTCTGATGAGCTTTCCTCTGTGTTAGCTAGACTTTATAAATTTAAGCACATTACTAGATTGGTAGCAAGATTTCATCAATTTTACAGTTGAAATGCAACCATAAATTCTACTCCAACAGTTTCTTTTCTTGCACTTTTCACTTGTGGAACTCTCTTCAGCCTTCTTGATTCCCAGTCAACTTTGATCTTCAAAAATTTAAATGCAATATCAATTGTTATCTTCTGTCTTCTTAATTCTTCTTCTTTTATTGTTTCTTCTCTCTCGTTAAAAGTGTTTTTTTTCTCTCTCATATTCTCTCACATTCAGTAACTCCTTGCATTTTAGTGGCTTTATTGCCTTAATTGGGGTGAAATAAGTAAAAAAAAATTTCTTAACAAAATTATAAATGTACCCTATTTTGTAACATATACTCTCCCTAAAAGTGGCCTCAAAACAACCCCCTTCCAGTTGATGTATATGGTAGGCCAATATTTACCTAGATAACATAAACTACCAGTGTTTATCTAATTTCATAATATTGTAATATTATATGTAAAATGTGTGAAGGGGTCTTATGTGCTTTTGTATATCATACTTTCTTATTTTTCATGTAAATAAGTAAAATAAAAAGGCTTTAATCAAATATTTTCAGGTGAACAAATATGATACAGCTATACATTTAAAGATCCTCAATTATAATTGTAACATGGCTTGACCAATAATTATTAGTCAGAATTTATTTTCTGTCATCACAGATTTTTGTTCATAAATCAGGATATTTTATTACAGATAAAGATCTAGAGTTGCCCATAATTTTTTTTCTACCAATGCTTAGGGGTGTTACCTTTTCTGATTCAAAGAAAATATTACCTAAAGAAATGAATTCTCCATGGGTGAAGATGACTGATATTTCAAGCAAAACTATCATTTCAAATAAGTGAAAAGTAATAGTCAAGTTTACTATCAAAAGGCAATGTTCATGATGACAAACATAAAAAATAAAATTTTTGGTAATTTTTTTTCATCTTCAACGAATGACAAATAAATTTATGTTACAGGTATATGGAAGAAGATTTTCCAAGGGTGAGGTGGAGGGTAAGAAGGAATTTGCCCTGAAAATCTTATAAGTTGCCACCAAAATAACAAGCTCTTGCTCTGAAAATATATAATTCATTTGCCCCCTCCATATGAACCTCTACCTTGTACACCAATGGGGGTCATGTCATCATCTTAAATACAGATTTTCCCTTCAGCATGAGAAGAGTTTCATTATTGTAAAGATAACACATTCTGATTTTTTATATTCTACAGTAAAATGTTTTCTTTTCTTCCACAAGATATATATTTATCAGATTCATGTATGAATTGTTCATGAGAATGACCTACATACACACAACTCTGATGAGCTGCTATCGCTGGTTCCCAGGCTCCATGAATTCAAGCCTACAAGGCTGGCACCCCGTTCCTACTCTTTCACTGTTGAAACTGTTAAATGTAGATGTCTCTTCTACTCCAATAGCTTCATATCTCGCACTTCACGTCTGTGGAACTCCCTTCCCTATTCCTGTTTCCCTGACAACTATAATCTCCAACTATTCAAATGTAACGTCAATCGACATCTCCAGTTGCATTGATCTATCCACCATCCTTCTCCACATCCTTTCCTCTATCACTTCTATCTGCTCTTGCTCCAAATCCTCTGTAACCCCTTTCATACTACTGGCTCTCAGACTTGCCTGGGGTGAAAAGCTTAATATATATATATATATATATATATATATATATATATATATATATATATATAAGTGGACAATGAAGTCAACACCAAGCAGTTTTATGCTTGAATGCAATCTTCAGGCCATCAAGATTGTATTCAGACTTGAAACAGACTGTTACAATTTGGTGTTGACCTCAATGTCCACTTTTATATTTACATATACTTTATCCCTGATATTGAACAATTTTATTCATAAATATGGCATACCTTAAAACTATATTTTTATCAGTTGTGTGTTCAAACAAGTTTTATTAAAATCAACTGACAGGTTCTCCTGTTAATTTTCAAATTACATTTTTCCAGTTTTCATATAATTTATTGCACATCTGGATCAAATTAATGGAGAAACTGACCAAAGATCATCATATATTTGTTCAAGTACTTTTGACCATCTATAGTTATTATCTTTCTTGATAATAACTGTTTCTATTATCACTCATTATAGGCCTGTCTGTTTAATTACTTGTTATATTTTTCCAGTTTTTGCATCCAGATCAGATTCATAGGGAAACTGTTCAAAGTTCATAATGTTTTGTTCAAGTAATTTTGATAATACATAGTTATTATCAGCAATATTAATGGTATCAGTGTAATATGTGTCTCACCTCAGATGATGCCAGAATAGACTTTGCACTCAGTGTCCTTCAGAGAAGCCAGGTGCATCGGAGGGCTGATCTGAGAGATGACCTTGTCATCAAGTTCATATTTGCTCCTCACACAATAGCTATCCCAACAAATATAAACATATGGTTGATCCAAATGTGCTTAGAATGTACATATGTAGGAAAAAATGTATGACAGGTAGATATATGAACACCCACCTAAGAAAGAACGTGATGGTTGATATGTAAACAAATTGCATTAAGTTTTGATAAGTGGCAACTTAACAAGCATAGAAAGTGTGGAGGTTGTATGACCAATGTCAGAAATTATTGTCGTTTTTTTATCATTATTAGAAATGCAATTTCCTAAAGTGCACAAGAATTAAAAAACAACATTGTTTTTACCAAGAAAAGATTTTTAAACTGTAGTCTTCTTGGGTGAAAGTTGTGTTCAATGAGGGTTGTTTTTTTGTATATTTGATCACTTGGAGTATTTTGTGTCTTGCTTTACACTGAGTACTGAATACTATTTGAATTACTAATATTTGTTTTATCAAAATAGCCATGTTTTGAGTGACTGCAATAGTCAATATATGTACTAATTACACTAAGTTTCAACTATCACATTACAAACAACCAAAATATAATTATTAACAGCAAATATTAGTAGATAATATAAAATATAAAAGTGGCTTTTGTCTATATTTCTGAGATAAGGTATGGTGAATATTTACACTATTTACATTTTGTTCAGACTGTTGTCTTCATCTTTATTGTCATACACATGACGTTTCAACCATTGTACACTCTGGCCTTCTTCAGGTGATATACATTGGAATTTTGAACAAAATCCTTTATTTAGTCCATGGAGGTAGAATATTCTAGTTCCACATGCCATACTTTTTCATGCACATGGCCCAGGGGATAAAAGTTGAACTAATTCAGAGCTTTGACACTAAAAGTTGTGAGATCAATACCTGGCCACAGCAGAGGTGAACAAAAACTTGAAGAGTTGAGTTACCAAGGGGAACTGACTGAAACTGAGATATCCAGAAAAGACATGGTGCATGGAACTAAAATAACCAACCCCCATGGACTAAATGAAGGGCTGAGTTGAAAATTCCAATGTATATCACCTGAAGAAAGCCAGAGTATACAACAGCCGAAACATTGTGAATATGACAATAAAAATGAGGACAAAAGCTCAAACAATGTAAATAAAAATGGTTTTCTAAAAAAATACCAGAATGAAGCAAATGACTTTTCTCTCCGGCACTGACAGCAATGATGATTCTGATAATGAAAGAAATGGTAGAAACTACAAGCACAAAACATTATGCTCTTTGAATTGTTTCTCTATAAATTTAATTAGGATGGGAAGTAACTTATACACAAACATTTTCAGTCAATTTTAATAAAACATGTTTAAATGAATTTTTGCTATATATATATATATATAGCAAGAATTCATTTATATATATGTGTGTGTGTGCGTGTGTGCGTTCAGTATATTCGGGTAGCAACTGTTCTTTTAAACATTTTGGTAAAAACAATAGACATTTGTGTTTATTAACTTTAATGACCTTTTGTTCTAATGTACAAATATCTTTTGACAAACGTGATTGCTGTGTGTGTATATTGACCAAAATTTCAAACTTTTGACTAATCTTTAAGTCATCCTCAGGAGTCGTGTGTAAGAAAAGAAAATCAAATGTGTTTTAAGAAGTAGATTTTATTAATATTTTTGGAAACTAAAATGAATGCAGCCAAACACAACAAGTCACGTGACACTGACAGGTAATAACATGTTTAGAATAGCAAATAAGGTGTTTATGATAATTTTTATATATCTTCAAGAATGTGGTGTTTCAGAGTATAGTTATTTTTATTCATGGATGATTGCTTAAGTTGGCTGTAAATGGCTTCTAGAATTTTTTGTCATCTTTACAACTGGATTTATAAAATATTCTAGGATCATTAGAAAGGTGCAATTTGCTGAAACTATTGTGGTGTTTGTTGATGTGTTGTCTGATGGTACTTTGGTCTCAGATAAATAGTATGTAAGTCTTTTAAAATATAATAATACAATCTACTTCTTAAAATATACTTAATTTTCTTTTCTCAGTCACAATCCCCGAAGTTCATTCATATATTTGAAAAAAAAAAAAAAGATCATTAAATTTAATAGACACAAAATGTTTCTTGTTTTTAACAATACATACATGCATGCATAAACAGACTAAATACAGATTTCTTTACTTATTGAGTAAAGTGAAAGTATGAAAAAAGTGAATACACCAAACATTAATGCCATTTAGACACACAACCATTCTCTTTCTTAGAACAAATATGGAGAAAGAAAATAGAATTAGACTTATAAACAATTTCAAACAAGTTTGATGCTTTATTATCAATTTTGTTGATCAAATTTCAGTATAAAATCTTGAATATTCATTTGTGATTGAAAAGTGTTCTGGTTTTGAGAGTTTATCAATCTTTTTTGTCAGCAGATTCAAAGAAGCTCTCTAAGAGATTCAGTAAAATGTTTCTTCACAAAGAATGAGGTATAAAGGGTCGAATGACTTGCTCAAGATTTATTTGGTATTACAGATCTCTTGAACATGGTAAGTTATGACAACATTATTCTTGTTTGGAGCATTTCAAGAATTAGTGAAAAAAAAAAAAAAATTCAATGAACGTGAGAAGATAAGATGTTTGCTTTATTATTTCGAACAAAACATACGAGGGATGTAATTGTTTAATATTTTCAGAATCAAATTTTATTTTGTCAAAATAGAACACTGAATATAGGTATAAATGATTCTCTGATCACTGGTTCAGAATTTTGAAAAATATAGAAAAATCAACATTTTATTTTCTTCTTAAATCTTCTGGAAATATTTTTTTAATAAAACTTATAAAATAAATACCGATGATCAATATTTGGCTTATTTTAAATGTTTGTTTTTTTTTTTACGATTTACAATTTTATGCAGAGGCAAGATCTTTGATATTACGCCTTCAGAATTCCAGTTCTCAATTGTCATAACAATGCTTAGAACAAAAGTAAAAAGACCTTGAGCAGGTCTTTCAAGCCTCAATAACCAAACTGGCTCACTTCACAGCCAATTTTGCAATGGTTTCTTTTTGACTGTTTCTCCTGAGAGATTGATAGGTAGATAGATAGATAGATAGAGAGAAAGAAAGAGAGAGAGATATTTTATTATCTTACATTTAATGCCATCTTAGTTACTGTTCTTCAATAACAGAGTAATGGCTCAGTTTACCTGAGCGTTGTTTTCAACTAAAAAAAATATATAAAAATGTAAATTACCTCCCTTGCAAATAGGCAAATTACCTCCCTTGCAAATCTAATGTATACTGTAGGTATTAAAAATTCTGCAAAACTTACAGGCAAAAATGTTCTTTTTATTATTTTTTTCAAAGAATTATTTTTATCTTGACTCTGTGTCCTGCACAGTTGTATTCCTTGTTCCAACAGGATAATGGAAATAATAAAAAACAAACAAACAAAATAAACTAATCTTATAGAAAAAATAAAATTAACAGCTTCAACAATGTTCAAACACTAAACTGAAAAGCCCAGGTAAACTTTGAGCTTTGAATCTGTCATAAATAAAGATTAACTGTTATTGAAATGTTTATACTTACTTACCTTTAAAAACAACATCAATTTGTGTATAATTCTTAAATGTGAGTTTTGTTTCTTGTGGGAATAAAATATTTATATATCATGCAATTAGGAAATAACTTCTTTTTTTATTATTATTATATTTGCTAAAAAAGTCTTAATTAACTTCCTGAAACCAAGTAAAAACTTTTCAAAAGTATATAAATAATAATTGATTGAAAACAAGATACAAAATACAAGAGACATAAAACAGGAATATTTCATTACTTATATGGATACATAGCAATTTTCAGACATAAATGCATGTACAGAAAATGTGGATTGATTTATGGGAAGAAAAAAAACTCATACAGAAGAATTCAGTTTTTTTCAGTTTTCATTCAACTAAATATTTTTTTTAATTTTTAGTTTCTAATTAATTATGACTGATCATGTTTCCATTTTGTTTTTTCGTTGCTAAGAACTGTCCAATGAAACAGAATTCTTGAGATTCTATCATGCTATGTGTTGTTCTTGTTTCTGTGGCTTCTGATTCCAATACAGACTGCTATTGGCTTATATGAATTGGGAAACGTGCAATAGAGGATGAAGATGAAGAATTCATTCATGGGAATGACTGTTTTCAATAAACATAGGCTTTCTCCGTTTGCATTGACCGAAGCAGCAAAATATATCTCTATCACTTTTATTAGCTTTTACTTCTAATTCCATATCATTTTAAATTCCATTTAATTTTTGGAATACACTGTAAAACATTGTCTTATTAGTTGATTTAAAATTTTTTTATTAATATATATCTGACTTCACTTTGTTTGTAGTGGGGTTACTAATGGGATTTCATAGTTATTTATTATTATAAAATAATATTTTTTTTAAATACATCAGTAATTCATGACATAGCTAGTATTTTTGATAAAAACCTATATTCAAATAAAATATAATTCACAATTCTTTTCTCACTTGACTATTTTATTTCCAGTTGAAAGTCTATGTTGTTTTGTATGGATTTAGTTGAAATATGTTATGCCTCAGAAAACAATTTTACATTTTTTTTTTCTTTTTTTGTTATTTATTTGCATCAATATTTTAGGGTAATTTTCTTGTGTGTTGGGGTGGGGGTGTTTGCATAAACAAATATTCCAAGATATTTTTAATCTCCACAAAGGAACATGTGTAAAGACACAATTTTGTCCACCATGCTTATTAACCGGAACTCGTGCATTGGAAAATAAAATTACAGACAACAACTAAAATACAATACGTTATATTTTTTTGTTTTTTAAATGATACCAAAGATGTAATTTAATAAGAAAAAAAAAAAAAAATTCCAGTATTTAATTTTGTTTACTTGGATTATCCGTATTAAAATCAATTCTTCAGACATCTCATTTTGGGGTAAATTGTTAGTTGCGGGGGTTCTGAAAGGAGGTAAAATAAATGACAATAAGGTAAAAAAAAAAAAAGAAGGCGCCCACTCCCTCCCAATGACCCATTATAAAATTGTCCCCCCCTCCCAATTGCAACAGTTTTTTTTTTATCCATAATATGTCCAAATGAGTCAAAATAGCAGGTGGTTTGTTACTGTTCATTTCTAATGACAATGTTTTTAGTACATGCAACAAAATGTACATTTCTGGAACTAATAATCAAAATAATTGTTTTAAAAAAAAGGTTTTTTTTTCTAGCATTAACAGTATTTTATTATAGTCATTTTATTGGTAGATGTGTTTGTGTGTATTTTATATTGTGAGCACAGCTGTTTGTATTAGAGAATGAAATATAAAAAAAATCTTGTTAAAATACTGAGTAAAAGTTTGGAAATGGGAAGAGAAAAGACGTTCTGAAGAATGGAGTAAATGAATGATTGCTATGTAGCCAATGTGGAAACAGTTTATAAGAGAATGGTTTTCTTTTGAATTTTCTAAAAACTTTCCTTTCATCAGTTGATGACAATATTCAATAAACATATGCCTATATATGCTTACTGCTGTGTGTCAACTTAGGCATATAAGTACACACATCAAAATTAGCATATATTATATATCTGTGTATGTATATACTAACAGACAGGCAAATATCAATATATATATATATATATGCTTGTGTTGAACGTATAGCTTTTGTGTCCATACATATATAATTAGTTTTATATATGTCATTATGCATCTTCCAAAATATGTCAACACAGATCTGCATATAAGCTTTGATAATGTGCACCTGTTTGTACAAAATTGATCCTGTATATATACACACCCACACATATAAATTGAAATGATATGTGTATGTGCACATATATTTAAATATATCTATTTCTATCTATCTCTATATATATATATCTATATCTATATACATATATACACATATATATATATATATCTATAGAAATATACATTATACATACACTCAATCATATATACATTTCAGTGGAGTTTTATATATACATATAGTAAATATTTATATATAAAACCTAAATAAACAAAATGATTTAAGAAACATTTAAGTAAAAAAAAAAATGTTTCCAAGCTATTTTTTCTTTCTCTGAAATCTTTTCTTTCTTTTTTGTTAGACGATCAAATGAAAGGCCATTTTTTTGTATTTTCTCAGGAATTCAATGATTCCAAAACACACAACTTTAAATTGTTCATTCGTTCATGATTCTTGGGGAAAATTCATTCTGGTTCATATTCTTTGTTTGGGGTTTTTTTTTTTTGCCATATTTCATTCTTTAAAGCACCCATTCCTTTTGTCTTTCTTTTCACAGTCACTTACCAACTTTCATTAAATGAATTATGATTCTTAGTTTTGCATCATTGGAAATATGAACACTGATTTAAACACTTGATAACTGAATAGACATGAGACTTAGATAAAAAATATTGCTGACGACTTAAAAAAAGATGGGGTTGGAAAAGGTTTACATTTCTCACCTTGTTAGTAAAAAAAAGAAAAAGAAAGAAACACTGAAGAAAAGTTTTGTTGAAATTGTTTTTAAGGAAAGATATGGGTTCATAGAGCTTTTGTCGTGTATAGGATAAATGCATTTCTCTCCTCCTCCTCTACAGTCTTGAGCTCTTTTCTTTTTTGTTCATGAATATTTCTTCATAACTTTTTTTCTTAATTTAGATGAAAAGGTGTCAGTTATTATTAATTTTTCAACTAGTATTTCATCTTAATTCCAGTTTTTGATTGCAGAATGACAGTCTGGTAGTTGCAATAAAAAGCTACTGAAATTAAGATGAAAGTCAGTAGTTGAAAAATTAACGAATTCATCTCACTACTGTCATTTTATCCTGTTAACTTTCCATATGGAATCTCACGTCAAATTCCTTTGCACTTATTCCACATTTTGATATTTGCTCATCACGGAAGAGCGACTGAAGATATCAGAAGCCAGACATTATCATCATACAAAATGCGGTCTTCTGCATGTCTGTCAGAAATATCCGAGAAGTCTCCTTTATATTTTGAATTTTTGCACAGAAGAACATTAAAATAAAAAAAAGATTCAAAAGAATTTGGAGACGGGGGTAAAAAAAAAGAAAAAAAAAAAGAAAAGATTGATGGTTATTTTGAAGAAAAGGAAAAATGTTTCGGACATTTTATGGGTTGAAAATTTTAAGAATGAAACAAAAATAATGATGCATTTTTAAAAATTTCTATTTCTTTTAAATCTTTTTGCTTGGATCTCTGGCATCAATTCAGAATAGAGTCTTTCCAAGGAGGAAAAAAATTTCATTACATTTTCAAAAAATGCTTTACTTCAGTTGAATGTTGGGAAATTGTGTGTTCTTGTTTTCCATTCATTTGAAGAAATTTAAATGAAGCTTTTCCATCATATATCAGCCACGACAACATGGCTGTCATTGATAGTAGCTCGTTTCATTAGTTGGTAAGCAGCCTTATTTTTGCTGTTGGGATTGTTGCAATATTCTTCTGTGGAAGAACCAATTCCATCATCATCCTCTCCTTGACTGCCATCAATGAAGGAGGTCTGCATAACACAGTGTCGGCGTGAGAGAGGACTCTGATCTAGTGGGGGTAGGTGTGAAGTCAACTGTTGACTTTGGGAAGATGATTTTTGGAAACGCCGTCTTCGATAGCAGTATACTATGATGACTGTTAGTAGAAGAACAAATATTAGAGGTGCCACAACACAGGCTGTTATTAGAAGAATTTCTTCTAAACCTACAAAAAGAAATAAAGAAGATACATAAATGTGTTAAAAAGAACTAAACATAAAAGGGAAAAAAAATTGGTACAAAATATTTTTTAAAATAAATAAAGATATATAAAGTATGTAAAAATTAGTTTTGTATGAAGCATAGGATTCATTATGAAAGCAAGGAGATAGGATTCCTTAAATGAATAAATAAAAACTTACACTATATTGAGGGGTTTATTTCTAGTAGAAGATGGTGGAGGGGGAGTGAAATAAAAAGGATTATAATGATTATATTTCAGCAATAATTGCATTTGAACTTGGTACACACAGGCAAGGACTGACAGGGCAGAAAATGACTAAAACCAAGTGATGGAGTAGTGGTAATGTCAATGGGAAGAAATTAGAACAACGCAAACCTTACCTAAATATAGCGAGTTGAAATACTTAATCATCAATTTTTGCATTCTCTACTACCAGAAATAGTTAATTTGTTAATACAGAAAATGACTAAAGCTAACTCTAGGAGTAATGCAGTGGTAAAGTCAGTTGAAAGTATCAGAAAAGCCCAAACCTTGTTTACATATAATGAGTTCAAATGCTGAATCACAAAATTTCCTTTGCCTTACCACCAGAAATATTTAGTTAATGCTAAGTTAGTTAAGAAATAAAATAAGTTAGTTAGAAATAAAATAAAGTAAAGCTAAGTAGTTGGGGAATGATGGAGTAGTGGTAAAGTTAGTAGGAAATGATCAGAAAACCCCCAAATTTTGTCCACATATAGTATGTCTAAATGTTTAATTAAAACATTCCTTTTTGCCTATCACCAGAAATATTTAGTTTGTTAGTGCAGAGAACTATTCTTTAAAACATATTGAAGCATTAATTGTGGAAGTGATCACCTCACAGTCATACGCAAAGTCATAACTAAACTACAATATACATAACTCATATAATTCATAACAAATATAAAAACTTTGAAGTCAATAACTCAAAATGAAACACCTTAAACAAAGCATAAGTGAAAACTGTAATAAGGATCATGGGAAAAGAGAGGAGAAAAAAGTGAATGACAAGAAATTCTCAAACTAATGAAAGTGGGACAGTAGGTAACACCCCAAGGAATGGAACAGAATATAAGATGTTAAACAAAACATTAGAAATAAATGCAAGCAGAAGAGGAATGGATCAGTGAGATATGTCGAGAGACAGAAAATCTACAGAACATAGACATTGCAGGCATGCATGGAAATATAAAAGGAACAGTTGGACAGAAAACCTGCTATTTGACACAATGTATAGAATCTAAAAACAGAACAATCATAATAGTAAGATAAAAGATACCAGCGAGATGGAATGAATACAGCAGGGGACTCTTCCAGGACAACAAAAGAGAGAAAACTACAATATCCACAAACATGGAAGAACTTGTAGTATTAAAATCTGAAGTAAGATCAACATTGTTTCAAGATGAACAAAAAAAAAGCAACTTTATATAATTTCAGTATTGATAAAGTTACAGAAATGATAAATGAAATATATGATAGCAGTGAAATACTGGAAGACCTCAACAGATCTATCTTTATAGTACTATCAAAGAAACCAGGTACAAATGAATGCAAACTTCATTGGATAATTGGTTTGATAAGCTAAATAGATAAACATGAGGATTCTAATTGATAGAGCTCATAGCAGATTTGACTAGAATTAAGTGTGTCTTTATTCAAGGCATTAGAACAAGAAATGCTATTTGCATTGTATGTTTTATATAGAATCCCTTGCCTAGCAAGCAGATAAATGAGGTGAGTTAGTGCCTTTGGCACAATTAGCAGATAACCAAGGTGAATGAGTGCTCTTGACACAGAGAAGTGGTCTGAACCTATGAAAGAGTTGGAACAAGATGTACATACCACAATCAACATCCAGACTCACACCAATAGGGAACAAAACCACAACATCACCTTAACTGTTAGCCCACTAAATTCTTTCTAGAATTGTTCCCCTTGTCAGTAAATTCTTTTCAAGGACACAAAAACATGAGCACCTACTGCTTTAAAACTTTTATAACTTTCTTTGTATTGTGTGTATAGATTTTATTTTTTGTATACTAATAAAAGAATGAATAAGTAATATTTTGATCGAATGCATTATATTTTGCATGCATGTTTTGATGTCGGAAATAAAAAAATTTAAAACACAAAATAAAAAACAAATACATTAATAATTTTACATACTTTAACTTTTATTGCTCCTTGTGAAGTTCTGGGGTGAAATAAGAAGCAAAATGGCTAAGGTTCTCATTTCCTCAAAAGTGTTTATATATGAGGAGACACCAACATTTGTTTGCTCTTTCTTTCACCTAACTAGCATATTTATTTGTCTCATTGAGAAATAAAGTTATTTTTTCATCGTTTATAAATAGATGAAATAATTCAACCTCAGAAAGACTATCAGGTATATCCATGGGGCCAGTAGATCACTTTCCTCCCCGTCACTAGCATGGTTATCATCTCCTGACCACTTCACCATCAACATCCACTTGAGTAAAGCCTTCAAAATCATCATCAGAGTCCGAATCAAAGAAAAAATCCTGAATAAATGCTTCATTGGATGTTGAGGCAGCCATTTTTGTTTATAAAAAATCATGAACAAATTTACCATGGGTTTAATTGATGTCACACCTTGTCTAGAGTGTAGAAGTATTCAAAAGAGTGTTGGAAAACAGAAGTTTAGCCTTGTTCCAAAGTGGTAGTAGACTATTTCAGCTTAAAATACCGGAAATAACTGTTCACAAGTGTTTATTTATAGCAACCCTCTTGAGCCAGGTGTAGCAAAGGGAGAGAATTCTATGATAATTTTTGCCTCTAGCTAGATAAAGGTTAACTTAAAGTTAGTAATCTTTATGTCAAGTTTTATTGTCATTTTGCATTGTTACTGTTAATAAAATTTAATTTCCTTTTTTAGTACCTTATATTTATATAAGTGGAAGCTCCATCAGGTAAGGAGCCATTATAAAATAACCCAACAGTATAATTAGAATGCTATCAAAGCATAAAATACAAATACTGAAAGATCTATTTCTATATTTTATAGATTACACAAAAGTATTTGTTAAGTACAGCATGAACTATTTGAAATACTAGAAAAGCTTGATTTATATGGATAAGATATTCAAGTAATTTGTAGCCTCTACAAAGAGTTTGCATGAAGAGAAAAAACATTCAGTGAATACACTAATCTTGAAAGAGGAGGAAGACAAAAATGCATTTTCTTATTACTCAAAAGAGCCACTCAAGGTAGAGGGTTACTCATTAGGGCTGTTTTATGGATGTAAGAATTGTAAATTATAGGATAGATAATGCCAATAATTGCAAATATATTATATGTAGATATATGATAGATAATGACTGACCATGAACTTGAAGAGGTTCAGATTGTAGTGGTCAGGGGAAGCGTCCTCTTGGGAGTTTGTTTCATAAAGCAGCAGCTCTTGGGAAAAAGCTAAATGGAAATTCCTTCTTACCAATAGAATGTGAAGGGAACGAGGATCGTTCACGCCTGTGTACATGGCAAGGTAGGATTCAGCTCTAAAGGTCTGAACTGGTGGAACTAAGTAATGTAGCTCATCAGAACATTTTCCATAGAAATAGTGATAAAGCAGTGATAGGCATGTGGCATTGCATCAGTGGGAAAGCAGTTGCAGGGTTGAAAATAATTCATCACCCACAAGGCCATGCAAATGCTTTTGAACTCTGTCAAGCTTGTAAAGATTGGACTGGATAGCTCCCTGAGTAGAGCAATAACAAATGATGCAAAGTGTGACACAGTAATCCAAATGTGCATTCGATTAGCAAAAAATGCCTTCCAGAAACTAAGTAAAATATTAAGAGATAGGAAAATTTTGTCAGAAACAAAGAAAAGAATGTTGATCAACAGTGTAATATCTAATCTTCTATATATGTCAGTGAATGCTGGACAATCTCTTCATAAATGAAGAAGTGACTTGAAGTGACAGAGATATTATTCTATTGATGAAAGTTATATGCTATAGACTGAAAATGTGAGCAACAAGGAAATTTTAAGGAAAATGGGAACTACAAGGACACTTATTTTTGTAATAAAATAGAGACAGTTAAAATTTTTGCAAGCATTACTCATAGAATAAAGTAAGTCAAAACATTATGATCAGCTGCTTAATAAAGTATTGGCCTTCCATTTGCCTGTAAAACAGCTCTTCATCAATAAGATAGGCTCAACAAGATTCTTAAATATTTCCTCTAGGATCTGATATCAGGATATCAATATATCCTTTAATTAATGCAAGTGACATAGTAGAAATTGTGCAGAAAGATCTTATTGGTCCAAAATATCCTATAAATACTCAATGGGATTGAGATATGGAGAGTCTGTTTCTGAAACTATTCCTATACAAAATGTGCAGCATGGCAAGTTGCATTGTTTTGCTGGAAGATATCACTGATGTAAAAGATTGCTAACATGAAGAGATATACCTTATCTTTAATGATATTGCTTATGTGGTACATGACAAAGTAACTTCCACGTGAATAATAGGACCCAGTGTTTCTCAATAGAACATTGTCCAAACTACCATACTGACTGTACGAGCTATAGTAGTTTTCCCACATCTATCCTGGTACCATCGCTTCCACAGGGTGTGATTTATTGGATTGGGTGACCTTCATCGATTGATATAAAGAGTAGTTTCAATGCTTGTGCAAAAGACCCTTCCATTGACAGGTATTGATTAGCATGAGTACTTTGATTGGTCTGGAGCTACACTGTACCCTACATAACAAAAATGAACTTGATTAAAGACATCTCGAATCTGTGCCATAGCAGCCCTTCTGTGTGACATGATTCATTTCGAATGATTTTACTTCAGAAATGTATTGAAATCAGTGGTCAATAATTAATCTATGCATCACTGATATAATAAGACTATTATATATACTGTAAATGCATTTGAATGATTTTACTACAGAAAAAATATTAAAATCAGGAATGAAGGCATTGTCAGTGGACAAGAATGAAGGTGTTCCTGACAGAATAATGCTACTACAAATAATGTAAATGTATTTTGAATTATTTAATGACAGAAAAGAATTTAAATCAGGAGAAAAATATGAGAGATCTCAGCAATTAATGCCTATTAATAAACAAAATTGGTTGATTATATTTACAACAAGGAATCCAGTTTAGTCACCAACTTTAAAAACCCATTATTGAAAGAAGAGCAACTTTAGCTGATTATAATGAAGTTGAAATCATTTCAAATGCATCTCACTAAAAGTATTATCCTAAATTGGGTCAGATAATATAGATCTTTCCTACTTTTCCACTAAGTAACATTTTGGAGAGAGTAAAGTAATTAATTATATAAATTAATAAAACAAAGATAAACTTACAGTTTTTTTCATCACTATTATCTAGGGCTGCACAGTTTGGTATTTTGTTGCATCGCAATGAACTGTCGATGCAATACTGTGGAATGTTATCACAGTCAGCTTTGCCACTGCTTGTGCAACTTTCACTTCCTTGGCACAAAAATCCTGAGCAGGGACCTGAAATTGAAAACAGAATGAAGAACACTATTACATATTTCCCAAGTTTGAGAATATTACTAAAAGAGTTCACATAAATATTTGCAATATTAATAGATATTTCACATATACATTTCAATATTAGTAACAGTTTCATAAATTTTATCAGATTTTCCTAGTTACGTATCATTTTCAGGTTGTTAAAACTTCAAGAAACATTACAATTACAGAAAGTGTGTGAAGCTTACAAAGAATCTATCTTACATGTTTATAAGTCTACCATTTGTCCATGCTTTGAATATTGCTTCCACTTCTGGTTTGGTGCTTTTGCTATATATCTAGATATTCTTGACAAAATCCAAAGAAAAATCTGCAGTGCTATTGGTCCTGATCTGTTATCTTGGCTTCAGTCACTTTCTCACCATCATAACATAAGTTCCTTGTGCTTTTTCTATAAATATTTTCATGGCAATTGTTCTGATGAGCTTTTCTCCCTGATATCTTGACTTTACAAATTTAAGTGCTGTGCTAGATTGGCTCATTATTTTACAGTTGAAACTGCAAGATCCAAGCATAAATTCTACACTGATAATTTCTTCTCTTGCACTTCTTGCTTGAGGAACTCTCTTCTGGCCTCTTATTTTCCAGTCAACTTTGATTTCTAAAAATTTAAATGCAATGTTGATCATCATCATCATCTGTCTTCTTAATTCCTGTTCTTTTATAGTTCTTGGTCTTTAATAATATTTTTTCTTATATTCTTTCACACTCAGTAACCCCCTGTGCCTTAGTGTCTTTGTTGCCTTAATGGGGTGAAAAAAGAATGGAATTAATTATCAAACTTATACTTTGAGAAACTTTTGGAATGAATACCAAAAATTTGTGCTACAGTAATCAAGGCTAAAGGAGGATATTTTGACGAGAGCAAAATTAATCATAATATGTTTTTTCCTTTTTGTCATAAAAAAGTTTCTAATAAAAAATCATATCTCACTTTTTTTAAACCATGTGTAATAATTTTCTCTTATTTAAATTAGAAAACAACTACTTTTTGGGACAATCTACAAAATATCCTGAGTAGAATTCCCCAAGTGTCCATCTTGGTTAGTAATCTGCAGTCCACTAATATAAACCTGTGTCTTCAGCATGCTTCACACGTTTTCAGTCAGATTAAGACTGGATGAAAAAAAACAACAATTTAGTCAAATGCATGTCTTCAAAATGTATTTTATTCAGATATTCATTCGTTTTCTTCACAGAATGTGATAGAGCATTGTCTTGCATAAAAAAAATCATCTTTCTGAAGTTGTTTGGCTTCTTCTTGAACCATGCTTCACATGTGCCTTCAAAAAATGTTTATGTCTGAGCTGTCATTGAGCATTTGTTAACTCATCAGCATAAAGGTGGTTGAAAAATCAATTTTTACATATTCTGTTGCACATTTCATTCAATTTTGCTTATGGATGTTTTTAAAAGAGGTATATTGATTGGTCTCTCATATTTTGACTTTTGATTTAGAAACCCATATCTAGAGCTTTTCAAAACGTTCTCACTGCCAAAACCCTTAAACATTTTGTAGCTTAACAAAGACAGATATTTTAAAAATAAGTTCTCTCTTAATATGGGTGAGATAAAGTCCACAACATTTCCTTATCAGTTGTAGAGGATTTCCACTGAACTTCTTCACAGTCTTGATGGCATATGCTGATCATTTTTGCAATTACCCATATTATTTTAACTCAGAACTAATTAAACATTTCTCTTTATTCCATCAGATCAGGCTTATGATCTATTTTAAAACTTCAAACTTGTAGCATGGCCATTGATATGAAACTTCTAAAGTCATGACATTTCATATACATGGTTGGCATTTGCTAACATTAATGCAGAACAAACTAGTTTTCATTTGAATGGCACAAATAAATGTTACAATGATTCAGGAAGTAAACCTTTAGATTCCAATAAGTATATCACTAAAACATGAAGTAGCTGATAATGTAGGATGTAGTTTATATAACATATAACATTTGAAATTATATATATATATATATATTAATAATAAATATATATTCATTCCTCACCATTTCAGGAACAAATATATATATATATTTACTATTAGTATAATTTTTGGCTCTGTTATTTTACATCGAGCACTGCTTTATTACCACTGGCACTCACTGTGTGCTACTTTATATATACACGGTGCGAGGGATAAATTGTCGTCTAAATTACACAAAAAGGAAAATAACACTGACATCTCATTTTTAACAAATATATTTACTAAAATTATACAAAATATCTTGAAATACTAAAGAATAAATTCATTCAATAAAATTGCTACTGGCTTCAACAGTGGCCTTCGGACAACTTTGGAATCTTCTGCAATTCTTCTAGGCAGTCTCCTTGTTTAAGTTGGTGAATGCTGCCACAATCCTTGCCTTCAGTTCATCTTTGGTGTTATGAGGAGTTTTGTTGGTCTCTCACTCAACTGTACCCCACACATAATAATCAAAGGGGTTGCAGTCTGGGAAGTTAGGTAGTCAGATGTAAGGCGTGATGTGGTTGCAGAAATTGTCTGACAACCATGACTGGGTTTTTCTGCTTGTGTGGCACAGTGCCTTCCAGCAGCCACCCTCTTGACCCAAGACAGCACTACCTTTACAAGGCACAAGATGTAAGTCTCTGTGTTGAGTTTGAGGCCCTCACCAACAAATTCAGGAGTTCTGTTCTTATAAGAACGATCAGAGTGTTTTTTCCAAGCTGCCGTAAATTCGTAATCCCCATTAGACTCCTCCAACTCTTTCTGAATCCTCTGCCCTGTCCCCAGATTGACACCCAAACTCTGAAATGTTCGTATTGGAGCTTCTGGCAAAAATGCCCAGTAGTGCGGCATGGTGTTTCCAAATTCCTGGTAGAGTGAGTTGGATCAGAGTGCTCTTTTTCTCACAGATGGTGTCCAACTATACTGTGCAGTCGACAAAATTGAAAACAAGCAACATGCAGGTGCAAAATTAAAAATATAAAATGGTGACAATTTACCCACTGCACCATGTATATATATATATATATTTTTAATCGAGTTCACACCAAGCAAGGGGTTACTGGCTGTGGAAGAGTTAGAAAACAGAAACATTGCTAAGAAGCAGGAAGAGGAAAGAGTTATCAGGAGGACACTAGATAGCGATTGACATTGCATGTAAAATTTTGAGGATTAAAGTTGGCTGGAAAGTATGGAGCTGGAAGGGAGTTCCACAAGTGAGAAGTGTGTGAAAAGAAACTGTTAGCATAGAAATTATGGTTATATCTAGCCAGCTTAACTGTAAATTTGTGAGATCTTGTCACCAGTCTAGTACTGCACTTAAATTAAAACTGTCTAGGTACCATAGTGAAGAGCTCATTCAAACAATTACAATAGAAAAGGCAATGGGAGGTAACCTTATGGCAAAGTGATTGAAGCTGAGACGCTAGATTGGGGAAAATAATATCGCTGATTCTTTTGGGGATTTTATCAAGAAGCTCTAGACAGAATACAGGATCACCACACACACACACACACACACACACACACTACAGTTCAAAAGTTTTAAGCCACCCCAAGAATTAGCATGGGATGAACTTGACAGAAGAGGAAAAGGAAAAAAGTTCTCTTAGAGTAATTTAAAAAAAGAATGGAATCACTTATCAAACTTATACTTTGAGAAACTTTTGCAACGAATGCCAAAAATTTGTGCTGCAGTAATCAAGGCTAAAGGAGGATATTTAGATGAGCCCAAAATTTAATCATAAAACACTTTTTTTCTTTTAGTCATAATAAAATTTCTAATAAAAAAATCATGTCTTACTTTTTTAACCATGTATAATAATTTTCTCTTATTTAAAGTTAAGCAACTACTTTTGGGGTCAATTTAAAAAACTTACCAGAGTTGGTTTCAAACTTTTGAACTGTAGTGTATATAAAGTAAAAGATCAAGGCATATTGGAGAAAGTAAATTAGTTAAATTTGTCTGAGATTGATAAAAGTAAAGCAAACTGGAAGTAATCCTTCCAAAGGCAGAGATATTTACTTTACACTAACACAAAGCAATTTAAATTGAAAAATGAATGACATTTTATCAAGAAAGCCAAGGAATTCATTTTTTCACTAATTTAAGTGCTTTCTAATATGAACATATACAAAAAAAGACATAAGAAAGATTTTAAATAATAGATTATATGTGATTTGTTTATCATAGTTTCCTCTCAGATTATTTGGGAATTATAAATTCTACTGGAACAAATGCTGTTAGGATGAACACAAATTAAATAGATTTATTAAGAAATCTATTTTTAACAGGGAAATCCGATATGGTTGAAGCAGATAGAAAAATACATTTAAGATATATAATAAGCAAAATTTCTCTGTGTATTCTCGATACCAGGAGTTTCTAATGTTTTTTGCCTGCTATTCGCATGGCTGATGAAGGAAAGGTTCTCTTTTTGCCAAGTATGTTATTTTAAACAAAATGCGTATAAAGATCACAAGAGAAAACCTAACCAAACAAAAATATTGCCACATCACTTTTTAAGCAATTAACTATCTCATGAAAAACAATTTAGAACAGAAACAAAATATACATTACCATCTTCAGCTGTCCGGACAGCTGACCAAGCCAGCTTAAAACCACCATCTTTGTTTTGATTGCTATGGCCAGCAATAAATCTGAAAATTTATATTGTCATAATAAGACAAATTGAAAAGGCAATTTCAATATCAACTCATTTTTCATTAGTATGTCCAAATATAGAATATTTAATTTATTCATAGTCTATTTTCATGAAAAACTAATAGAGACTGACATACTTTATTTTATTTAGGAAAAAAAAAAAAATATTTTCCTATTTTTTTCTTTACTTGATATATAATTTCTTCATAACATCTTTTCAGTAATCAAATAAAAAACAAAATCACTAAAGATAGAAAACCAATTGTGGGATCTTTAAAAAATTCATATGAACCAGGCATGTCTTTTGTACTGAGGAAGGCTGATTCTGAATTTCATTTGGTGTTGGAGTCTATTTACATTAAGTAAAAAGTGTGTTTGTTAGGCTTAAATGTAATTAGCCTGTAAATATTATATATTTAATATATAGATATTGGTCTTGGGTGTTCATTTTAGCTGTTGTGCACATTCCAAATTCATATAACCAAACTTATGTATGTTCAACTTGTTACTACAGTACATTTTGTTTTTTTATGTCACTTCTGTGCAGCGATTATTGCTAAGATGTGGTTTGTTATGGGTTTGAGAAGAACTGATTTCACTTCATTTTGATTTACATTAAAATTTCTTCTCAAGTCTGATCCACGTAAGTTATTTTATTTTGTTATTGTTTTCTTTTGACTGAAATTCCGAAAGAGAAATTCAGCCAATGACTTTTCACAAGTGAGATTTTTCATTGTTAATATTCATCTATGAAAATATTTTTTAATCATTACGTCAAACAAGTAGAGATACTTTCAAGCTCATTCCTAAAATAAATTTCTTCAAATGATTACTTTTAGCCATTATGTCATATCTGGCATCTCTCCAAGGATTTCTGAACTTGTAACTGACAATTTTTTCTCCTCCTGGTGCCACACTGTTTCTTTACCCACCCAGTTTTCCACTGCACTGAAAGCAAGGAGTGAGAACAA
Source organism: Acanthosepion esculentum (assembly GCA_964036315.1). NCBI lineage: Eukaryota > Metazoa > Mollusca > Cephalopoda > Sepiida > Sepiidae > Acanthosepion > Acanthosepion esculentum. Next base: position 11,403,599 of record OZ038488.1, read on the forward strand.
TACATCCGCTTGGATGAAATAAAATTCTGTTCAAAATTACCTAAAAACGGCTGGCATCTCAGGATGGCCAACCGAAATATTACAATAAAAACAAAGATGAGACTGACAGTCCAAAAGAGTCATACAAGAGTAACAAATTTAAACAGAAAAAATCTTTTAATGCTATTGTTTATTTCATTCCAATTAGCAGACAATAGTTATATAAAGTTTTCTGAAGATGCTTTCAATGGCAGCTTGTTTTAAATATATATTCAAAATATTATTGATCTTCACTGAAAGGGTAGCTTATAATAAAATCAAATGTTGGATACTTTCACTACTACTGTAACATCACCTCCAACTATTTCTCATGTCAAGTGTATAAATGGATGAGACTTGAGCTTTAAGTCTGGCTTTTGAATAAAGTCACATTTTGAACAGAAGCTGAAAGCCAAAGGTCAAAACTAATCATGAACAGGAGTGCGAAAGAAGATACAAATCATTCATGAGCAACGTATAGTTAACTGGAGTTATGGTTTAAGTAAAGAAAAGTTCTTTGTCACTTGATGCAATGAGACAACAAGTATCCAAATATATACAACAGTCAGAGAGGCAGGATTTCACAAATATAGAGATAACGAAGAAAAACCTTTCTAACATTGAGGAAAGCTCATCTCCTATCTACATTTTTCCAATTCTTGTTGCTTTTCAGGTAGTCATTCCATAACCCAATAATGTTGTCACGGTTTGCTTAAACAATCAAAATGTAACTTTTATAGCTTCTTGATACTCTTATGGGTGTGCAAGTGGTGTAATGGATAACAGCTTGGAAAAAATCAAAGAGCCAAGTTCAAATGCCAGTTACACTTTCGCGCAAATACCTTTGGGAAAGGGGTGGGGGAGGCTATGAATCTATCCCTTCTCCTTCCAGCTATAGGTTAAATAGTAGAGCAGACTGGGTTCTTCAGCATTGGTTGGCAACAAGTCTAGGAAAAAGACACTTGTGAACTGAAAACTGATTAGGCATGGAGCTAGCAACTCCATCAAATAAAACTTACTTGCTGTGGGAACCAGAGTGTGAGACTACCCACCTCCGCAGCTCGTTGCACAAAGATATAGACCCCACGTCGTAGAATTTCTGTGCGGCGGATCGAGCGAGAGGCAGGCTCACAGGCAAAAGTAAAACACAACTACAAACTTGGGTAGGACGAAAAGAGGAGGGAGGGCGTGTGACCTTTTTGTGGATGATTAACTCTGGGCTGATTCTCGGCTGGCAAAAAAAAATATATATCTTAGCTAACAATGTCTGGCTGCTAATGGGTCGCTCTTCGTTGTTACTTGCTCCGGCCTAAATCAACCTTTCTCGAACCTAAACTAAGTCTAACTGCCGTGACCCAAAGCGCTCCCGTATATATGCAGAATCCTCTTTCATCATTTCCGGACAAGGGACACCCACGAATAAACCCATAACTTTTTCATGACCATTTCTCCCTTTGAAGAAAGTGGACATAAAAATATTTCTTAGCCTAGCTGACTCCGATTCAGGGACATTAAATTCAGACCCTTTTAAGTTTTGACCAGAGCCGGTCTTTTTCACTATCTTCGTATTTTGACAAGTACTTAACACTCATCTACCCTTTTGGCCATATGTCCAAAACATGTTTTTATCTAGATTCCTAATCTAGTCATTGGGTCTTGAAGTTTGATACCCAGGTCAAATCTAACTAATCTTCTCGCACATATGTGTGCGCGTGCACGCACACACAGATGTGGGGGTGTATATATACACACACACAGATGTGCGGGCGCACACACACACACACACACGCGTGCGCATATATCCAACTCATAGTGTCACAAGAGCAGCAATGCTGTGTTGAGTGCTGTGACCCCATACATCCAAAAATGTTTGATCTCTTATGAAATAGTTCCTGATAGCTCCAACATAGACTACAGTGCCTTGTATTCAACGATGAAGTAATATTAGTGTTTAAACTCTAAATAAAGACACAAATTTACAATCTTTAGAATGTTATGCCTAAAATTGCTGTTATTAGTATAATGACTTATAACTATAATATAATGACTAGTAAACTAAAAAAACAAAACAGATGAAGACAAAAAATGTATGTTACTACCTATCTGGTCATTCTCAAACAGACATTTCTGATTATTTCTTTCCAACCATATTCTTCCTTTCATGTCCTGTTATCTATGAGTTGACTAATGTAGGTTTTTATTAGTCTACCTCTTGATCTTTTCACATAATTTGGATCCCATAGTATAAGCTGATGCACAATTTTACTTCTCTAGAAATGGCCACCAAACTGCACTTGCCTTTCACAGATTCTGTCTATAATCTTTGGTAGGTTCCCATGTAGTTCTTCAGTAGAAACATGGTATTTCCAGCTGATATTTAGCATTGTCCTCAATAGTCAAGTGTACATACCATCTAGTTTGTTACCAGTGATTTTGTTAGTATCTAGCTGCTTGATCCATAGAAAATGACTTTCACTAGTGTTGGCTTTTAGCAATGTTGTCCAACTAGACTTACATTTTCAGTCTTTTTATTTTATTTTTGACTTTCAGATAGTATTCATTTTTGAATTGTACTGGTCATATTATTATAATTCTAACATATTTGTCTTTTTTGTAGGAATTTAACAATGATGCCAGATATAAAAAAAAATAATTGACTTGATTTGGATTATCACCTTTGAATGTTAAAAAATGTCCTGTTTGATTGAAAGACGTGGATTCTGTTTTAATTCCATTTATATGATGTCCAACTTGTAGAATATCTTGTTAGGGATATGAAAAATATAATCTCTTAAATATTTTTTCAATTTTATTTAAGTGAATGCAAAAAAACATGATTTATGAATTAAATCCTTCAACACGTGACAATATTTATTGCATAAAATCCTGAAATAGAAAATTCAATATTACAGTAGCATAATGGATAAAACAAGCTGAGATCAATGCAGTAGACAGAATTTCAAGATAGAATTAAATAAATGGTATTACATCTGTCAAAGATGAAGATGAACCAATTGTTGTTCATATAAAAAATAAGCTGATCTCATATGGTTTGCTATTCATACATTTATTTTAATTTTTTTTCTTTTTCAAAGACTTTTAGCATCAAAGACTTTTACCACTAGTTTTAAATGAAAGACAGTAAGAAAAAATATATGCAATCTGTTTACTGCCTGATTCAGAGAGGAAACACCTACCTACCTCAAGGTAATCCTTGAGGACCTTGAAACAAACTCTTTTTGTCCCCCATGGTCAGCATAAAGGCGACCACAAACATTTTCTGCTGGCATTGTTGATGGGTCAGCAAATCCATCATAAATTGATAGACCAGCCTCTTCACAGTAATCTGAAGGTAATGAAATGGCACAGGATAAGAACAGTTTTTAAAATTAAAAGCAAAATAAAAAAAGTAATGCCTGGATAGATGCCAAAAGAAACATGCAACATGTATTGTCAATAATTTTGACCAGATTATTTAACATTCCAAATTTTGTTTGAACAATTGAACTTATTGTGTACTTGATGTGTTATGACCATATTTTAGATAAGCCTTTCTCAGGTGTATAACCTGTGAATAAATAGGAAAAAAATCTTATCTCCTAAGAAAATGGTGGGAAAAATGTGATTATTTATAAACCAAAATCTCAGTCAATGTATCTATCTGAAATAGACTGATCTTGTTGATATATTAACAAACATGTTCCTGTCATCCTTTTTTGAAGATAAAACATTTTTTATGATTTTCTTACAGATGATATACCTGATAAAGGATAAGAACCTATTATTTGGAATGTTTAGGTAAAAACATTAAGAATACAAAAGAATTGTCCAAATAAAATTCTGACTCCGAGAAAGATGTAAAAGAAATTACTTTGGCTATTTACACTATTTACATTATTTGGACCATTATCCTCATTTTTATTGCTAAATACACGATGTTTCACCTGTAGTATGCTCTGGCCTTCTTCAGTAGATATTTCTTTGAATTTTGAACCAAACCCTTTATTCAGTCCATGGGGGTAGATTGTTTTAATTCCACATGCTATGCCTTTGGATTGCTCAGTATCAGTTAATTCCCCTTGATAACTCAACTCTCCAGGTTTTTGTTCCTTCTGCTGTGGCCAGATATTGAACTCACAACTCTTTGGGTTAAGTCACTTAATCAACTTGGCCAAATGTAAATAAAGGGTTCAGCTCAAAATTCCAAGAAATATCATCTGAAAAAGGTTTCAATGGACAAAACATTGTGAATATGGCAATAAAGATGAGGACAACAGTCCGAATAGTGTAAACACTGAAGGATGAATATCTGGAGTAAGATTTTAGACTAAACATCATAAAATTTAGTTTTATAATATCATTTAACACAGGTTAGAGAGCAAAAGTCTTTACTTTGGGATAAGGTAGGGAGGTAAAAGATTGAAGCAAGTTTAAGTTCCATCTTCCAATTCAAGTGTTCTATGTGCCCTGTCCCTTTAGGATGTTGACAATCATGGCTCTCTGCAATTTCTTGTCCTTTGTAACTCTTAGTAAAGTTATTTTGTTATCTCTCCTAATCCCTGTTCTACCAACCATTTACAAAAGCTTGTTAGGTAGGTTATATATTGTTTTTCTCTATCCCTCTTGCCGTAATATATCCTGTGAGTGTTTATTTTCTAAGCCCTCTTTCATCATTATGTGCCCTAGAAATTTCAACTATTGTTTTCTGATTCTCAGCATAAGTTTCCATTTTTCCTAAAACTTCCTCATTGCTCACATATTCAGTCCATGGCATTCTCAGCAACATTCTATAGAACCATATTTCTGTTGCTTCAAGTCTCTTCTTCATCTGTGAGGAGATTGTCCAGCAAAAAAGTATATAAAGATAACCCTATATTTTTGTGGCTCACTTTTTGGCTTTTTATGACCATCAGTTTCCTGTTCCATTTTAGGAACTTAGGTATTAAACTATGTAAAATATCACATGCAGAAAAGAGGTTGCATAAATAATGTATTTTTCTACTATTTTCTTTTTTTAATAATTTCAAGCAAGGCAATAATCCCACTAAGCCAAAAGGAGTTACTGGGAAAATAAAAGACCACAAATCTGTAAGACAGATAATGACAATTGACATTGCATTTAACTTTTTGAAGATTGTATTTGGCTGGGAAGCTGGAAACGGGAATAGAGTTCCACAGGCAAGAAGTGTGAGAAAAGAAATTATTAAAATAGAACTTACAGTTACATATAGCTAATTCAATAGTAAAATGATGAAGCCTAGTTGCTAATCTAGTATATGCTTAAATTCATATGGTCAAGGTACCAAAGAGGAAAGCTCATTAGAACAATTGCTATGAAAATATTTATAGAATAGACAGGAAAACCACATCATGAAGGTGAGAAAGTGACTGAAGTTGAGATGCCAGGTCTAACATTACAGACCCTTTTTTGGATTTTGTTGAGAATCTAGATATATATTACAAAAGCTTCAGACCAGATATAGCAACAATATTCAATACATGGATGTAGAGTAGATTTATAAATATGCAAGATGGATTCCAACGAGAAAAATTGCCTGGGATGATACAGTGAACCAACTTTCCTAGCAGCAAACCTAGCAATTCATTTAATATAATTATTCTACTTTATATCAGTAGAAAACACGAGCTAAAGAAATCATCTGCTGATGGATGGTAAACAGAGGTTCTCCATGGTGATTAAAATATAACAGTTTAATTTTGGAGGCATTAAAACTTACAAGCCATTTCTTGCCCTATTTAACAACTAACTGGAGATCATTTTTGAGAGCTGCTACCAGTATTTGTTGGACCTATTAGACTTATTATTAAGACAGGAGTAAATAGTTATGTCATCAACATATATACCTACTTGGGAACTGATGACATCAGGAAGGTCATTGGTGATATGAAAGTGTAGGTCTGAGTACAGAGACCTGCCTCCACATTAACGTGAAATAATCTATAAGCATAGTCATTCAACATGACCTTCATTACACAGTTTGCTGCATTTGGGAAAGCACTTGTTAATCACATAAATAAACAAACATTTCAACAACATTGGAAAAAAAAGTCTTCTACAAAAATTATTGTAAATATAAAAATGTCAGCTGATATCTGAAAGGAAAAATAGCTTGAACTTTTTAAATTTGACTTTTTAGAAGTGTTCACTTGAACATTTTTTAGTTGAGTTTCTGAAAAATACATACAATTGTTAAAATGTAGATGAGTAAAGATTTTGTCAACTGTAAAGACAAAATTATGATTTCTGTTTTTCTGCATGGTTTATTGATCTTCCCCATATAAGTGTGTGTACCAAAGGTGCTTCAATAAAATACTAAGTGTATATAGTAAGGAATCATTAGATTTTATTGATTTATAGGTAAAACAAAATATATAAGCTCTAAATCAATAAGGGAAGTTAAAAAAAACTAGACTGTTCAAAATAAACAAAATATTTTTTATAAAAACTGGATTTTGGTTCAAACTTATCAGAACATTTCTGATCATAACAAAAATTACAAACTTATTTATTTTCATGAAATGTATAAAATGCAAGAAGTTTTATTCTGACTTTTATATTGTCTCTTATGAATAAAAAACAGTTCCTAAACACTTTAAATATGGTTTGGATTATCATTAACTCCAATAGGTTAAAGCCAAATATTTATTAGATAATTTGTGGTATGTTTTAAATTGACTAAAACTTCTTAATTATGAGTTCACCTTAAGACTGGAAACACATGGAAGAAAAATTTCATAAATATCTCTTCAGATTAAAACCATTTCAAAATATAAACACAATAAGCAATATGGAGGCATGGTGGAGTAATGGATAGCGCCTTGGATTGAGGCATCAGAGAGCTGAGTTCAAATCCCAGTTGAATCCATTACATTCACTTATGTGCTAATACCCTTGAGAAAGTTATGAATCCTCCTCTTCTTCACCCAGCTATGAGTAAATAGCAGGACAGACCGGGTTCTATAGCCTTGGATGGCAACTGGTCTAACAGAGAAAGAAATGACAACCTACCGCGGGAAAAAATCTGCCTCATCAGTCATGTATTGAAAGATACATGTATCACACATGGCACATCACTGACTGAAGCAATATTTCAACAAAAAAGCATATCTTTTTTAATCAGAAGCAAATTAATCAAAGAAGAGTATATATATATATATATATATATATATATATATGAATCAAAATCAATCTGGAAAAAAGTTTTTGTGATGCATTCCATCCATTAGGATTTCATTGAACTGAAACACTTCACAAAAATTTTTTCTAATTTTTCTAAATACTGTTTGTTGCTATATAAAATTATCTAAAATTGTATATCATTATCTCATATATATATATATATATATATATATATATATATATATATATATATATATATATATATAATGTGGTCACGTGGCCGAGTGGTTAGAACATTCATATTCTGACCATGAGACCCGGGTTCAAATCTCATTATTGTCAATTTGTCAAGAAGGAGACTTCCTGAAGTTATTGGACTGGAGGGGTCAATCTCAGTGTGCGATACCTTTGGAAAGTGCCTGAAAACCATACCATGGGTTGGTCCAAGACTTGTGAATGAAATTGGGTAGACGGAACCCTTGGGGGCTGTCAATAGCTGTACTAGCTCAAAGTCACAAGTCATCGTGGCCGAGGGATTTAGCGTGCTGGCCTTGTTCAAATTGTTGATTACGCAAGATAACATGCACTTTCCGAGAAACTGTAACTAAGTTCTGCTCAGCATAGTTACAGTATAAACCACAGGTTGAATAAACTAAAATAAAATTATAAAATAAACTAAAATAAATTACAGTATAAACCACAGGTTGAATAAACTAAAATAAAATTATAAAATAAACTAAAATAAATTACAGTATAAACCACAGGTTGAATAAACTAAAATAAAATTATAAAATAAACTAAAATAAATTACAGTATAAACCACAGGTTGAATAAACTAAAATAAAATTATAAAATAAACTAAAATAAATTACAGTATAAACCACAGGTTGAATAAACTAAAATAAAATTATAAAATAAACTAAAATAAATTACAGTATAAACCACAGGTTGAATAAACTAAAATAAAATTATAAAATAAACTAAAATAAATTACAGTATAAACCACAGGTTGAATAAACTAAAATAAAATTATAAAATAAACTCAAATAAATTACAGTATAAACCACAGGTTGAATAAACACAAAATGTGCCTGAGCAAGTGTCTGCAATAGGGATTGGCTAGCCACCCTAGCAGATGGGTATCCTCAAATATAAGTGGACAGCTATATATGCACGCACACACACACACACAAAATTATATTTAAACAGAAAGAATTCATTTAAGTAAGTTTTGTGAAATTTTCTGATGTGTCTGTTGAATTTATTTTATTTTTTCTAATTTTTAAATAAGACACTTTTAATTCAAATGAAACTCATGTATAAACTGTCCAAAAGACTTAAACAAAAACAGAACAAAACAAACTTCAAACCGTTTATCCACATCTTTGATTCTGAGGGACATCTTATTCAAAAAGTGGAAAAATGAAATAAAAAGTTAAAGAGACAGATATTGTTGGTTGAATTTGAAAAAGCTATATATATATATATATATATATATATATATATATATATATATATACACACACACACAGACCCCTTGTGTAAATTAAGTGAAACAAAATGAATAATTGTTATTATTTACTTTTTTGTTTTTCTAATGAAACATGACCCAGAGCACAAAATCGTTCCTTGCAGATTGACCACAGATTCTCGATTGGATTAAAATCAGGAGAGATTTCAGGCTAGTCTATAGTACTTTGATTTGCTCACTGGTAAGGCTTGCCAGTGTGTTCGTGCAGCATTACAATTTTCGTTAGAGTAACATCCATTGCAGACAATGGCCATAGGACAACTAATTGACAGTTGAGGCAATAATATCCAGGTGTGATAAAAATCTGAATTAATCACAGATGATGCCATATTTTTCAAGGTCAAACAAATTTCATCCATCACCCCAAAAACAGGTTCATATTACTGCACACAACTGCAAATGACCTAATCTGAGGAAAAAATAGAAATCGATTTCACCCTGTCACTCCAATGAGTATAAAAGTGACCGTATGGTGAAAAAAGGGAAATGAAAGTGGTTGTTTCAATTAATTGCACAAGTGTATATATATATACATATATATATATAGTAGATAAGTTGGTTAATAAAACAATAGCAAACAAAAGGGTACTGATGTGATCAGTATGAAAAAGATTTATCAATATTAACCACATGACAGAAATGAAGCATATGCTTCATTTACGTCATGTGGTTAATATTAATAAATGTGTCACAAAAAAAAAACTTTCCAGTTTTTCATATTTTTTTAAATACTGTTTGTTAATATACAAAATTATACAAAATTATATATTGTTATATCATGTATATATAAAGTTTTTTGTGTGTGTAACAACTGAGGGGTAGTATGCAAAATTTTGACATGAGAAGCACAGAAATCATGACCCCCCACTCACACCCACATGCAAAACGCTACTGTGCTGACAAACTACAAAGCAATCCTCTTCTTTCCCTCTTTCTGTGAACTACGATCAAAGTGAAAGGAGTGATGGAAAGTAGCCATGAAAAGAAACAGATACACAACTGCAAAGAAAGAAAGAAAGAATGAAAGAAAGAGAGAGTGGGGGAATAGAAAGGGATAGAAAGAAGAGATAAATATGCCAGACAAAACTTGGGTGAGTTTTACATTCTATTTCATTTTGAATTTAGAGTTACTTTTGTTCAAGGTGTCTTAGATTGAGGGATTGACTATCACTTGTAATGATGTTCTAATTTCTCAGCAAATTTAACTCTCAAGAACATCCAAGGTGTATCACAAAAGTACATGTACAAAAGCTATGCATGTGTGCAAGCATGTGTGCATACATGCACACACAATGAGGTTAAAATATGGACATCTTTCCTGAGGTGTTTATAAATTGTACACTGTTCAATTATTAATGTTAACAAGGAACTATTTTAAATTACAAAATTGTACTTGGATTAAACGGAAATTACTTACAATATAATACATTCCTTCTTTCCATCCATTTTGATGGCACCAGTACACTAGTATATATATATATATATTATATATATACACACACACACACACACACACACACACACACACACACACACACACACACACACACACACACTGATAGAAAATAAAATTGCATCACCCTAAATTTTTCTTTCATATGCAATGTCTTTTCAGGATATGGAAGATCTTTCTTCTTGTCTTTTTCTGTTCTAAGTAACATTTGCTCCTTTGGCATCCACCTATGACATTGTCCTGCCATTCACTCAAACTCACTCATTATGGCTCTCCACAACTTCCTGTCTCTTGTTGCTCTAAATAACTTTTATCCTTTTATCATCCCTTGTTTTGCTATTTATTCATTCAGTTTTATTATGTTACTTAATGTTTCCCCTGTTGGTTTTATGTGCCATGTTCCTTCAAGACATAGTCAATTATTATGGCTCTCCACAACTTCCTATCATTTATTGCCCTAAGTAACCTTTGCCCTTTTATCATCTCTTTTTGTTCTTGTTCTGCCACTCATTTACTCTGAGCAGGTTTCAATTAACTCAAGTCTGAACAGGTGAAACATACAGGTGATGTATGAAATTTAATTGCTGCAACAAAACATATTCTCTCTGATATCTCGTATCAATATTTTACTTATCTTAATTAGAAATATATGTTTAGCTGAAATAAAATAAACTGAAAATGCCAAAAATAAAACAATGCAGATTACACACAATAGAGGTATGAGTTTCGTTTCCTGAAAGTTTGCAATTAGTCACCCTTTCAAAATATAATTGAGAAATTTGAATAAATTGGAACAAGGAAACATAACAATCTATTTACATTTGTTGGTGCACATATATCCAGAGATGTCAGAAAAGTAAACATTTTTTAAAAATCATTTCACCCAAAACAAGGACACTAGTACGCAGGGGGTTACAGAGAGTGAAAGTGAGAGAAAAGACTGGGTGCAGGGGGAATTGAGGAAAGGATAAAAGATGAACAGGGTTCAAGTCAATAGGAGATAGCAACTGATGTTGCATTTAAAATTTTTGAAGATTGTAGTTATCAAAGTAGCAAGAAAACAGAGTTCCACAGGTGAGAAGTGTGAGAGAAAAAACTGTTGGAGTAGAAGTGATGGTTATATTTAACTATTTCATTAGTAAAATGGTGGGACCTAAATGCCAATCTAGTAGCATGCTTAAATTCATGTAGTTGGAGCACCAAGGAAAAAAGCTTGTCAGAGCAGTTGCCATGAAAATATTTGTAGAAAAAACAGAGGGAAGCCATATCATGTTGGTGCTCCATTTTTGTGTGCTTTTGCTTACGCAATTTAAGAATATCAATATAAGTTGGTAGATTTGTTATTAGCAAATTTTTAAGTTTTCATTCTTTCAAGCAATGAACTTTGTCTTATCAAATTTTCTCTTCTGGGATATTTGATCACTCTACACTCAAAACATAAAACAAATCTTGTGGAGAAAGTTCTCTAGAGATTTTTCTTATTTCATAATCCAAAATATTTGTAGCAGGTCAACTTGCGTTCATGTCAATGGACGCAAGTTGACAAAAATTTGAGGTTTTCTTTTCTTTATGTTTTAATTTTCTGCATTGGGCTTACGGCCATATCACTTTGAAACATTTGTTCCCATATGATCACTGATGGTAAGCAAAATTAAACCTGGCCAGTACCTAGATGGGTGACGATTTGGAAATACCAGGTGCTGCAAGCTTGGATGTGTGGGTGATGTAATGGATAATGGCACAGAATTATTAATTGGAGAGCAGAGTTCCAATTTCAGTTGGGTTCATTATATTCACTTACGCACAAATATTTTTAGGAAAGGTACAAACACACCTCTTCTCCCTTCAGCTATGGATTACTTAGTAAGACCTGTACCACTAAATCATTATTATCTCAAAAAAAAAAGAATTCTTACAATCTAAAAATGAGAGATTAGATATTACATTGTAAATCAGTACTATTTTCTTTGTTTCTAATGATATTTCTTTATGTCTTAATACTTTGCTAAGTTTCTGGAAGGCATCTTTCCTTATTCCTATATGCCTTTAGATTTTTGTATTGTAAAAGAGAAATGAATTATAGAATTAGAAAAGTCTCTGAAGAGGAAAGAAACCAACAAGTATTTAGAAATATACTAAGTGTGGCAATCAATGACATAATAAGCAAATGTCACAAATTAATTTGATAACTGAACAAAAGTAGGCATGATTTGGTGGGAAATTGTTATCTACTGGGAACTGTGCAAATGAGACTTTGAGATTCACACAAATCACCCAAACTAGAGGATTGGATTTACCTGTGCCAATCATTATTGGATCACTAGGAATAATCCCAAAAGGCTCAGTGAAAACCCTGAAGAAACAGAGAATTTAAGAACTGGGATCATCCAGATGAAATGCAACTAGAAATCTACAATGGAGGAATCCATACCATCTAAGAAATGTTTTTAACAAAAGGATATAAAGCAAAAGAAAATACATTACTGGCTGATATTTTATGAAATATTTATTCCATAAAATAAAATAAGAAATAAAATTGTAGCTGTGGAAAATGTACACTTTTTATTAACTACAGAGTCCAACTCCAAATATCAGCATATCTAGAGGAAAGATCTTACTTACTGACCAGCTGGAGAGAGGTATTGCCCATTAGAGTCTGTGACCCTCCATGAAGGTGAAGGAAAAAGAGAAAAAGGTTTATTTTAGAAAAAGTTGCCCATTTTCCATTGCTGCATATATCTATGGCAACCAATAATCTATGTGTGCTGTTGTAGAAAAGACTCATTAAACAGATGGTGGCAGGACTGAAAATAGCAAGAATACTGAAGAAGGTGCTGCAATATTAAGGAGGTTTTCTATCTTGATCTATAATGCAAACCACCAATTGATACTGGCATGAAAAATAATTTCTTGAGATAAGAAGCCAAACCTCCTATCAAATTTGATGAAATAATTTTACTTGAGAACAAAATCCTAATAATGATGATATTTGATCCTTAAAAATTTAGAAAAACTTTTCAAAATGAGATTGATAACAAGTATTATGAAAAAAATCAACAATAATAAAAAGAACCCTATGTTTACTGGCAGTAAAAGAAATCATCAGATATGTCCTATAGTTATTTTTCTGAAGTCTACTGGAGGATATAGTGAGGAAAGAGGGCTTGGAAAAGTTGATACTCACAGGAAAGATTGAAGGCAAAAAGGAACAGATGAAAACAATACATATGCTACCTAGAGAAATTGTGTAAATGGATCGCAGAACAGGGTTTAGAAGAAATAAAAAAAGTCAAAATTTATTAAGGACTACAAAGTGCAGGAAATTATGGACAGCCATGACTGCTAACGCCCTGAAGAGACACAGCATGTAGAAGAAGAAGTGGGGTATACATATGATTTTCCTGGCAAACACTGAATCATAGTATAAAACATACCCAGACATTAGTTCACATTACATGAGTAATCAACAAAGACATGTGAACAAAATGATTTCATTATTTTGTATTATTCATTATAAGAGTGAGTAAATAGTCACATCAATTTATATAAGTTATAACAGATTCTTCACTAGTGTGCCATGAAATATTGTCACGGCATACATATGTGTGTGTGTGTGTGGAAATAGTAATGGTACTAAATGAATCAGTATTAAACATTTTTTTTTCAAATAATTCTTTTCACTATTATTTATGTCATTTTAAATACGTTGTTTTAGTATTCATTTTTTTAAATGTATTTTTATTTTTTTAATTTAACTTTTTAAATTTTTCCTTTATTTGAACAAATGAACATTAACCATTTTTTATATAATTGTATTCAACATTCTTTTTTTAATTCAAAATTTTTACAAAGTTATATTAGATTATGAATTAATATTTTCAAAGTTTCTGATATGAAGTATTGAGCATTTGATGTAATAATTGGATTTGATAATCTATGGTTTCATTTTCTAACATTTAAATATATACCCTTTAAAAATTTTGCTAAGAGTTCTGTGATATTTTCATTTGTGCCTAGGTGTGCCATTGCTTAAAAAGGTTGAGAAACACTGTTATAATCTCTTGCAAAAATTGGTACTAAGCTATATTTTAGGAAGCTTATCTACAATGTTATCTCCTAATTACGAGAGAAACATGGCAAACTGACTCATACAATCAGCAGAAGAGATGTATTGTATCAAACAGATTAACTCAGCAGTCAGGTATTTATTGCCTTGGATTGCATTAAGAATTTTCTTGCAAATAAAGCAAGAAAAAAAACAAGTCAGAAAAAATAGTCACCAATTTTTATATAAGTTATAGATTTGATTGTTATGTAACTAGTAACTAATTTTTATAGAAGTTATAGATTAGATTATTATGTAAATAGTCACCAATTTTTATATAAGCTATAGATTTGCTTGTTATGTAAATAAAGTATATAAAGATAAACATAACATTTACTTTTTGTTTTTGTTTCATCTTAGAATGTGTGCCAGGGGACATTTTTAATGGGTTTGTCTTTTTGTTATACAACATTTATCTTGACAGATCTGAACGAAAATAAAAACAAAAAATAAGACAAACTTTTCCACAGAAGCCTATATTATGTCTGGGAACACTTTTAAAGCAAGAGATATTTGTCCTTTCAACAAAATGTACACTTTGATGAAAAAGAAATTAAAGAAAAACAACTGATGGCAAGGATGAGACATTTTAACAAATCTGGAATTAAACAAAGCTGCTTTCACTGGTCAACAAACTAATATGACCACAAAAGCTGACAAAATTTCTATTATCATATTTGTGTGCACAAAACCCAACCTTCATAATAACCAAGAAAACATAAAATTTTTATTTTTATTATTTAAAAAATGTTAGAATTGTAAATATATAATCGTCTAGGCTGTTTTTTTTAATACGTTTTTTTTAGAGAAATGTATTTTTCTAAAGGACAGACAGTTTGCATAAAAATTGTTACATTTTTTATGACCCTTTTGATACTGCCAAAATTACTTGAGTTGTTGCAGATTCGTTTTTTGAATTCTTGCAAAAAGGTTTCCTATATATTGACCAATGAGAGATGATCTCTTCAAGGTCTTGTGAAAACTTGAATTGAGCCAGTATGATGCTCCTTTGTTCAATAAAAGGACTGCTATTTAGTGGATCAACAAAAAGAAGGAACTGTTGAAAAAGCAATTAATGGTGATGGAGAAAGCATTAGCACCCACACTTCAAGGGGACTGGTCTTGCTGAAGTGTGTGTGTGTGTGTGTGTGGGGGTCATAAATCACCACCAGGAAAGAAAGAGCTGACAGATTCAAACCCCAGGACAGGACATTCCTTTCTGTGACTACCCAAGAAGAATTCAGACCAAATGAACTTTCAAGTTTAACTTTCTAGCAAAGTATTACTAAAAGCCCTCTAGATAAGAGCCTGTGAAAACACAAAAACCCTTTTGTGCTGAGACGTATTATTTGAGTATTTTATTAAGAACAGAGGTTGGTGCATTTTGTATTTTCTGCCTTGTGCAATTTTTTGCTTTCTCTAAGTTTTTTTAAACTTTTTTTTCCATTTTTAAAGGGTGTAATCTTTTTTGTCTTTGAATCCATGTCTTTGACTAAAACTTGTAACACTTTTTTCCTTATATCTGATGGTAATCTATTTTTTGTAACCTCAGAAAATTGTTATCCTGTCGTAACAGGTGCACAAGAGGAAATTTTTGTGCAACCTTGTATTGTATGTTTTTTTTAATATTGTAAAATAAGTTTTTCTTTTTTTAAAATTTTATGCAGTAGCCATCTTGTTTTGTAATTTCATGCCTATTATAGTGACTTGCTGTTTCTACTACAGTTTGTGTCTGGAACAAGAATTTGGTAGGAAATAAAATTTTTGTAAACATTAGAATATCATAATACAATTATATTGTATAACTAAATGTAAGAATTCGCAACAATATCATTAAAGATGGACTTCAAAAATATTAAGCATGATTGATAAGTCTAACCAGATTTTTAATGTCATTTCATTTTTCTAATGTATCTTCCCTGTGCCTTTTCCAAAAATATTTTCATTATAATTGTCCTGATGAGCTTTCCTCTTTGGTACTTTGACTTTATGAATTTAAGCACAGTACTAGATTGGAAGCGCATTTTACTGTTGGAATAGCTAGATGTAACTGTAAGTTCTATGCTAACAATTTTTTCTCTCACACTTCTCACTTGTGGAACTCTCCCCCAGGCTCTTGCTTTCTCTTCCCAGTCAAATTTGATCTTCAAATTTAAATGCAATGTCAATCATTATCTTCTGCCTTAATTCTTGTTCTTTTATTGTCCTCTCTCCATAATAATGATTTCTCTGAAATTCTTTTACTCATTGTTACCCTTTGAGTCTGGGTGACTTTATTGCCTTGCTTGAGGTGAAATGATAAAAAAAAAAAATGTTATGGATTATTATCCAGATTCAGTTCAGTCATCCTGGATTTGATTGATCATTCAGTTTTCATACTGATCATATTTAGCAAGTAGGTTTTTAAGGGTTGGAATTATAAACCCTACTCTCTAATTTAAGCTACTTTTTATTTTATTCACAGGTGGAGTGGATTCCACTTCTGGTTCTTTTCTTAGATTGGTTGCTAACCATGGTCAGTAGGGCCTATTCTACCATAGTATTTAGCCATAGCTTGAAGGAGAAATGGAATGATGTTTTTCATAAGAGGGTATTAATGCTTAATGTGCACTGTTTCAGTCAGTGTTTGAACTCAGCTCCCATTAAGACATCTGAAATTCATTATCAAATAAATTGAAAAAAAAAAAATGGTGTACATTTTGGTGCTAATAGTTTTTTTTCAAAGACAATATCCATTGTGACCGGAAGTGAAAGCTGGGAAAATGTCAAAGAAATAGCATGTAATGTAAATACACTTCCATCAAATGTTAGTCTTATGATATGTCACATCCTTAACTTTTTTTTTTTTTTTTTTGCAATTAGTTACTTAGATAGAAAGAAATGTAATACAAAGTTTAAGAATGGCCTGGAGACTCACTTCAGTTGTACTGTGTCAAACATGTCATAAGCAACATAACTGAAATTTTTCACCTGAGAAAGCATTGCAGTACTGTTGAAGTATGATGAGTAGGTGGTATTGATGCTCCAGCCCCTAAACTATACTTGACCCAGAGTCATCATCCAAGTTGGGAGCGCACTAATGCAGATGCATTTTGTTAATGCATGTAAAAATATAATGATACTTTAGTAATATCCATGATGATTAAAAACTGAAAACCACACACACACACACACACACACACACACACATATATATATATATATATATATATATATATATATATATATATATATATATATATATATATATGAAAAGAATAAAATCAAATTAAGAAATTCTGTTATTTTCAAGAATAATCAATTAATTTAATTTTTATGGCTTATCAACTTTTTGCAGGTTATTTAAAGTCAGAAAATATTTTTAGATTTAAGAAGTTTTAGGAGATATTAATGATTTACTAATAAAATTCCTACTATTTAACCCATAGCTGCAGGATTATTTTATTTTATTTATATCTCTATCCTTGGACCTATGTTGTTTCTAATGTTCAGAATTGACCTTCTTGATGTCATCAGTTCTCAACATGGTATCCATGCTGATGACACAACTATTTACTCCTGTCTTAATAGTAAATCTGATTGATTTGATAAGGTCAAATTGACAGCTGATCTCAAAAATGACCCACAATCTGTTGTTAAATGGGGCAAGTAGTGGCTTGTTCATTTTAACGCCTCAACTGCTCTCTTTTAATCATTTGAGAGAATCCTTTTTTACCTTTCATCAGCACACCTGACACTAACCTCCAGGAGAATGACTCATTGAGTGTTCTTGGACTAACTTTTTCAGCACACATAGTGGAAAGAGTATATTGAATCAATTGCTAGGTCTGCAGCTAAGAAACTTGGCTCACTATGTTGTTCTAGACAATTTTTCTCACCAGAATCTATGTTACATATTTATAAGTTTAACATTCATCTTTGCTTTGAATACTTCTGTCCCATCTTGTCAGGTTCTCCTGGTATATATTTAGAAATTCTTGATAAAATCCAAAGAAGAATCTGCAATGTTATTGGTCCTGACCTGGCTTCTCAGCCTCAGTCGCTTTCCCACTGTCATAATGTAGCTTTCCTGTGCCTTTTCAATAAATACTTTCATTGTAATTGTTCTGATGAACTTTCCACTATGGTACCTAGACTTTATGAATTGAAGTGCAGTACCAGATTGGCAGCAAGGTCTCATCATTTTACAGTTGAAATGGCTAGATGTAACTGTAAATTCTATGCTAACAGTTTCTTCTATTGCACTTCTCTCCTGTGGTACTCGTTTATGGCTTCTTGCTTCCTAGTTAACTTTAACAATTTAAATGCAATTGTTACTTTTTGTCTTCTTAATTCCTGTCCTTTTACTCTCCTCTCTCCTTAATAGTAGTTTTTGTCATATTCTCGAACAATCAGGTACACCTTGCATCTTAGTTGCTTTATTGCCTTATTTGGGGTGAATGATTAAAAAAAATAATATATACACAAACAAAATACACACACTTACATACCTCCAAATACATAAATATATCTATAATTCAAATACGAATATATACACATCTAATATGGAGTTCAAAATATAATACAAATGTACAACACAAATATGACATATCCAAATATATATATACATCTACATAGATATACAAAGGAGCACATAAAAAAATTTATAACATCTAACTACATATCAACATGTTCGCTATTGTATTCATACAAAAATGTAAATACATGCACACAGATAAATGTATACTCATAAGCATCTATTTATATATATATATATATATATATATATATATATATATATATATATGTGTGTATATATATAATCAAGCAAATAAATATCAATAAATGTATAAGAAAGTGTTCACATACAAAAATATATATAAATATATATATATATTCTTATTTTTCTTGAGAATATTAACTCAGCAGGTGATTTCCTCAATATACTGATAGGATTTGGTGTCTGTCTGTCTGTCCAAACATAGAACATATACAGTAACATTTCCTTGTCCTTCTCCCCCTTAGCTTTTCTAATGCTCTTTTGAGAGTGCCACTGAAGCATTCTGCTTGTTCATTGGATCTAGGGTGATAAGGGTGAGTTGTTACATGTTTCACTACATACATCTTGCAGAAATTTTGAAATTCTACAGGCATAAATTGAGTACCATTGTTTAATACTAGAGTGTTGGGTATTCCATATCTTGAGAAGAGTTTATTGTACATTTGGTTGTAGTATTTTTACACGCTTAAATTTCAGGCTATTTTGTGTAACTGTCTACCACTATGTGTTAATAAAATCTTTTTACTGATCCTGCATAATCCAGATGTAATCTTAACCATAGTTTATTTGCTTCTGGCCAGGGTTCAACTTTTATGGGTGGTGATTTTGCTACTAGTGCATAGTTATGACATGTTTTAACCTTATTTTCAATGTCTTGGTCCATATTTTTCCAGTAAACATAGCTTTACATTAGTGATTTCATTCTAGTAATTCCTGGATGGCCATTGTGGAATTGGTTTAATATCTGCTTCTGTAATGATTTAGGAATCACTACTCGGTCTGCATACACCATCACAAATAGAAAAACCATCCTTATTTGCACAACCTTATTTTCTTTATTCTTTTTAATTAAGTAGCTTTT
>OZ038488.1:11428467-11440967 GCA_964036315.1 Acanthosepion esculentum
CATAGAGTCATTAAAAACTCTACACTCTTTTTGATAGTTGCATAGTATGTGCTTTGTCAGGGCTACATTTGGTTTTTGAATTCAGAGTGTTCCTTCTCCTAGACTAGTTGCCAACCAAGACTATAGGACCCAGGAACATGCCTTACTATTTATCCATAGCTGGGGAGGAAACAAGATGAGTTCATATCTTCCCCAAGGGTATTTGCACGTAAGTGAATGTAATGCACTCAACTGGAATTTGAACTCAACATTCCATTTTCTCAATCCATTACTCCAACGTGCCTCCAAATAAACATTAATAAAAATATACAGAAAAGTAATTAATAAAAAATAATTTTCTAGTGCATATACAAATTGAAATATAACTGTTAGTAAAATAATATTATGGTAAAGAAACACCTGGCCTATCACCCTGTGTATTACTGTTTGAAAACTGAAATAGACAAGATGAAGAAGATTTGTAATAGTTGTTCTTGCTATCATGGTATTTGTAATTACTAAATTGAAACCTATGAATTTTACAGTGAGTTTTGTTCATGTACCATTTTCTACTCCATATTTATAACCCACTGAGGACATCTTTAATTTTCAATTTATCAATCACACTGTTATGAATAATCAAGAGTAGTCTCCCCTTGTTTTGTTACTCTTTTCTTTGAGAGAGCTATTTCTATTTACTGGGACTATAAAAGGACACTATTCGTGAATCTTGTATTCTTAGTTGAATAAAGCTTTCTTAAAGCCTACACCTGCGTACTTTTGTCATTACACACATATAAACAGAATAAAAACAGCAGCAGTAACTTTTCTTTTATATATTTAATAATAAAGCAGAAATTACATATTTTTGGATTAAAAAAAAAAATGAATTACAGTCAGCATTGAGAAACAAGAAAAAAACAGTAGTTGGGAGATATGATGATATGTAAGTGTTTAATATTTTATACTAAGTTAATTTGATTTTCAACTATAAAGTGATGAGACCTTCCAGCCAATCTGTACTTCATAGAGTCTAAGTATCATAGAGGAAATTTCATCAGAACAATTACCATGAAATAATTTATAGAAAAGGCACAGGGAAGTTACATTATGGTGGTGGGAAAATGACTGAAGCTGAGATGCCAGGTCAGTACCATTGACATTGCAGATTCTTTTGGATTTTATCAAGGATCTCTAAATATATAGCAGGAGCACCAGACCAGATGTAACAGCAATATTCTAAGCATGGATGAATGATAGGCTTTATAAATAAAGAATAAAGTAACAAAAGATTCTAAGTAAAAGTGAATATTTCTTATAATTATGTTATTTGTCTGAGCATTTACAAATAGTGAAAATAATACCTACAGGCCTAGATCATCAAAATTATTATTGAAGAAAATGTATCTTTTGCTGACACAATTTTTAAATGAAATTGCAAAAGAAAAAAGCCTTTGGAATAAAGTGAGGTCAATGATATTGAAATTCAAATGAAATTAAATTGCCTTACAGTTTTGTTTTCTGCTCTAATGTCATTTGAATCATGAATTATGCAATAACCTGACCTATATGGATATAATTGAAATGTAAATGTAAGCTCATCTAAAGTAGACTAGTAAATAAATTATTCAACTGTACATGTAAATCTGACAGATGATAATGCTGAACATGGCTAGAGAAAAATGTCTTCAAGATGAACTGGCAAGAAAATCAATGTTGCTGAATTCAGGAAAAACAAATGTAACAAATACTGAAGCTTTTTCGATGCCATGAAAAACTATTTTACAAAGAGAAAACTTTAGAATCACTCATTTTTGGGTTAATAATTTTATAACGGATTCTGAAATTAAAAAATTGGAGCCAGAGTCCATCTTGCACCTTTATAAATGTACCATTCGTTCAAGCATTTAATATTACTGCCACGTCTGGTCTGGTGCTTCTGTTATATATATCTTGAGATTTTTGAAAAAATCCAAAGAAGAATCTTCAATGTTATCAGTCTTGAGCTGGTATCTAGGCTTCAGTCACTTTCCCAGCACTGTAACATAACATCTCTGTGCCTTTTCTGTAAATATTTTCATGGCAATTGTTCTAACAAGCTTTCCTCTTTGATACATAGACTTCATGAATTTAAGTCTATTATTAGATTGGCAAATATGTCTCATTATTTTACTGTTGAATTAGCCAGATGTAACCATAAATTCAATTATAATTGTTTCTTTTTTCACACTTCCCACTTGTAGAACTCTCATCTGCCTTCTTGCTTTCCGGTCAACTACGATCTTCGAAATTTTAAAAAATCATCAATTGCCATCTTTTGTCTTTCTGAATCCTGTTCTTTTATTGTTCTTTCTCTTCACTAATGTTTCCTCATTTGCTTTCATGATTAGTTCTTTCCCTTGAATCTTACTAGCATTATTGCTTTGCTTGAGGTGAAATGATTGAAAAAACAACAGGATGAAAGACAAAAGATTAACAGAGAAATGAGAAAGACCAGAAACAAACAATTGAAATGATAGGATTTCTTGCAGCAAAGTTGAATAATCCATAAAAATCTCTTGAACTCACTCAATCCATTACTCAGCAGGGAGTAATGGATTAGGTGTGTACAGACATTTTCTACATTTTTTTTAATATTAATACTAGTTAATTAATAAAAACAAGTATATATATATATATATATATATATATATATATATACCCAAGTTTAGGATTGGTATATACGGAATGAAATCCAATAACCAACAATTAATATTCTTTAAAGAGTGCTCAATACAGAGTAGAGCAGATATAATTATTTATTTGAATATTACAACATAAATATGTTATAAAATCACGACAAAAGTAGCCATTTTGTTTCATTTTGTTTTGAAACAAAATGGCTACTTTTGTCGTGATTTTATAACATATTTATGTTGTAATATTCAAATAAATAATTATATATATATATATATATATATATATATATATATATATATATATATATATATAATCATGAAACTATTGGGTTGGAATAAAGGTTCATAGCATTTTTTAAAGGAATTTCAAAGATAATATTTAGACATTTTTACATAAATATATATGTGCCATTTTCTTCCACTACCTTTCACCATTTTTGAGTCAGCTTTATTATTCTATTCTCCCAGATCCTGGCATCTTTCTGGACAATGAACTGCTCTAAGTGGTCCTTATGGAGTGTTCTACAGAATTGATGTTCTTCTCATTAAGAGACTTTTGTAGGGATCAAAATAAATGGTAATCCAAGGGTGCAAGGTCAGGTGAGCATGGGGTTGGGTGTAGTAGGATACTGAACCAAGCTGATGGGTCTGCAAATATATGTGAGGTCTGGTATTATCTTGATGAAAGATGACACCCTTCCAGTTGGCAAATTCAAGATGTTTTTCATCAATTGCTGCCTTTAATCGGTTCAATTAGGAACACTACTTATGTGAATTTAACATCTGATTTTGTAGGAGCTTGTAATACACAATCCCCTTCCAATCCTATAAGGTACACAGCATTACTTTCTTTGGATGCAAACTGTAATGGATATCATCTCAGAATGAGAAATCAAAGAGCCGAGTTCAAATTCCAGTTGGGTTTGTTACATTCACTTATGCACAAATACCCCTGGGAAAAGTATGGATCTATCTCTTATTTCCCAAGCTGAATAGCAACCAGTCTACTACAGAAGGAAATGGCAACCTGCTGTGGCAAAATCTTCTGTCTAGTCAGTCATGAATTGAAAGAGACATGATCGCCCAAGCGTGTATCACATATGGCACCTGACTGACTGACTGACTGAAAGCAATGATGCCATTAGGATACAGTGTGTTACAGGGAGTAAAAGAGAATGAGAAGATTTTATTGAAGTGAGGAAACGAACATTAAAGGAACAGGAGTCAAGAAGACAGAAGATAGTGATTGACACTGCATTTAAATTCTTGAAGATTGTATGTGGCAGGGAAACAAGAAATCAGAAGGGATTTCCACAGGTGAGAAGTGCGAGAAAAGAAACTATTAGAATAGAACAGACAGTTGCATATAGCTAATTCAACAGTAAAAATGTAAAACCTACTTGTCAATCTAGTAGCATGTTTAAATTCATGCAGTTGAGGTATGAAGAAGAACTCATCAGGACAATTGTCATGAAAATATTTGTGCAGAAGGAAGACATCAGGAAGGTCGTTGATGAAGACCAGGAACAGCATAGGTCCGAGTATAGAACCCTGGGGAACACTTGTATTAACATGAAATGAACTAGAAATGTGTCCATTCAATACAACCTTTGCTATATGCTCTGTTATGAGCAAAATTGGATTAAGTCAAATATTCATCCAGAGACAGTGTAGTCCTTGAGCTTGTGAAGAAGGCCAGCATGCCAAACCCTGTTGAATGCCTTTGAGAAATCTAAGGCCACAGCCTGAACTTCGCTATTCTTATCTAAAGCTTAATAGACAAATTCAGTGATAGATGTTAACATATTGGTAATAGAGCTGGAGAAAAGGAAGTCATATTGTGTTGTAGCATACCTACGGATGATAATGGGTATGTCCCCATTCACATAAATACAGTAGTGAATACTGTATGTTGGTCTACAGTTGTAGATTCATTGTGGAATTCACTTGACTCACTTCTAGCAGTTGACTACTACTTCTACATGCAGATGGCAAATCTTATATGTGTTGTTCTTGTCTTAAGTATTATTGTTCATTACCAACCTTCGTGTCATTATTCTATTCAGTAACCTTCCCTAGGTTACAACATATTGTTTATTGAAAAGGAGGCCATATGAAGTAAGATGAAATTCAGCATTGATTAGAGTCTCTAGTACTTTGCCAAAAAGAGGTAAGAGACTAATAGGGTGATAATTTGAGGGGTCAGATTGTTTCCCAGAGTTTTTAAAAACAGAAACTACAGAGGTAGATTTCTAACAAGCTAGAATGAAAGAAGTAGTGAGGCATATACTGTAAAGTTTGGAGAGAACAGGAAACAGTTCAGAAACACATTTCTTTAGGACGATTGCAGGGATATCATTAAATCTGCAAACCTTGTGGGTTCTGGTTTAGAAATGACAGCAGAAACCATGGACAGTGTTATGTGCATATCACTCAGGAGAGATTTGGTTTTAGGGGGAAAATCAAGCAGAGATACTCCAAATGAGTCAAGAGTAGAGTTAGAAGTAAATTTCCAAGCAAAGTACTCTGCTTTATCTGCAGAAGATGACAACACTTCCAATTGATTGAAGAGAGGAGCAACTGAGGATTTGCTCCAGTTCAGTACACTCTTGTAGTACTGCCGGTAATCTCTAGAACCAAATTTGTGAGAGGTTATATGGTGCCACATTCTATCTGTGAATAATGACCCGCTTATATTTATTATGAATGGTGAGAAAGAGCTACAATTAGACCTGTCATTCTGGTATAGCTGGAAGAAGTAATACCTTTGGGCTATAGTGGCTGAGCAGGCAGGAGAGAACCAAGGAGGAGACTGTGCATTCACTTGGTATTTCCATGCTAGCTTCGATGCCAGCTTTCATCCAGGAAGAGATCTCAGCTGCACATGTCTCAACAGGATAATTCAAAATATCATTTCAAGGGGAATTGTAAAGGAAATCCTGAAATGATTCTCAATCAGTGCATTGATAAAAGTGATGTAATGGAATAACCTGTCACCCCCATGAGTGATTACACTATAGGTAGTAACTACTTATAAGTATCTGTAAGTCAATGGACTATAGAGACTAGCTGGGATCTGTTGAATACGACTCAGACTTACATGAGAACTACCGACCATCCAATAGTAGCATTCACTACTGGATTGACTTGTGATGACCTTGTGCATATCTGCTACCTTTATTCTTATTGTACTGGTTTTTTATAATAAATCTTTACTTATTTTATCCACCTTGTTTTTCAAGTATATATTCCTATTAGCATAGAATATAACAAAAAGAAAGTTGTGCTATTAATAGGGGGTTCTTGCTTGATTGAAGAGCGGAAAGAGATATCTATAGACACTACCACATGTTCAGAGTTTCCAAGTGGACAGAGCTGTGGAGTATGACATGAGTCTGGGGAGGAGGCAAGGAAGAGATCAAGTAGAGAAACGTGTCCATCAGAATTACTTGGGAAATGCATGAGCAATTAAGAATTTCAAAGTATGGATACCAGTGAGGTCAGTGGCATTAGAGTGATGAAGCCACTTGACATGATGAGCATTGAAGTTGCCAAACACAAAGGTATTTGCAGATGCATGTAGAGAGAGCGCTTTATCTATACCATCAGAAATTCTATCTATCAAGCAACAGTCATGAGAGGAAGGGGAACAATAAAGGAAGAAATGATAACTGACTGAGTTTAATAGTGAAAGTTAGAAGCACATGTAAGAACAATCTGGAAACTCAAGAGACAGTTTCCTTGCTAGTGAAGGATGTTTGTGAACATAAACACTAGGGCTATAAATGTAGACACTAGAGACCTTTTGAAAGAAAGGAAAATAGCCAGGAACAGAGAATTCAGTGGAAGAAATTGAAGAGATTGGATTAGCTTCACGGAGATGTCTGGAGAACATTCTAAGAGAAATGATTCTACACTGCAGAAATTGTTACAAATGCCACAAATGTTGGCGAAAGAAAGGTTGAGGAGTTTTAGGTGATTTTTCTGCAGGGTTAGGGTTAGTTTTATTTTGTTTATTTGTTTTGGTCATGATATATTTTGAAAGGTAGAAAAGGTAAAAAATAATTATAGTTTCTGGTTGTCTACAGCAACTAGAGCTGACTGGAAATTGTCGCAGACTGCAGCATTGGGTGGCCTCATGCTTGCCCACTGGAAGTACTTGCAGGAACACCTATCCATGTATGAAATGGCACTGTAAAACCCTATTATGTGACTGTTGAACAGCCTCTCTAAGCACTACCTAAGAGTTTGTTTGCAATCCTCACTACCAGTCTCCTTAGTATGAAATATTGTAGCCTCAAGCCTGTCATATTACCAAAAATTGATGGCAGCCACTCTCATTAGGGCCTCAGAAGAAGAAACTGGAAACCCCATCCTAAACACAGAACTAGGGGTAAACACCTCAACACCTGTTCAAAAGATGGGAGAGGAGTATGGACTGGTTGATTGGTAGGACTATCTACTTATAACAGGTAGAGATGTTAGTGGTATACAGTTAACCTACTGTGTGATACAAGTGTAGGCAGCTGCAGGTTTATTATAATGTACTTTGTAGCGCTTCAGCTACTTGCCATGGCACCTGTATTACTTAGACTGAAGACTTATTCCAAATGGCTCTTAATTATAGTTATGGACTAGTTCATATAGTCACAGGGGGTGTACCATTTATTCTACAACATCCTCTCCTCTTTGAGATTAATACTTTTTATAGATATTTTTTTTTTTCCTAGTATTAGTATCTCCCCCTCCTCTTTCCGGAGAATTCATCAACGTAGTTGATTTTGTATCATTTCCAACTGGGATCCACTTCTAGTTCTTCAGTACACTTACTTTTTCTGGAATTTGTCCTTGTAGGTTCCACAACTTGTTGTGGTGATGGCATATCAAAAACTTCATATAACATTTTTATTGGTTCGTCCAATGTTTCAGGTCTTTCATTGAGGAAGCTTTTTTTCAGCTGATTATGGTGCCTTTTATATTCCCTTTTCCGATGTAAATCAACTTCCCAATTCTTGCTGCTATTATGCTGTCTTCCCATGTTTCTTTGGCATCCTTATATGTGCTAAAGAACACATTATCACTGACCTTGAAAATTTTGGTGTTGTGTTATCCATTCATGTTTTTTGACTTAGTAATAACTTGTTGAACACTGATTTTACTTTTCTAGCAAACATTAATTCCTCTGGTGACATACTTGATGGTTTATTGGGATTATGTTTTATAAAGTAAACTCTCAGAAAATTTTGAAGTGCTTGCTCATTCAATTTTTAAGACTTGATCTCTTCAATGCTCTTTTGAATGTTTCCACAAACCATTCCACTTGTCCATTCGACCTTGGATGATATGACAGGGTCATAATATGTTCAATGGACAACATCTTACAAAAGTCTTTGAATTCTTTACCCGTGAATTGCATTCCATTATCAGAGACTATAGTATCTGGTATGCCATATCTCGCAAACAGTTCATGCAAGAAATTCACTGTCACTAAAGATGTTGTATTTAGCACTTCTGGCCATTTAGTGAAACTCTCAACTACCACAAGATAATGTGATCCATTCACAGAACCTGCAAAATCTATATGCAGTCTTCACCATGGCGTGTCTGTCTTTGGCCAAGGTTCTATCTTTGTGATAGGTAGTTTTGCTGCCAGGGCACAAACTCTGCAAGCTTTCACTATTTTTTCAATATCTTGGTTCATTCTGGTCCAATATACAAAACTTTTCAGAGATTTAATTCTTGAAATACCAGGATGTCTGCTAGGAAAATCCTTCAATATTCACTTCTGTAACACACTAGGTATTACAACTTTGCCCAAACATTACGACACCGTTGCAGAGTGAGTAAACGTTTAAATCTGGATTTTATTCTTTGTTAACTTCTTTCAATTTATTTTTTATTTTTACAATAAAGTTGTCAGTTTCCACTTTTTCTTTTATATCTTCCAGGGTAACTAGTAACTCTTGTATTATGCCGCACAAAATGTTTTTTATTTCCATTTCACTCTTTAGTGCTGCGATGACTGTATCCTCAAATGGTATTAACCTTGATAATCCACCTGTGTGTCCTAATTTTTTAGACGGTTAGTACTCAATCGTAAAATCATAGTTTAATAAGATGTAGTTGGTACTTCACCATAAAATCAATTTATTAAGAGGTCAGGGTAGAAAACTTATGGTCTGCCCTGAGTGGCTCATACTCTGCCCCAGGTAGTAGACACTCTAGCTATGTCACTGATCCAGTCTCTAGTTTATAAAAAAAGAAAAAAAAAAAAACAAAGATGATACTGGGAATTTTCATTCTATAATAATTACTTGTTCTTCAAAAATATACATTTACAATAAAAAAAAAAAAAAAAAAAAAACGGAAAAAAATAGTTTTGTTTGGTTCATTGTGAACTGAATGTTCAGTAAGAAAATTTTGATTTGTATAAAGTAAGAAAAAAAAAAAGAGAAATTTTAAAATTGTTCCTCTAACTTATATGAAGACATCCATGTAAGCATTTTAGCAGAATATAAATTGTATTATAATCCTATTTGAAAAAAAAATACAACATTTATTTACTGATGTGAATTTTGTTTTAGTAGAAGTCACAAAATACTTTGGATTTATTCCTTGCAAATATCAATCAACCACAGATGAGGAAATGTTACCTACAGTAAGCTTCTTTTTATTTACAAAATATGAACATGTAAGTATTCATACATTAGTAGGATTTCACTAAAGAATTATCGATTTCCTCAAACAAGGAAAATTTAAGACTAAACTTCTATCTGCTTCAGTGAATACACAGGGGTAATTAAAAGACATATAGTCAAACCCCCACCCCATTCTATTCTGGAATTTTCTCATAAAATCCTGCCTAATGTTTTCCATCATAAATCAGTTCCAGGCAAATTGTTCACTGGCAGAGCAGATTCAAAAAGTGAAAAAAAATTGTTTATCCTTAATGTTCTATAGAAGAGAGCAATAAAGTTTTGTTGTGCTTAAAATAAACCAAATGTTTTCAACTAAATTAAGAAATCTATTGAAGAAAAGTTGGAAAATTACATATAAAATCTAATGTATGTTATGATCCGATTTATGTAGAGTTTTGTTATCATAACACAGTAGAATAGACACAGCATAATGCAATTTTTCTTAGCACAGGGTGCTTTAAAATGTTCTGACTGGGACAATAAAATAATTTCCAGTTAAATCAGGCAAACAGTTTCTGATTATATTTTAATTAAGCATAAATTGACAAAAAAAAAAAAAATTCTGACCAAGGGAGATAATTCCATGTCTATCAACTGTTAAAAGTGATTTTTCTGAGCTTTCCTAATCAGAAAGTAAGAAAAATAAGCAGCGTAGAATACTTCATCTATCAGCTATTAATAATAATAATAATTAAGCATAGTAATAATTAGCATTTAAAATTAATTATAATATAAATAGAGAGTGACTTGTCATTAAGTGGAGGTCATATTTAAACAAGTTACATAAAAAGAAAAGAACTGTAAGAAGCCATGTAAATTTTCTTACCTTGTTTTTTTTTTTTTGTAGTGAGGTGGGCAAAATATTTAATTTGTATATTTGCATACAATGGGTTAATCATAAAAACTGGTAAAACAGGGAAAAACAGGCAATGCAATGTTTGGCTGAATTTAATTTCACTCTTATGAACTGGGAGACTTGTTTAAGAATTTTAATATAACATTATAAATACTCACTGATTTTATAGTCGTTACTAACAAAAAGTTTAATGGCTGGCTACTCATTTTAGAAAGTCCGTTTCTGCTAGAGTAGCTAGCCAATCTTGGTTGCAGATGCCTGCTCAGGTACATTTGCATTTGTTCACTACCCATAGGTCCCATCCTGCATCTGTGCTGAGTGGACATCATCTCATGTGAACACAAGTTTGAATAAGGCTAATATGATCAAACCATTGCTCATGATGACTTATGACTTTGGGCTAACACAATCACCAATGGCCTCCAACTAGTTTTGTCTGTCCAGTTTCACTCAAAAGGCTTGGGTCAAACTGTGGTTCAGTTTTCTGGCCCTTTTCAAACATGCTACACACTGGGATCTTTTCCATAGCATGAAGATGTCACATTCCTGACAAATCAACCACAGTGAGATTTGAACCCAGGTTTCATGGTTAGAAAGTGAATATACCAATCTCTCAGTCTTGTACTCAACTAACTAAAAATAAATACTGTTAAACTAATAAATGATGATGAATTGTGATAATTCTGAGGGGTTTTAGTAAATTGATGTTTGTTGATCATAACAAAGACATAGAGTGAGATGAAAGAGACACAAAGCAATAAAGGATTTGATCAATTTTAGCATTTATGCAAAACAAAAAAAAAACAAAGCAATAAAAACTTTGATTTTATAATCCAAAATTAAAATCATGAACAGTAAATAGCAAAAAAATAATAATGCAAAACAATGTAAAAAAAAAAAAAAATCCAAATGCTTTCAAATAAAACCTTATAAAAATACTGAGCATTTTTAAAAGAAAATCAAATAATTTCACATAAATTTTATTACAAGGGTCTTAATCTAAATAATTTTGGATGGACTTTTCACAAATGATGAATTTGTTTTCAGGGTAGTTCAGTTTTATTCATTAGCAAAAGAGATAATTTGGATGAATATGAAACGTAACAGCACATCATAATAAATCACTTTTATTCAATAACTGGTAAGTAGGTTGCTTGAAGATATACACAAACACATAGTCAACATTCAATATCAAGTTTATTGTTCTCATTACATATATATATATATATATATATATATATATATATATATATATAAAAAAAAGAAAAAAACATGCTGTATTTTGTGGCATTTCAGACGTACATTTCATTTCAAATTCTGCCCCACAAAAACCCCTTACATCCTACACAGTGAAGGCCTGTCTGAGGGCCTCCAAATGTATACCCAAGGAGTTTGAAAAAGGCTCTAAAAATTTTCCTCAATATTATTTTTCAACATATTTCATGCTACATTTAGAGTGTGTCCAATATGCTTCAAAATATTGTGTGCGCGCACACATACACACACACAGATATATATGGAGAAAACAACTGAAAAGTTGCAAATTAAAAAAAATTGAATGTTTTTTTTGTGAAAGTATTTATTTATATATATATATATATATATATATATATATATATATATTTGATATTTCAGATCTGCCCCTATCTTTCGTCAGAAATAAATTAAATAACTGTATTCAGAAGTTTGTTTACAAGTAGCGTCCGTCGTTAGACGCGGACGTCACGTTATGTGAATGCAACTGTGTTTGAATATTTCTAACGTAAATCTAACAATAATATTTTAGATGTTGTTTAAAGGTTTTTTTTAACTATCTCTAAAAAAAATTTTTTAACTATTGAAATATTTATACAGATTTAAAATTCCCAAGTCTTTGTTTAACCCTAGTTTATATGTGTTTAATTTTAAAATCCAGTATTTTTTGTTTTTCTGCGTGTGTATGTGGAACTAAAATCGGAATCTATCATTAAACATTTACAGTTGTCTAATGAGTGTCCTGGTTGATTAAAATGTTCAGCTATGGGGGAATAAGGATTGTTTTGACGTATGGTTAGTTTATGATTGTTGAAGCGAAATCTAAAATTATTTCCAGATTCACCAATATATCCACCATTGGGACATATTGTGCAGAATAAATAGTAGATTATGTTATGGTTATCACAGGTGAGGCGAGGTGGGTGTATCTTGATATTGGTGTTGGGTACAGAAAATACACTATCGGTTATTAAGTGTTTGCAGACTAGACAACGAGTTTTGTTACATTTGTAATTTTCTGATTGGTTTGTATTA
>OZ038488.1:11445967-11843467 GCA_964036315.1 Acanthosepion esculentum
AGAATGGAATCAATTATCAAACTTATACTTTGAGAAACTTTTGCAATGAATGCCAAAAATTTGTGCTGCAGTAATCAAGGCTAAAGAAGGATATTTAGATGAGAGCAAAATATAATCATAAAATAAAAAAAATCATGTCTCACTTGTTTTTAACCATGTATAATCATTTTCTCTTATTTAAAGTACAAAACAAATACTTTTTATGCCAATTTAAAAAATTACCAGTGGTGGTTTCAAACTTTGAACTTTATATAAATAATCAAATAAATAAATATATATAAATGTATGCGCAAGTGTTCACATACAGATATATATATATATATATATATATATATATATATATATATATATATATATATATATATATATATATCCATTGGTACTCAATGCAGAATAACAGAGCTATTAAGTACATATTAATAAATATACAGAACTCCTCACACAGTTCTCAACTTGATATTTATGCTGGTGACACAAATATTAAGTTCTCTCTCAATAGTAACTCTGATCAGTTTGATAAGTTTAAATTGGCAGCTGGTTTCAAGAATGACCTACAGTTGTTAACTGAGGCAAGGAATGGCTTGCTAGCTTTAATGCCTCCAAAACAAAGCACCTCTCTATCAATCACCTGAAAGAGCCCTTCCTACCTCCCATCAGTGTAACCAATATTAACTTCTATGTCAGTGACTCATTGTGCCTTCTTGGGTTGACATTCTTGGCTGACATGAAATGGAAATTTTAAATTGAATCCATTGCTTGGTCTGGTGCTAAGAAAGTTGGTTCATTGTGTCATGCTTCACATTTTTTCTCTACTGAATCTATCTTACATATTTATAATTTTACCATTCATCCATGATTAAAATATTGCTGCAACATATAATCCAGTGCTCCTGCTATATATTTAGAAATTTTTGATAAAATCCAAAGAAGAATCAGCAATATTATTGTTCTGGACTTGACATCTTGGCTTCAGTCACTTTCCCACCACCATAATGTTGCTTCCCTGTGCCTTTTCTATAAATTCTTTCATGGTGACTGTTCAGATGAACTCTTCGCTATGGTACTTAGACTTTATGAATTTAAGTACAGTAAGTCGGCAAGGTCTTATCAATTCACAGTTGAATTGGCTAGATGTAACCATAATTTCTATGTGAACAGTTTCTTGTCTTGCACTTCTCACTTTTGGAACTCTCTTCCGGCTCCACGCATTCCAGCCAACTTTAATCTTCAAAAATTTAAATGTAATGTCAATCATAATCTACTGTCTTTCTGATTACTCTTCTACTGTTTTCACTCCTTAATAATATTTCTCTTTTTTCTTATTCTTTCACATTCTCTAAGCCCTTGTATTTTAGTGGATCTATTGCCTTGCATGTGGTTATAAATATATATATATATATATATATATATATATATATATATGTTATTTTATATGCACAGTACTTAGTAGAAAGCACTCAATATCAGTGATAGAGCTAATATATTCAGTGACCCTGATTTTCACACTTCTGCAATCATCAGACAATTGTCTGATGATCGCAAAAGTGTGAAAACCAGAGTCTTTCTGGACTTCAAAGAATCACCTCAAAATTGAAGGTTTCATGCCTTTTTCAAACTAATTTATTGGCACACTTCAGGCTGAAGGGACTCTTGGCTTCAGTTACTTTTTACACTTTCGTCATGTAGCTTTACTATAAATATTTTCAAGGTTTTTGTTCTGATGAGTACTTAGACTTTTTGAATTTAAGTGCAAAATTATCACATTATGAAATAAAGTTTTCTTAAAATTTTAACTCTTTTTGCCTAATTTACCTGCTTGGCTAATAGTAATCTTAGGGCGGCGGTCAAATTTTAAACTTTAAGTAAAACCTCTCTCTAAAACATTGGATGTCATGCAATAATTGTTTAAATAATTTCAGTATCGTAGTTTTGTAGAACTTCATTAAACAAAGAACATATGAAACTTACTAATTATTAAATCCATAGAGTGGCCTCAAAATTTTGCACCATTGTATATACAGAATATCCATAAATTATCTGTAAATCTACAGTTTATTTTATCTGTTAAAGTTAAGATGCAACAATACAGTTATTTGCATGTTCAAGAAATATTATTAAAGTTTTAATTTATATATAATTTGTTCTTTTTTAAAAATTTGCTTTCATTTGTTTTTTCAGGTAGATGTTAAAAGTGCTTATGGATTTTGAATTTTAATGAAGATGACAACATTGCAAGAGAAAGTGCAATGTGTATCCTGGTTTGTAAGTGGCCAAATCTGACACTCAGGTCCAGTAAAATTACAGTAAAAAAAAAAAACCACCAAGTCAGTTAGGTTTTAGCAAATATTTCTTATGTTTTTGTAATTTGTAGTTATTATCCAATAAAATAAATAAGATGATTTGGAATCTGTTCACTGTAATATATCCTTAAACCTTTCTTTGGGCTGGAGAATTACCTCAGAGGTCCAAGAGGGCTAGAGTGGTGTAGCCTAAACTTGCGTATAAGGCAAGCAAATTCTGAGCGAGGCGAACCATATGAGTATCAGTGCTGGAATGACATGGCGCATGTGTCAATGAGCCAGACCAAGGCTGGCAGTGTGCACAAGATGCTAATTTTCTGGCTTGGTAAAACAAGTAAGAGGGGAGTGTTTGTTGGGATGAGAGTAAGCTTTTGTGCTCAGCACAGTTCAGATCAGTGCATTGCAACATGTGCTTGAGTCCCTTGCAAGCGTTGTTCCAGTGTCTGTGCTATAGAAGAAACGGTTTCCTTCTACAAGTTATTTTGGCATCATTACTATTCTTGTAAACTTATGATTATGTGTTCCTGATCTTACACAAAATAACTTTCTTTTTTTAATAAACTGTATTATATCTGGTATACATGATATGTTTAAAATAGAATTATTTCTGAAGAGTTTACATTTTTCTTTTTACTTTAATGTAAGATATTTCTTTCTTAGCTAAACAAAGTAACTTATTTAAAAGTAGTTATCTCAAAAGTTTCTTGAATTCAGTTTTTGGCTAAGATTCTTATTGTTAAAGATATTTTCAGTATTTTTTTTAATTATATGTTAAATATTATCTTCATGCATTTATTTCAACAAGATCTTTTGTTGACATTTCATTACATAAAGAAAATTCCCACTGATCTGAGTAAAATGTAAAATAAAATGCATAATCTTGTAAAACCTGATAATTTTAATTGCGTTCGATTGTCACATGAGAATGGAATGGAAATAAAATAAAAGCAAGGAAAGAATTTGTGATAAAGATGGTAAAAATCAGTTTTATTCATGCTTCATTAAAAAGTGCTTTTGCTTCATAGCAATTTCCAGAGAATTTGTAGGCCTTGATCTGTGTTCTTTCCTTTTATTAAGACTAATATTCAGGCCTGGTGCCCTCAATCTATGATACAGGGCTTGCTCACTCTATGATAATTTACAACTAAATTTTCATGAGAAGGAATTCATATAAAATACAAATTTTATTCTAACCAAATTATGTACAATAATGGATAATATTCAATATAGGTAAACAATTCAACGAGGAAAATTGAAACAAAAAATGACAATGTATCTCAGCACAAATTAGAGACCTGTCATAATAGAGGATTCCATCTTAAATAAATCAACAATGTTTTGCAGCTATTTTTAACATCAACTTAAAATTTTTCTTTTTAAAATGTTGAATAAATCTACCATGTTCAACATTATGGATAAAATTTTTTGAATTTTATAAAGTGTTTTTTCAAGACTTTGCATGAGCAAAACAAATTCACGGATTTAGCTGAAAAAAAAAAAAGTACCCCAGAATGATGTCAAAATCCGCCAAAATTTTTCATCCTTTAAGAATCAGTTGTGCTTAGTTTAATTTGTAACATATGTAAATGTAGGTAAAAAGAAGTAAATATTGATAAGATAGTGAGGGTCACAAAGCACTGTCTGGGGGTCTCCAATCAGACTTGCACCCTCCCTGTTTTTTTAATATCTGAACCATGACAGAGAACTGAAAAATAAATAATGGAATCTGAAGATAATACTTATATCCATCATTATTAGCATGCTTGGAAAAATCTCAAAGTACTTTGTAAAGGGATTAAAACAACTGAGAATCTGAGAAAAAAAATGAAACCACCAAAAAATTACCAGAATACTGAGGTAAGTGCTGGTGAAGACTTACTAAAAACCATCACAAACAACTGACATAAAAACTAACTAAATAATGACATCATGACTAATAATACCTTGTCATTGTACAATTTAAAAAAGATTATTTTTGAATCATTTAATTCAATTATTATATACTTTTTTATTTTATTTCGGACAGCGTACTCATTTTGGTTGTTCTCTTCACAATATTTCAGATGTTGTACTCAGCGACCTTCATCAGGTGTCTGTCGACATTTTTTTTTTTATAATATGTATTGCTTGCTAATATCATGTGAGAAGTAAAAATGGTAAAACTACTATCTGTTCTCCATGGAATGAATCATGGAAAGAGCTGTCTTGTTTTGTTCAAGGATTAAACATTTATTGATATATGTCTTTAATTGCTTTAAAAATATTTTAAGATGTTTCCTTAATTCATTAAATAGACTCTGACCTACATGCAATTAAATTTAGTGAAGCATTCAGTTCTTAAAAAGAAAATAATGGAATGTGAAAATATCTATTGATATGTTTTTAGATTTTTTACTTTTCCAACTAATTAGGATATTGAAGCTGGAAAATATCTCCCGATATAAATACGAGTAACAAGAAATTCAGCCTGGAACTTTATACACATTAACTGGACTGTCAATAAACTGAAGTGCTTCATTAAGAACAAGAAAAATATATTAAGTAAAATGATTCAATATCTTTATATCTGTTCACCTCAGTCTGTCTATATAAATACATACATATATACATATCTCAGTCTGTTTATTTATTTCAGCCTATATATATATATATTATCATTTTTATTATAAAAGATGATAATAAAAACATATTGAAATCGTTACACATAATCTTTTATAATAAAAAATAATACATTCCTCTACTTTGTATTGAACACTTTTTAAAAGTAAATGCTAGTGGAATTTTACTCCATCTGTTCTTTCTTTCATTTGTGTATATATGTCAGTCTGTTCATTATGTATCTATCTATCTACCCATCTCAGCCTATCTCTCTCTCTCTCTCTCTATCTATATATATATATATACACATATATATATATATATATATCAGCATATTCATTATCTATCTCAGCCTGTCTATATGCATATCTCAGTCTGCTCATTATATAACTATCTATCTCAACCTCTCTCTCTCTCTTATATATATATATATATATATATATATATATATATATATAAATATATATATATATATTAGTGTGTTCATTATCTATACATTCATCTCAGTTGTCTTTACATGTCCCAATCTGTTTATGTCTATCTTTACATGTATTTCACTGTTTCTGTCTATTTATCTTTACATATATCTCAGTCTGTTTCTATCTATTGCAGTCTTTCTATATATATATATATATATATCTCAGTCTGTTTCTATCTATTGCAGTCTTTCTATATATATATATCTCAGTCTGTTTCTATCTATTGCAGTCTTTATATATATATATATATATATATATATATATATATATATATATATATATATATATATATATATATCTCAGTCTGTTTGCTAAGACTGAAAAGAATGAATATTTTCAAATTACCAATACTTATACAGCTTTTATTTCTTTTCCATTTTGATATTTTTTGTCAGTTACACCTTGGTGGGTATACAGTGAGCCCTCACCTATTAGTGTTTCAGCATTTGCTGTTTCACACATTTGTGGATTTTTCTTTAGAACATATGTACTTGTTATTCACAAAAACCCCAAATAATTGCGTGTTTTTCTGAAGAACATATGTACAAATTATTCACTGAGAACTCCCTTGATTTATGTATTTTTTCAATAGAATATATTTTAAATATTCCTGTATTATTTTCATGTTATTTAAATGATTTAAAACATATAACAGTCCATTTTTATGGTGAAAATTGACAGAATTGCAAATCTTCATTGCAAAAAACAAATGCAAAAACATATGTAGTGCTTGGGCTTTGATCTCTGTTAGGGACTGTGGCTTATGCTAAGTCTGGAGGCATTATTACAGTTCTGTTTTTAGCAAATGTTTTAAACTTTATATTTTATGTCTTGTTATACATATTTTATACAGTATTTTCAATGGTTGTGTTGATCTATGCATAATTAAAAACAGTTATTGTACGTATGAAAGAAAATTTACACTAAGTGTATGGTCACCAATACTATTTTTTTAAAAATATTTTAAAAAGGGTTTGAAATGTTTCTAAAGTGATGGGGTAAATTGCTCTAGTTCCACGTGCCATGCCACATCCGGATGTCTTAGTTATCTCCCTTTAATTCAACTCTTCAAGTTTTTGCTCACCAATGCAGTAGCCAAGTTGCGAACTCACAACTCTTTGGATCAAGTCACTGGATTTATCTACTTGGAGAGTTGAGTTGAGTTAAAGGAAGATAATTGAGACAACAGGAAGAGGTATAGTACGTGGAACTAGAACAATCTATCTTGGTGGTCAAAATAATGGGTTCAGTTTGAAATTTCAATCACCTGAAGAAGGCCAAAGTGTATAATGGCTGAAACATTATGAATATAGCAATAAAAATGAGGACAACGGTCTGAACAATGTAAATAATAATGGCATTTCTTCAAGATTCTGCTCCACATTGTTTGGCATATGTTTCTACATAGATGTTACAAAAATTGAAAGTATTTGAACAGTGGCATTTGTTAAGAACTCTCCTCTATCCTCCTATCGTCATCTTGAAGTTGGTATGCCGCCATTCAACTTATCAAGGTACTGATGCTATAGTCTGCTTTGGTCACTGGGAGTTACGTAAGTATTCACAAGAAGTTCTTTTGTTATTGATGCCATGCAACAGAGGCAGAGACACATAGGAAGTACGGCTGCTGAATAAATTCACTGATGATTCAAAAATCTCTCACAGTCGTCACATATTTATTACAGGATATTTTCTGGCTTGGGAAAAACATACAAAAATAATGCAACAAGATATAAGACAAACAAAGAACATAGAGAAAAGATAGAAGCGACCACAGAAGGTGTGCATGATACTGATAAAAGAGAATTACAAACACTGAAATTGCATGAAAGTTATTGATCATTGATAAGAGAGACACAGGCTACATTTACACTTATCATTTTATATGTAGAAAAGAAATAAATGTAGATAAAATCATCCGAAAGAGAGATTTGAAACATCCGTCTTCTTTTAAAAGAAAAGAATTAGAACAAGAGTAAAGGATGATATCCGCATGAAGAATATGAAGAGAGGACCTCGGATGAAAGAAGCAAGGTTAGAAGAGCCACAAACTATAGCAAGCTTGGTCATGTTATGATATCATTAAGCAGCAATGCTAAGTGTGAATGAGAACTAGTGGTGCCAAATGAAGATACTTTGAAGTCTGTGAAAAGACAACTTGTCAGTACTAATATTACCAATCAATATTTTCAGAAGGACATATTGGGACAGCTATCTGTATGGTGCTGGTCCAGTTTGCAGACACCTACCACTGAGAGGGGTAATCAGGTTGAGTTTATTCTATCAAAAAGGTTCACATCAAACAAGACACAATGGGATATCTAAAGAAGCAGGAGAAAACACATTCACACACACATTCAAATATCTTTTCTTTAGAAAGAGAAAATATGTTACAAGATTTTTCAGAGTGATAAGCCACTTTGATTAATGGACCACAAAATTAATTTATGGAAAAATTTGTGAAAATTCTTTAATTAAAAATAAAATTTAATCTAAATGCAAACAAATGTTTAAAACACAGACAGTGAGATACCATGGTTTCAAATTGTACCTGATACACACCAATGTACAAATTTGGCCGAACAAGTAGCAGTTGTGCTAAATCTCTGGATCTATTTTCAATGTTATAATGTAACTTATATCAAAAGAAGGTAAAAATTTTCATATTTAGTTTTGATCCTGATTCTTGAAACTATTTTCAGTGTATATGGTTTGGCTAAACTACTAGTTGTTAAAATTCCCTCAGAAATTGACAGATTTTTAATAGAAATCTTGATTTAAAAGGATTCAGTAGAAAGTCACTGATTCATAGGAACTGTATGGAAACAGGCAACTTTAGTGGGCTTCAGTAGAAATATACAGACTTAGAGAGGTTTAGTAGAAATATACAGACTCAGAGGAATTCAGTACAAATATGCAAACTTAGAGGAGTTCAGTAAAAACACAGAGAGGTACAAAAAATATACAGATTTAGAAATAAGTTCAGTAGAAACATACAGACTTAGAAGAGATCAATACAAATATGCACTTATGAGAGGTTTAGTAAAAATATAAAGACATAGAGAGGTCCAGTAAAAATATACAGACATAGAGAGGTCCAGTAAAAATATACAGACATAGAGAGGTCCAGTATAAATATACAGACATAAAGAGGTCCAGTAAAAATATACAGACATAAAGAGGTCCAGTAAAAATATACAGACATAAAGAGGTCCAGTAAAAATATACAGACATAGAGAGGTTCAGTAAAAATACAGACATAGAGAGGTCCAGTAAAAATATACAGACATAGAGAGGTGCAGTAAAAATATACAGACATAAAGAGGTCCAGTAAAAATATACAGACATAGAGAGGTCCAGTAAAAATATACAGACATAGAGAGGTTCAGTAAAAATACAGACATAGAGAGGTCCAGTAAAAGTATACAGACATAAAGAGGTCCAGTAAAAATATACAGACATAGAGAGGTGCAGTAAAAATATACAGACATAAAGAGGTCCAGTAAAAATATACAGACATAGAGAGGTGCAGTAAAAATATACAGACATAAAGAGGTGCAGTAAAAATATACAGATATAGAGAGGTGCAGTAAAAATACAGACATAGAGAGGTCCAGTAAAAATATACAGACATAGAGAGGTCAGTAAAAATATACAGACATAGAGAAGTTCAGTAGAAATAAACAGATGTAGAGAGGTTCAGTAGAAATATACAGATTCAATATGTTCAGCAGAAAACTGCTACTTTAGAGAGGTATAGTATAAATCTGGAGATTTAGAGAGGTTTCCAAAGAAAGGACAGATTTAGAGGGATTTAGTGGAATACAGATTTAGAGAGGTTCACTCAAAATCTGAAAATTTATGGAGGTTCAGTGGAAGTTTTAGTTGAAATATGCAGAAAAAAAATGAAAAATGATGAAAACAATTAAAATAAAAATGATATTGAATTATATACCCTCAATCAGATACACACTGAAAAGAAAAAACTCAAATAAAAGTGAGAAAGAGAAATTAACGTTGATTTTGCTTGGAATAAATACATCTGTGGTCTTTATCCAAGACCAGTTCTTTTTCTACTTTTGCAAGCTTTATATATTTGCATATTTTTGGGGGATGATATATTTTTTTTGCTCTTTTAATCAGTTCACCCCAAACAAGGTGATAATGCCACTAAGATGCAAGGGGGTCTACTGGGAGTGAAAGAAAATGAGAGGAATTTAAGAGAAGGAATTGGAAACCCAATCCTAAACAGGAAACAAGAGATCAAACCTCTACTTCTGTTCAAAAATGGGGATGGATTGCAAACCAGATGAGAGGCAAATATGTCTACACCTATTAAAGGAAGGGCTAAAAAGTACTTGACCCAACACACTTCTAAAAATTAGAACAAATGAACAAACAATTTTTTTTTTTGTAAGAGCTTCTTGGTTAGGATAATAACATTTCAGTATTCCTTTGTATAGAGTAGAATTTCTGTATTGAACATTCTGATCTCTGATCTCTGAATGATTCAGTGCCACCATTGTGTCTGTTACAGTAAGACTGATCTCATGCTCTTTTAAACTCTTCAGAAATATTGGAAGCCATGATGGATTTGCAAAGGCCATTAAGGCTTTTAACCACAATGTTTTACTTTAAAATTATCAATACTTTAAGAAAAAAAGATTATTGAGCCTTTTACCAAAGATTTTTTATTAAAAAATATTCATTGAAATTCAATTTCAAACAGTACTTAAGATAATGCACTGGACACTTCAGGTGTCATATTTCACAACCTTGGCAGCTGGGCCTTGTCTTAGTTATGAAATAATGGAAGAAAAGAAAAATCACAAAATCTTTTAAGTGCCTTTTATACCTACAGTTGTAGAAGAATCAAGTATTCGATTATAATGAATAAAATCTTACCTTTCCAGATTTTTATTTGTAGTTCCCAATATTTCTGTTATAACAGTGACAAAATCTATGTGTTCTGAGTTTATGATTTTTTAGAAGAATGATAAGAAAAGAAAGTTTGGATTTACTTTCTTCTAAACATGGCATTGGCATATCAACTGAATATTATTTGCATAAAAATAATAGTGAACTCATTTAGTAAACTGTTTAAACAAATAAAAATTAATACAAAAATAATTTTGTGATGACTGAGATAAAATAATAGAGTGATATGAAAAAAATGTTAGATAAAAAGCTGAAAAATATTTGAACTCTTTCTGGCAAGACCTAACCAGCCAAACATATCTGTTGGTTTACCAGTAAATTTAATAAAAGCAATTGGCCATAGAGGAGTATAAATTATTGAATAATGCACAAACAATATGGCAGATTCCATGCTGTAGCAGGGTGCAGCAATTTGTTTTGTGATTTTTCCTCAATACGATCAAATTCTGATAACATGACAATGAGACAACCCCAGAAGGCTGTGTTAGCCATTTTTTGTCTCTGATGATGAGTCAAACTTTGAACAATAAGGCAAATGCATTTACTGTTGATCATAGTGTATACAGCAAGCAAAATTGACAATCAAAATAAACCATGATGACAGTAATTTTGAGAATAAAACAGATGATTCTGATAATTCTGTTGACAATTTTGATTGGATATCAATGTTGAGGATAATCATACTAGATGTATGGTTAAATGATAACTCATAAATTCAATTTAAGTTACCTTAAAACTGATAACATTTAGAAATGAATTGAGTTAAATAATGCTGAGATCTTTGTGCTGAATGACAACAAACAATAAAGTCATTCAAGGTTGGTTTTAGACATTATGATACTTATGTACTTCCAATACATAAAAACATGTTGACTTCACATATCCATTTGCTTAACAAAGAGAATTAACTGTCTCCTGTCGGAGGGAAAACGGCTTACCTCCTGGAACAAAATGCACTCGTATGTGTCTCACGTGCAGAATACATAGAAGAAAATATGGCTGATCAAAAACACCTGCTAATTAAGAAAAACTTGATCTCAGAGTTCAGAGATTTTGCTAGACGAATATGTGGCTTATGCAAATTTCCAAGTCTCAGCTGCTCAATGTGAGCATGAGTGAGAGAACATCAGAGGGGCAGTAGAGGTCAATGAGTTGAGTGGCCATGCTTTGTGCATGGAGTTTTGTAGAAGTCACACTGATTGAAAAGACAGGGTACAACTGGTACTCCAAACAGCCATACTTTTTTTTTTAAAGTACAAGCTATTTCGGCCTCCAAATAGGCATAATGTCAGAGAGGAAATTCAATATGAAACTCATTCTCAAGTTTGATGGCTTGGCATCTAGAATGTCCATGGTTGAATGGGTTGAAAAGGCAGTCACTTGTTTGCAGAACGCTTTGTCACTCTTGGAAGAGGAAAAGGCAATGATGCCTTAGGTGTTATAGGGTTAGACTTGTCAATTTGGTGTGAGTGACAGGTGCCTTATCGATGTTGAGATTTTGGTTGTAGACAGGAGGCTACTGGGGTAAGACCTGTTGATTGGAGTTGACATCATCAAAATTAAACTGCTCTCATTTACCCACCCCCAGAGAAACTATTCTCCCCGCCATCAGCATGACTGACGTTTGACTCCAGGAAAGCATCTCACTGCACCTTCTTGGCCTCATATCTTCAACTAACTTGAAGTGAAACAACGACACTGAATCAATAGCTGCATCTACTGCAAGGAAAGTTGATTCATTGTGTTGTACCAGAAGGTCAGAGTCCATCTTACACATTTACAAATCTACCATTTGCCATGCATTGAATACAGTTGCCATATTTGGTCTGGTGTTCCTGCTGTTCAGCTTGAAGTTCTTGACAAAATCGAAAGAAGGATCTGAATGTAATTGATCCTGACTTGGCATCTCATCTTCAGTCACTTTCTCGCAGGTGTGATATGACTTCCCTCTGTCTTTTCTACAAATATTTTCATGGCAACTGTTCCAACAAGCTATTTTCCCTGTTACTCCAACTACATGAATTTAAGCGTGCTACTAGATTGGCATCTAGGTCCCACCCTTTTACTGTTGAAATACTTAAATGCAACTGCCACTTCTACTCCAACAGTTTCTTTTCTCACACTTCCCACCAGTGGAACTCCTTTCTCCTTACTTGCTTCTCTGATAACTATA
Organism: Acanthosepion esculentum; assembly: GCA_964036315.1. Classification (NCBI taxonomy): domain Eukaryota; kingdom Metazoa; phylum Mollusca; class Cephalopoda; order Sepiida; family Sepiidae; genus Acanthosepion; species Acanthosepion esculentum. The sequence goes on from OZ038488.1 coordinate 11,458,456, forward strand.
ATCTTCAAAAACTTAAATACAACATCAATCATCATCTTCTTTTGTCTTGAACCTCATTCATCTTTTATCCTTTCCTCAATCACCGACACAGTTTATTTTCTCACTTTCACTCTCTGTAACTGCCTGCATAATAGTAGCACTCCCACCTTGCTTGAGGTGATATGCTTAAAAAAAAAAGAAAAATGAAAATGCTGGGTTGTATATGTGTGACCACACACAGCACTGTGAGTTTTCCTCAATTTATCCAACCTTTGTGTGCAGTCATCACCATCAATTAGCTCAATTTTCATATGACCTGAACGGAAAGATCTGGGTTGTATCGTGGAAGTGGTCTGGTGACCAAACTCCACACATAGAGATACCAGAGTATTCCACACTGAAACAGCTCAGGGAGGAGTACACTCATAAACTGCAAACCTGGATAGATAATGGTTGGCTACTTCTGTACCACGAAGAAGAGACCAAACCCCCTAATGCCCTAATCCTACTAATAGCTGTACTGCAACAAAATAAGCAGAACGTCTGCCCTGTTATGGAATATCAGTTAATGTGGATGTTTGTACACAAAAACTGAGGGAGTGGTGACAGGAAGGGTCAGACATCGCCATGCTGAATCTTCACCAAGCCTATCTGAAAATTCATGTGGACAAATCTTTGTAGCCCTTTCAAACAGTAGAAATCAAAAGGCAAAGATAATGTCTTCCCTGTTTGGGGTTTGGCCTCCCTTGCACATCAACTGCATATACATCAATGAGAGCGTGTACACTGTGGCCTGTGTAAGAGCACACTTGGAACGATTCAGACTGACTAGCAAGAATCAGAAGAAATTGACTTAGAAAACAACAATGATGATGATGATGATGCCGAGAATGAGAGAGAACATGTAGACACAAACCACATCTAAGTTTATGAAGAAATATTGGTCAAAGGGGACCACCATCTCTCTGCGAATTATGTGATCATGAGATCAGGAAAGGAAAATCAGAAGGGAAAATGTCTTATCTCCTGAAACAAAACATGTTTGTACATGTCTCATGTGTAAAACACATAAAAGAAAATATGGATAATCCAAAGACTGCTATTTAAGAACAACTTCATCTTGGAACTTGAAGATTTTGCAAGATATATTTGTGGCTTATGCAATTTTTTCAAACCTTAGCCACTCAAAAATATGAAAATAGGTGAGAGAATATCAAAAAGGCTGCAGACGCCAATGAGTTGAGTGGCCATGGTTTATGTGTGGGGTTTTGTGGAAGTCTCACCAAATGTGATTGGAAAGGCTGGGTACAACTGGTACTCCAAACAACCATACATTTTTTTTTTTTTTTACTACATCTCCTACTACCATGAAAACTATTGTAATATTAGTAACATCTGATAAGACTAAATTTTTCATTCACAAAATAATTGTTTATTCCATTCTGAACTATATCAAATAAACATCAGCCAAATCAAATATTTTGGGTCACATTCATTGATCATTCAATCTTCTTGTAATTGTGTAAAGAATTCTGCTTTCAACCTTTAGAGGTTGGGTGTTTATATAATTTTTGTTATCCAGTTGTCTTGTGCATCCAATCATACTAAACTATAATAAAATAATTTATTCATGATCTTGTAAAGGGGATGTGTGTATGTACACTGACCGTCACATTTTAAATATTTGAAACACTCATAAATAGGTGGAGAAAATGCATCAAGATTTTTGACGCATCAACAAAAGAATTTATTTTTAACAAATGAACATTAAATTAAAAAGAAATGTTTTGTGGCTGATCTTTCTACTTATTTCTTACATATAAGTAAGTAAAGTAAGTATATAAATAAATACAGAGTTAATAGAGAGAGAACTCAAATTATTGATAGAATTTGATTCTTAGCCGTGGGTAAATTGCTCACATTACATTTTTTTTTAGTTCTGTAATTTCAACCAAGGTATAATTTGTCAACATTAAAATAACTGCAGATAATGATAGGAATTCATTTGACAAAAGAAATGATTGATCAGTAATTTGTTCAATTCTTTAATTTAAAAATAGCAACAATTCATTAAATCAATACCTACACTTTTAAACTCAGTTTATTAGAGCTTTGACTTACAACATATCACATTTTTCAAATAACCAATTTAGATTTTATAAAAATTAAATTAAAATTTAAAATGGGATGGATTTGTTTTCTGTGGCTTATTTAAAGAAGAGATGTATTTCGAATTTTTTTTTATCAATTCACCCCAAGCAAGTTGATAATGCCACTAGGTGTTAAGAAGCTACTGGGAGTGAAGGAAAATGAAAAGACATGTGAACCAGATGATAGGTGAACCTATCTTGTAGGAGGTTGCTGACAGTACTCAGTGTTCACAAGCGTCCCACATCTAAGTAATGACTGGGCTCAACACTGCTCAACATTGGTGACCAAACAAGAACTGATATTTTTGGTATTATTTGACAAAAAAGTATTCAAATGGGAAAATAAAACAGAGAAAGTGAATGTGTTGAAGTTTTTTGGAACATTTAAGCAATAAATATTCTTATGTTATTAATAGAGAAGATTTTACAAGAAATCATCACAATGAGGTTTTTAGAAGTAATATAGTTTTAAATACTACATTAGACATGACTAATATATATCAGCATACAAAGATGGATCAATAGATCTGTAGACTGACACATAGTTATCAGCTGAATTTTGGTCTGAAATTTTCACTGTATAATGTTTGATCTGTATGAATAATATTCACCATTTAATTAAGTGAATTGAAAAGGAAGGAGATTATTTTAACATAACTTAAAAGTATTTATTGTGTAAAATAAATGTGAATTTCTTAATGTGCCAATATGTATCTTTCTCACTCTTTATATATATATATTCAAACATATATTGTTAAATATAACAGACAATGAATGTCTATTATGTTTAATCATGGGCCATTCTAAGTTTTGTAAAGTGGCTTTAGTTTCGGGAGAAAATAAAGATAAAAACTGTCCAACATTTGGATATTTTTTTATTATGTTGTTCTTTGATCTAAGCTTAAATTTAAATTTTCTCACAAAACTAAAGCCACTATATGAAGCTTAGAATGATCAAACATAATAGACATTCATTGTCTGTTATATATAACAATATATGTTTGAATAATGATCTGTTGCCCCAATACTATATATATATATATATATATATATATATTATATATATAATAAAATTTAATATTCATTTGCTTCTACCCCGAGTTTTATGCAATTACAGCAATTTTAAAATGTTAAAATCCAATTTTATAATCAAGTAATTTGTCAAAACACAAAGTAGAGTCAAGATAAGTGAACATTTAATTTTATTATTATAAATAATAATAATGATGATGTTCTATATCTTGATATTGACCACTATCATTACAAATATATTCTTCACTTAAAAATACTATTTTCCAGAAATACCATAGTTGACTATTTTTTGGTGAAATACAACCATTACTATTGTTTCATATATATATATATATATATATATATATATATATATATATATATATATATATTATGGACTCTCCCGTTGAACTCGATGTATGAGGGTCAGGCAGATTAGTTCCCAGAAACTGAAAGCCTGACACCCACACAGGATTTGATTATAGTGGTGAAGGCTTTGTGCAGGGCCATCCACACTTTTTGGAGGGACGAATACAGGGACCTGGTGCAACGAATGCCCCAAACGACCTTCCGCAGGTTTTGAATTCAGAGTTGTCCTTCTCCTAGACCAGTTGCCATCCAAGGCTATAGAACCCAGTCTGTCCTGCTATTTACCCATAGTTGGAGGGAGAAGAAGAGGATTCACACCTTTCCCAAGGGTATTAGCACGTAAGTGAATGTAATGGATTTGACTGGAATTCGAACTCGGCTCTCCGATTCCTCAATCCAAGCCGTTATCCATTACTCCACCATGCCTCCTCTATATATATATATATAGTGTGTGTGTAGAAACTGTCCAAATGTTCTGTAATTCCGAGTGTTTTTGGCTATACTTTAAGCCATTATCAAGGATGATTTCCTCAATCCAAGCCGTTATCCATTACTCCACCATGCCTCCTCTATATATATATATATAGTGTGTGTGTAGAAACTGTCCAAATGTTCTGTAATTCCGAGTGTTTTTGGCTATACTTTAAGCCATTATCAAGGATGATTTTATTTTTGCTCTTTAATTGGGTGTATGGATTGTGTGTATGTTTTTAGAGTTATAGGGATGTTTTATTTTCCAAACTCAGCATATCGTGGCCGTGTTTGTAGTTAATATATATTATTCAGTGTTGGTTCTTTTTTACATGTGGATGAGGTTATTAGGCTTGTATTTTCTCTTAGTATGTTTCAAATGGAGTCTGGTAAGTTTGTGTGTGTGTGTGTGTGTGTGTGCTTAAATGGGATATGATGGAGCTGTGGTTGGATAGATTAAGTTAGCTGTTTTAAATTTTTTGTAATAGATAATTAATTTAATTTTTTTGTTTGGGTAGTGCATTTCTTTATGATATCTCTAAGTGAAGATTCATCTTGTTTATTGTTGATGTGCATTTGGCTTTTGTAGAGAACATTTATGTTATTTTTGTCTGTGTGTTCAGTATAGTTATTATTTACTTTGGAAAGAAATAGTCTCATCTGGTGGTCAATGAGGTAGTTAGGAAAACCATTGTTAAGTAGTGTCTATTTTGTATTGTTGAGTTCTTTAAGAAAAAATAGACAAGAAAATGAATTCTCGTGTGCTGTCTTTAGGAAGTTTTTTTATCACTGCTATTTTGTATGAGTGGGCACTCTTAAAATTAGGGTGGCAAGTGTTTCTGTTAGTGGTTTTTTATACATCCAGTTAAAAAGCAAAAATAAAAAAATAAAATCATCATTGATAATGGCTAAAAGTATAGCTGAAAGTGCTTGGAAATACGGAACATTTTCTACACACTGTGTTCAGAAAAGAAAACACTTGTTCAAACACAAAAAAATTAAGTAAAAAGCTTAATGACAGTACCTTAACAGTCATCTTTAATGAAATACACACACATATATATATATATATATATATATATATATATATATATATATATATATATATTGAGAGAGATATGCAGGCAGAGTGAGTATTGATTAGATTCATTGCTTCTCTGATGACTTTTATAATTCGTCAGAAGCTGTAGGTGTGGTGTTTTCAGCAGTTACTAGGATGCGTAAATTATTGTAATTGTTATAATAGAAAAATCAGGCAGCAACACAAAAGAAAAAGAGAAGTTTGGGGAATTTGTCAGCTGAAATGATGTGGTGATCAAAACAAGATGAATATACTTGTTTAATTATGAGATAATCACAATACTGCAAATCCTCAACCTCCAGACAAATAATGTATTCGTCAGACACTATCCTACTGCAGTTGAAATGGGCAAGTATGAATGTTTTAATTTTAGATAAAGAACATCAAAAATTTGCATTATTTTGTGAGAATTCTGGGAACTTGATCATTTAAGCTTTTACAACATATTTTGTTATTAGTAAAGAATTAATTATTATCATTTAACAAATTGTAGCAAAAAAGAACGGGTGTGATTGGTGTGCGTTTATTGCAACAGGTGTTGGAAATAGCTGATAATCATTCAGCAGTGTCTGTTAGCTGTTCAAGATGAAATGAGAGTTTGTTTGATTTTGCAGCCAACAAGAAAAATACTGAGTTGGCTTATGGGCCCTTAGGGTGTAAAACTTGTTCAAGCTATAATCTAAGTTTGTTAGTGGATTTTGTTTGGCAGCCGTTGGTGTGTTGGCACAAACTTTATATAACCCACAAGGACTGTACTCTAAAATATATTATTGATATTATTAAATTGTGTGTGTGTGTGTGTGTATATATATATATATATATATATATATGATTAAAATGAAAGATGGTCCATATGTGCTTCTTATAATATATAGACTTAATAGGTTGGTTAATGAAATTTGAGGAATAAAAAGACAACAAAATGATAACAATGTTGGCAATAAGATTGATTATATTATATATTAGTCAGCCTTTTGACTAAATTGAAGCACAAAGCGAAAGGTTTTAAAGTTGGAATTTTCAGACATGCCTGTGTCTTTTTTCAAGTTCCACGTCTTTGTCTTGTTGAAAAAGGACCGAAAATTCTGTCTGAAAATTCTTTCTCTCCATGCTTCAATTTAGTCAAAATGCTAATATATAATAAATATCATCAATCTTATTGCCAAAATTGTTATCCTTTTGTTGTCTCTCTCACACACACACACTATATATATATATATACACATACACACACTATTACACTATTCTTAATTATATAACTAAATAATAAAAAGTTATTTATTTAATAAGTAATAATAGATTATTTTTTAGCATCTATTCTAAAAATAAATATTACTTTTTATAATTTAGTTATATTTTATTAATATTTGTCATTATTATTATTAGAAAATTACTATTTTTTAATATTGTCTAATTTTATATTAACCACATATATTTTTGTCAGAAACTTAATTTACTATAAATATCAAATGACCTGATTCAGAGATTTCTTTTGAAATAAGTTTTATATTTCAAAAAATTGTCATAAATTCATTTATCATCACATACAACCCCCCCCCCCAAAAAAACAAGAGTTTAACCTTGGACTCCCCATTATTTTTGCTAGTATATCGATGGTGGATTCCTAATTGTTCATGTCTTATCACTAGCATGTCACAAAGGTTGCAGAAAAAAGAGTGGGAAAACCACTCTTCCATAACTATCTTACCTGTTCAGGTTTTTGCAGTAAAAACATCTGTTAAGCCCATTAAGCATTCTGAGAAGAAAATTTCACAAACAAAATATTTCAAAAGCAATCTGTAAAATTTGGCACATTATAATTTTCTACAAGAAAAATGTTAGTCATCATTGAAGGTATAGATAAATGTCTTACCGGTATTTTTGATATCCAGGAATACAAAGTTGAGGAGAATTTTGTATTTACTCTCCACTTTTATTAGCCAAGTACACTGGATATTTCCTGGGAAAGGAGCAGGAAAATGAGGGGATGTAATGACACCACCCATGCCATGGACAACCTCAGGTCCACAAATTTTGTCTGGAGGTCCAAATGGCTGCCAGGCTAAAAAATAACAAGTAGAAAAAAATCATCATACATTTTTCATTAAATAATCAATAGATAAATAATTGTTACTGCTATAAATTTGGTTTGAAAATCAACAACAACAGACAATTGCAGTTGTTATCATGAACAGCTTCTATTATTTGAAAGCCAAGAAAATAATGTTTATAATTTGTGATTAATAAAGCAAATAATTATAACAGAAAATAAAAATGATTGAATGATATATTTTCATAAAAACTCTAACTATTTTCAATTATTGTCTAATTAATATTGGTTATCTGTATTTACTATGGTGGATCAGTAATTCCATTGTTTGAGAATTTGTTATGAGCAGAATTTTGATTAGAAATTTTCACTGTATAATGTTCAACGTTTGTGATTAATATTTACCATTGGATTAAGTGCACTGACGAGGAAAGGAATTATGTTGAAAAGTAATTATTTGTTATTGAAAATGGATGTTGTTTTCATCATTCGGCTGTGGAATTATTAATATTCTTATGTATTTGAATAAATATTTTTTATGTACCCTTTACAAATTGTACCAGTTTCATTAGGAAGGTTTTGAAAGAATATTTCATTTTTTAGGAAAAAGGAAAAGAAAAAAATGATCTGCAAAATTCAAGCTGTGACTGCATAAAAGAAGAAATTGAAATAACTTTTTGGAAATAAATTATTACATAAAGATGGATACTGGTTCAGTATGTTTGAATGTGTATTCTGTTGTCAGACATGAACTGATGCACTTTGTAGGAAATGAATAAAACGCTTCTGAAATGTTAAATACCTAATTTATTTACTTGCAATAGACACTATGTTGATGAATGACTTTTCTCCAATGTACCTCTAAATTCTTGATCCCAGCTTTTAAAACTTCTTATCCTTTGATGTGATAAATGGTTACAACAGTAAAAGAAGAGTAATCAAGAAGACAGAAGATAATGATTGATATTGCATTTAAATTTTTGAAGATCGAGGTTGGCTGGAAAGCATGAAGCCAGAAAGGGAATTTCACAAGTAAGAAGTGTAAGAAAAGAAACTGTTAGCATAGAACTTATCATTGTATCTAGCCAATTCCATTGCAAATTGATGAGACCTCATTGCCAATCTAGTATTACACTTAAATTCATAGTCTAGGTACTATGGCAAAAAGTTCATCTGAACAGTTACCATGAAAGTATTTGTAGAAAAAGGCTCAGAGAAGCTACATTATGGCAGTAGGAAAATGATTGAAGCTGAGATGCCAGGTCAGGACCATTAATATTACTAATTCTTTTTTGGATTTTATCAAGAAACTAAATATATAGCAAGGGCATGGGACTTTATGAGGCAGCAATATTCAAAGCATGGAATTATAAATTTGTAAGATAGATTCTGGTGAGAAAAATTGTTTAGCACAACACAGTAAACCAACTTTTTTAGTGGCAAACCTAGCAATTGATTCAATATAATCTTTCCACTTCATGTCAGTAGACAATGTTAGCTCAAGAAGGTGCAATGTCACTCTCCTGGAGGTTAGCATCAGCCATTCTGATGGGAGGCAGAAAGGGGTCTTTCAGATAATTAACAGAGAGAAGTTTTGTGTTGGAAGCATTAAAATTAACAAGCCATTCCTTGTCCCAGTTAACAGCAGATTGTAGGTCATTTAGCTACCAATTTGACCTTATCGAACTGATCAGACTTACTATCGAGACAGGAGTAAATGGTTGTGTCATCAGCATAGATATCTAGTTGAGAACTGATGTCCTCAGGAAGTTCATTGATGAAAATTAAGAACAAAGCAGGTCCAAGGATAGAGCCCTGATGGAGACACCTGCATTAGTACAAAAAGATCTACATGAGTCGCCATTCAGGATAACTTTCATTTCATGATTTTATAAGAAAGACTGAATCAGTTAAAAAATTCATCCTGAAAGAAGGCCCAGCAATGTGAAATGCTTAACCAATCCTGAGTTAATTAGGTCCTCTAGGAGAAGGATAATAGGCCAATAGTAAGATCAGACAGTTCACCTGTGTTCTTAAGAACTGGAACTACAGAAGAAGGAAAGCAAGAGGCAGTGAGGCATTTATTGTAGAGTTTAGAGAGAACAGGAGCCAGTTCGGGAGCACATTTCTTAAGGACTATTACAGGGATACCATCAGGTCCACATACTTTGTGGGAATTCAGATAAGAGAGTAGAGATTTGTATGTATATAAGTCAGATGAAATAATATAGAAATAACCTTTACATAACAGATGGTCATGAGAATGGAATTAAGCAGGGTAGATAGTGAAATTTACTAAGAGGCAGTTGAAGTTAGTAGGCTACATGATGCGAAAAAAGGGCTTTGAGAATATGACACTCACAGGGCATAATGAAGAAAACAAGTACTCTACCTACCAAGCTTGGATGGCATAACAAGGAGTGGGAAGGATAGCTATAAAACAAATAAATTAGTGGAGAGCCATGAATGCTTATGCCCTGAAGGGGTACAGTATATAAAAGAAATAGTGAAAAGCTGATCACTTACCATCATTTAGAAATTCATAGTGTCCAAGGAATCCTCGCAGACTTTTGGTATAATCAGATTTAAAAAACATTTCTACTTTTGGTTGAATTGATATGATGGGAGGGGGCATTTCAGCTCCACAGAATCGATTCATCAATGTCTTGAAGCCCATGTGGTCCACTCCAAAAATGTCAACAAAATCAAACTGACATCTGAAAAGAAATTCAAATAAAATTTATTTTACTAATAGTTTTATTGATTTGTATAACAAGTTTTTAAAGAAGGACAATTACTCTCATCATAGAAAAATGTCAGATCATTACTCTCAAGTGCATAAGTACAGGAGGTGGAGTGTAGAAAATGGGGCAGAATCAGGATTTTTCTAACTATTCAATAAATGGAGGAGTTTTAATAAAATGTGGAGGTAGTGCAAAAAATCATTTAAAATGTCACAAAGTGTGAAATGAATAAAGGGAGTGGTCTTAATATGCTCAAGAGTAGGTGGGGGTCACACCCTCCTTCACAATAAGCAGACCCCACTTCTATTAAGTACTTTAGGATAAATTTCATTCTCTGTATATGGGTTGTTTTAAACTAATTTCTTTGTGTTTTGTTCATTATTTTTTTTTAACCCATATACCACAGTGCACGACCAGATTATGACGTTTTGGGGATCCTCAGCTAATAAAATTATGGGGCCTTTCCTCAGACGGCGCTACTCTCTAATTTGCCCACACACATCTTGAATATTTTTTTTACTTGTGATATATTTTAGCAACATTTACATAACTTAAAGTAAACTTATTAAAAATTCTTTAAATAAACTAGAATAGCAATCTTTTGTTTGTCAATAAAGAAAATTAAGAAATACCAATATTTTACTATTATTGCAATCCCAATTATCACACATTTCAACACAACCATAGTAAAAAAATAGATTTTTTTATAACCAGTATTATAACAATAAAACCATCTCTGGAATCTTGACTACATGAATTTAAGTGTGCTACTACATTGGCATCTAGGTCCCACCCTTTTACTGTTGAAATAGCTAAATGAAACTGCCACTTCTACTACAACAGTTTCTTTTCTCACACTTCTCTCCTGTGGAACCCCCTTCCATTTACTTGCTTCTCTGATAACTACAATCTTCAAAAATTTAAATGCAACATCAACTGCCATCTTTTTCTTCTTAAATCTAATTCAACTTTTCTGCTTTCCTCAATCCTTCCTAGTTTTCTCTTTCACTCCCTGTAACCTACTGCATGCTAGTGACATTCCTGCCATGGTTGGGATGAAATGATTAAAAAAAAAAACAAAGGAGTTTGTCATATTGATATCATTGTAGTTTTTGAAACTTTTTGGATGTTATAACATCTAGAAAATTAAAATCAAGATTTAACAATTTTGAAACACAATGACACAAACTAAAACATTCTTTTCCTGGCTTTGCTTCCTAGAAAGTCAAATAGATATGTTTGTAACACTGATATCATTCCAGTTATAACATCTAGAAAATTAAAATCATTGCTTTATAAAAGCTTGAGGGTCCCTCAGCTGCAGCTTATGCTAGCTGAAAGGATAATCTGGCTTTGCCAGAGTGGGTTACTTTGTTAAGCTTAGAGTCAATAAATTTTGATTTTCACTATTCATGATTTTTGGAGGCTACATTTAAAATAAGTAGAACTAAACTATTACAAAAAAAGTCAGTTCAAAATTTAATAGCCATCTCTTTTAAACGTATCCCAGTTTACTACTTACAATGCAAAATCTGGCACTCCCTGATTACAGCCAATGATTACAACACCTCATCTTACAAAATTCATCCCAATCAATTTATCTATATTTTTAAATATATGTTTTGCATTGCATAAAGTTGATGAATATATTTTATTCCTTACAAAAATGACAAACCTGTAGCATTTGTAAAACATTTTATTTACTTTAAAAGGAAGTTAAAAGTCATAAGACTCGTGAAATATTTTGTTTGCAGATTAAGATAAGGATTTTCTTTTAATCATCTTAAAATTAATATAAAAGCATTGTACTCAATAATAAATTAAAATCAAAAGCCAACAGCACAATCATTATTGTCTCTGTCTTGGATTGGTCAAGAATGTTAATTGTTCTTTGAATTTTAATGTGGGATTCTAAAATACTTTTGATTAAGCTGCAACAAACTATCTGAAACAATGAAAATGATTTTTTAGAATATAAATTTAGAAGTTAAAAGGAAAATTACTTGGAATGAATTTGATTTACAATCAAGGAATGCATTGGGCTTTTGATCGTCTTATATCTTCTCACAACAATAAATGCTCATTAAATTATTATCTTTGTAGCAATTAATACTACTTGATGATGATGATGATGTGAAAGCAAGCCTCCTCAATATTATGCAGCTGTTTTCAGCAAAGCTCTTGCCTGAATGGTCTCAATCATTTCTTGTTCCTTCAACCTTTTTTTTGATAAGCTATTTGGGTGAGTGTCAAGAACTTGGACAACTGGGCACAACTGTCATTTCCAGGTTCCATAATTTCTTCAGTTCTATTGTAAGGCCAAGGGATTCACTTAACTTTTCATTTTAGCTGGAACAGTAACATCCACTGATAATGACTTTGATCTGGTCATGTGGCCTGCACTGAGCCTCCGTGTCCCCAAGAATTTTATGTTTTTGATTCTCTCGAAAAATCAGCCTAATGAGCCACATAACAAAACTCATAATCCGTATTCTGATGAAAAGAGCGCGCCGTAGAATCAGGCCAGAGACAGGACAAGAACAGTGCGGGTTTGTTAAAGACACCAGAACAAGAAATGCAATATTCATGCTCAGAATGTTATCAAAAAGAGCAATGCAAATGCAGAAGGACATGCACCTATGTTTTATAGATGATGCAAAGGCATTTGACAAAGTACACCACAAAGATCTATTGGAACTGCTCAGCAACCTTGATATATTTGGGAAGAATATTAGAATAACCAAGAACCTATACTGGCAGCAAATGGCCTGTATACAAACAGAAAATGACTTCAGCATATATACAAAAATATAAAGGGATATAAGGATGTGTCTTTTCACCAGACTCAGACTTATTCAACCTATACTGGATTCATCATTGGCAGCCACAATCTTAACACCATAAGATACACATATGACACAGTACTAATAGCAGACATGGAAAAGAAATTACAAAACCTCCTACAGAAGGTAGTGAAGGAAAGTGAGAAGAAGGGACTAAGCATAAATTTACAAGAAGACAGAATGCATGCAATATAGAGGTCGAGGATATTAAAATCACGCAGGCGCAGAAATTTAAATATCTGGGAAATGTTCTGACAGAGGATGGTAATTGTGATGCTGAGGTCGGAAGGTGTATTGGAATGGCCAAAGACGCATTCTAAAAGCTAGGTAGAGTATTACGAGACAGGAGGATTTTGTTGGTAACAAAGAAAAGAGTACTAAACTGCTACGTGATATCTGTCCTCCTTTACAGCAGCGAATGTTGGACGGTCTCCTCAAAGATGAAAGAGAGACCCGAGGCAAACGAGGTATTGTTCTACAGAAGGATGCTAAGGATACCACAGACCGAAAATGTGAGCAATGATGAAGTTTTGGAGAGGATGCAAACAAGGAGGAAGCTTATACTTAACATCAGGAAGAGGCAGCTGAAATTTCTGGGACACATAATGAGGAGGGCTTGGAAAATCTGATACTCACAAGGCGGATGGAGGAAAAGAGAGACAAGGGAATGCAATGTGTGACATACCTAGTGGGCTTAAGCAAGTGGATAACAGAACAGGGTTTGGGAGAAGTAGCAAAAGGACAAAACATATTGGGAACTACTAGGGAGAAGTGGAGAGCCATGATCGCCTACGTTCTGAAGGGACACAGCACATAAAAGAAGAAAAAGAATACAGATTCTGGTTTGTGCTGATATTGTTTGTTTGTTTTTCTAATACTATTACTATCACCACCCTCATCACTATTTATACCAATCTATATTGTTACATACTGATTTGGGTATTTAGATGAGTATGTAATAGTTAAATAAGTAATAACAGTACAGGATGTTTTTGAAAGAACAAAAAACACTTCACAACGACAACATTCCTCTGAAGATGCTTTGTTTTGTTACTTCAAGGCACACTAGAAACATTCTGATCAAAACACATCACCAAATTACAAGACAGTCAACCTCCAGGAAACTGAATGATTAAAAGCTTATGTCAGAATTGGCAAAAGTATACAATTCAGATAGAAACTTAAAATCTGTATTTAGAACTTTTCCCCCCTGTTAACTTATTTGTTTAATTTTTTTCTGATTCAAGAGTATGGAGTTGCTGCTTGATCTATTCTCTGATTTTCCCTGCCAGGTCTTCGTACCTCTGTATTTTTTGCCTGTTCCACATTCATGATATTTTTCTCCCAACATCTATCAGGATCTGTTTATGGCTGCTCCTGTGCACAAGTAGTAGTAGGCATCTGTTTACCTTGAGAGAAAAAAGTAGTACCCTGTTTGGTCAAAATTAAGTCCTGTGGTGATAAAACTGGAGTGACCTCACCATGGTGCAGGCCTGGGAGATGATATAGAGAGGCTGTACATACCGCCCATCTCAGCTGCACATGCAAGATCCAAAGGAATACAGGGCATTACATTTGTGGACGGCTTGGCTGCAGAAGCATTGTTATCATTATTATTATAGAGTAAGAGCTCATTATTAGTGACAGATAGGTTCCAAGACCACCCACTTCTACCAAGGATGGGGAAAAACAGATAATACCAAAATATGTACTATACTAAGAATGTTGAAAGATACTGCTGATTTCTCAGTCAAGATTTTTGGATATACCTAATATAGTAGACATATGGTGCACTATTATTCATGAATTTCACCCTTAATATGAGGAGCCGGGGGCAATCAGTGAATTGCTCTTTCTCTCGTAAATAACAGGTTGTACTGTATCATTATAATAATGATAATTAAAATAGTAATAATAAAAGCAATTTAAATTTTCAAAATTATTTTGAAATTTTTCGGATTTTTTTCCTTTTGTTAAAAAAAAAAAAAAATTTTGTCTAAAAAAAGAAAACCAAGATTTTATTAATTATAAAATAGACTTGGGCTGTTAAAATTAATGTTTCAGTTAATCAGCGATAAATCAATCATTAAGCAATATTTGATGACAGCTAATTAGAATTGAAAAAAAAAAATGAGGATAGCTGGGACATTTTAGCTAAAAAATTTTTTTCTGGGAAACATTTTGGAAAACATTGTGAGTGAAGTTATTTTTTTTTCATCTCCTTGGAATATTCCTGCAGAGGTTCTTATACTCTGGTTGTCATACAGGTTACTTAAACACTGAGTTCCATCTGAGGATAGCATTCAATAATTCTTTTTCCTGCTGAATTATTCTCAAGATCTTGGCAAATTTCTGTAATGTCCACATTCCTGGTTTTCTTTCTCTATCTTCATTAGTTGATGACTAATTCCTGATGGCCTTCCATTTGTACTTTCACTTCTTCATGCATATCAGCAAATCCTTCACTAATTTCTCTTGATTTTCATAACTTCTTCAATAATCTTAGCAAAGCCTTTAAAACCATTAATGTCATTATACCATATGTTCTTCCTGCGGATGCTTACAGTTCCCGAATTCATCCATTGCAGCTTTGATGAATGTTATTGCATCTGCATTTGTAAATATTTTCCAGGACTTGATAATGTCAACTTTATGGCCTGCATCAGTTACTGTCTAAATGTAGGTGTATGTGACCTTGAAACATGGAAGAATTTATTTGTCAGTTATTAAAAGGAATTTAAATTCTTGTTCAAGTATTTTTCATGTCTGGAAAAAAAATATTCTTGGAACCATTCTGTAAATAAAAACTGATTAAGCTTTCAGAACATGGGCAGATAAGTTTTGCTTTTGTTTTTGGAAGAGCTCATAATGTTTTCTCTCCAAGCCTTTTCATATTATCTGCAGTATTAACACACAGTAAAAACATAACCTGTCCTTCCATGATTTATGTACTGGGATGTGTTTTTCACATTTTTGAATGAACGTTCAAATCTGTACCTTTTTCTCTTCATATTTTACTCCTATTTTACAAAGTATTTGTAGCTGAATAAAAGTACTGAATGTAAGATTGGCTAATTTGGTCAAGTATGGGTATAAGGCAACTAACAGGACAGAAGACATGCTTATCAACAGGCTACCTAAAATCAAAGGATGGAATGCTCATATTAGAGAAGGAAAATAATTTTTAACACTTGAGTCAGTATATTGGAGAACTCGTCCATGACGAAAGGGAACAACCAGCAATACACAATACTACTGACCGACTGAGAATTCTGAAAACCAAACTAAAAGCCGCACTGGCCAAATTGAACAGAAACAAGGAAGCTGGGCCAGATGGAATTGTAACGGAAATGCTGACAGCCTTAGATGACTTTAGCACAGACAAGATCATTGAAATAACAAATGAAATCTACAACAGTGAGGATATGGAAGACCTTAGCATATCTACCTTCTTAGATATGTCTAAGAAACCAGGTGGAAATGAATGTGAACTCCACTGAACAATAAACCTAATGAGCCATGTGACAAAACTCATCTGTATTCTGATGAATAGAGCGCGCAGCAGAATCAGGCCAGAGATAGGACAAGAACAGTACATGAATGATGTAGAATCTCTTTCCAAATGAAAAGTTTTTTGATTTGGAAGAAAAGGTCATAAAGAGGGTAGATTCCACTGCTTCCTGTGTTTGAAGAAATCATCCAAGATGCTTCAGAAAGCTCAAGAACAAATGGCAATCAGATGAGGCTTGGTCTAGAGAATAATAACAGTATTGAATTTCTTCCCAAATAAAAAGTCTTTAATCTTTTCAAGTGTTATCACTGCTGATCAAACTGGGCCTAATTTTCTTCACAGCATTGTTTAAAGCATGTAGGACACAGCAGTTAGAGAAGTCAGACTGGCAAGCCAGGTTCAAATACCAGTCAATGTTGTTGTGTTTACTTTCTCACTGTTGACCTTCGGAAAGGTATGCAGCCATATGTCCTCTTCTTCTATTTATACATTAAATAGAAGGGCAGACTGAACTCCCTAGACTTGATTGGCAACTAGTTTAGGAGAAAGACAGCTCTAACTTTAAAACTACTTGGAGCGAGACTAACAACTCCACAACATGAAAGAATTTACATGCTAACAAAATGACATCAGCATAACCAACAGTGGGTGGCTGTGGCCCTACATTCCACGGAGAATCTATATGTTCAAGAAGAAATGTTTAAATTCTCAAACTGAGGACAACAGATATCATTGAATGGTAGTAAGTTGAAGTGGACTAAGTGAATGTCGTCCCACCAAACTTTTTCAAAATCTTTCCTTGGATGAGCACCCATTTTTAATTGTGCTTTAACTTGTTTGCTTACATTATACTCTTGTAAAATATTCATTTTTTTTTCTCTTTCTATGTACCTTGTCTCTTCAAAGCCTGAATAACCATGGCTCTCCATAACTTCCTGTTTTTTGCATTAAATAATTTTTGATCCTTTACGATATCTGTCTTTTTCATATTTGTTCCACCATTCATTTATTTCAAGCTTGTCAACTTCATTACTCACTGTTTTTTCTTGCTTCTCTTGCTTTCAGTATATCCTGTGAATGATATATTCTTCAAGCCTTCTTTCCTCATTATGTGCACTAAAAGTTTCAGATTTTTCTGATTGTCAGCAACAGTTTTTTGTAGTTCATATGTTTTGTTTTTTTTCCACATACTGTCAACTGACTTATCCTTAGGACAACATCTTAGTTATTCAAGTCTCTTTCTTCCCCCTGTATGAGAAAACTATTTAGTATTCACTGTCATATAGGAGATTATATATTACATAGGAATACAGTATTCTTTCCTTTGCGCCTAAAGAGGGAGTTTCATTGCTTAATACCATATGTGCTTGATTTTTACATCCCTAATATATAACTTTTGCACCTTAGGTTGTCCATTTTGCTGACAACCATCTACTTACAGCTAATGGTTGTTGTTCCTTTCATTTAGCTTTCATTGACTTGTTTCATAGTTATTTCAGTTTTCCTTTTAAGTTTACTTTCAACATGGTATCGTTTACATTAGGGTTTCTCAATCAGGGGAATTCCCCCCACCCCAGGTGAAGGGGATTTCTGGTTTCAGGTGGGGAAATCTTTTACTTTTTTTTTTTACAAGTTTCTCACTGACTGTAATCTTCATCAAAATAAAATTGATTTAAATACCCTGACCTTTTATTGAACTACAATACTCTGGAATTGTATTGAACTTTTTGTTTATTTAAGTAAGCTTTAGTTTATTTAATAATCAGTCATGAATGAAAACAAATTACTGTACATGTAATCCATGAAAAATCCATTTTCTATTGCTAGTGAATTTGTAAAACTATAAAAAATAATCCATGTAAATGAATATAAGGTCTGATCAATAAGTCTCTGAACTATTGCTATAAAAAGAAAACTACAACACATATCAACTTGATAGTTAATCTCCTACAAAATGCACTTTATTTCGTGTCACTTCTGGAACTCCTTTTTTGGTTTAACTAGCAGCTGCCTTGTCACATTATCTTGAAATCTTGTTCCTTTCAAGTGGGATTTGAGTTTTGAAAAAAGGAAAAAAAAGTCACAAGGGGTGAGATCTGGGGAATATGGAGGGTGTCTGACCTGGGGAATATGGAGGGTGTCTGACCTGGGGAATATGGAGGGTGTCTGACCTGGGGAATATGGAGGGTGTCTGACCTGGGGAATGTTGTTCTTGGCTAAAAACTATTGCACAATCACATTGCTTCAACTTATTTGTGCTTTCTTCAGTTTTGGAGAGGATAGGGTTTACCACTGTGAAGACTGAGCTTTGGATTTGGGGTCATGATTCGTCGGTGGCAATGGACTGAACTGCACTGTAATTAATGCTCACATTTTCTGACAACTCATGCATGATGATTCGACGGTCTTTCCGAACAGCTGCATGCACATTTGCAATATTTTTATCAGTTCTGCTGGTTGCAGGTCTCCTAGAACATGCATCACTGCTGATATTTATTAGTAGGTCACTTGAACATTTTTTTTTAGTAGGCCATTTGAACCACTTGTACATACATATTCGGCTCATAGCCTTCTCTTCTCCATTCACTTTCTGCAAATTTGTGTAGGTCAATTTTCTAGCCATGGTGACTGATGGTCAGCTCTGTAGTGTGGTGAGATGAGCACACTCTACACATTTTCCTTCCAAGCAGTGTTATAAACAATGAAAATGAGCAAGTACATTATAACTTAGTGTGCATGTGTGACAAGGGTTCAAGGGCAATCTGCGTCAAGTGGCTTCACTTTTAGCTCATTTACCATACCAACAGTCCTGATACATTTTGATAAAACCTTGTACATACTAATATGGTAAAGAATAAAGATTTTCAATATATGGATATGATTTGGAATGTAACTTTTGAGACACACAATCTTGGGAAGGGTGGACTGACATTCTGGTTTATGATAAAAAAAATGCATTGGTTGAGAATCACTGGTTTCAGTCAGTTATGTGCTTAGGCAATCATGTATCTTTTGATACATGACTGATGAGGCAGATTTTTTTCCTGCAGTAGGTTGCCATTTCTTTCTGTGGTAGACCAGTTGCCATCCAAGGCTAGAGAACCTGGTATTTCCTGCTATTTACCCATAGCTGGTAGAAGAAGAAAATTCATACCTTTCCCAAGGGTATTAGCATGTTAAGTGAATGTAATAGATTTGACTGGAATTCTAACTCAGCTCTGATTCTTCTGAGCTGCTACCCATTACTCCACCGTGCCTCCATATCACTAGTTTACATAGTCTCTATTGACTGATTTAAACACACACACACACACACATATATATATATATATATATATATATATATATATATATATATTTGTGTATTTAGGCAGCAAATTCTCTTCTAGGCATGTCTGATTGAATAAATTACAAACATCATGTCTGCTTATTTTTATCATAATCCTTTCATATTCACATATATTTTTCCATATATTACAATTAAATAAGGCAAGAAATATATCTCCTATTCACTTTCATTTATTAGGCATTGAACTGTATCACCTCACATTCATGAACTTGCATAACTTTTCTGCTTACCTGATGAATATTCCTATACCAAAAATTTTGAAAAACCAATAACATTTTTACTCTTGTATATAAATACTTGACACAAAAAATAAAATCCTTACATTTGCCCTAATAAAATCGTTGAGAGGATGAAACATGTCGACTAAGTTTTCCTTTCATTCAATAGTCACTATTGTTAACATCCTCTAATAATAAAACCTGGTAGGTCTTCTAATACTCTTACTGGTCTTGCTATACAATATAAATAAATCCAAGGAGAAAACACATTCTTCTACTTCTCTTCCTATTTTTATGCATTTCCTTAACTTGTTCTCCATCTGCATGCAAACTGTGTCTTCTCAATACAGGTAATGGATTATTGGAATATCTTTTCCATGTAGATCAATTTTTCTTATTATTTCTAGGTAATCTTTGTGGCTTACCTTTATTGGATGTCTTTGTTTAATTTTTAAAGTATAGGTATATATCTTTCTGCCCTTGTATTGTTTGCTCGAATATCACGCCTGATCAGGAAAATTGCATTCATTCACACCTAGTTTCTTCATCGTCACTTTAAGTACTGATCTGCTGGAGTCCTCTGTCATCTATTAGAATGATCACTTCAATAACCCCCATCAACACTCAAATTATCTAAAGCTGGTAGCATCCTTATTACAACCTCATCTGGTCCAGATGCCCTGTTTTTCTTTAGCTTGGTCAGTGCTGATCAAACTTCAGGAGTTTAGGATCATGTCTCTTTACATGCTTTTTTGCATTGTAGATTATGTAGCTTATCAATTTGATTGCTCAATGGAGTTCACCTGGTTTTTTTGACAGTGCTATGAAGATTGATCTACTGAGGTCCTTCAGTATTTCACCATTTATTATTTCAGTAATCTTATTAATCTCCAAATTGTCTAAGGCTGTCAGCTTCTCTGTTATAATCACATCTCCTGCTGCTGCTTCATTTCTGTTCATCTTGGCTTGTGCCTAGCTAACTCCAGATTATAATACTTCCATCCTTTCTTTTTGTATTGGAGTATCTCTGCTCTGCTGTCTAAGAGGATATCTCATATTTACTCATCACATTGCTGTAGTTTTCTTTGAGTTCCATGAAAATTGATCTACCAAAGTCCTCCAATATTTCACCATTGTCATATGTTTCATTAATCTCTCCATTAATTTTATTAATCACCAAATTATCTAAAGCTTTCAGCATCTATTATAATAATCACATCTGCTGCTTCCACTATATACTATTTGGTTTAAAGAATGCAACTCTAGTGCTACAAGATATTTTCGAACATAGATTGTGTATTTATTTACATAGATGATATTTTAGTTTTGAGTGATAATGAACTTTAGCATAAGAAAGACTTGGATACAGTATTTAATATACTGCACAAAAATAACCTAAAAATTTAATTGGCCAAGTGTACATTTAATGTATTGAATTTAGACTTTCTGGGATTTAAATTAAGTAAAGAAGGTTTATTGCCCACTAGCATTAAGATTAAAGAATCAGAAGCTTTTCCAGCTCTTAAAGATTCAAAGACCATGTGCATATTTTGGGGGCATGACAGATTCCTATGCAAGTTAATCCCTAATTATGCATCGATTGTATTACTTCAATCTGAATGCATGAGGTTATATCCCAAATCAACATTTGAGCTGATAAAAAAAGAAACAGAATATTTTCAAGAATTAATACAAAGTTATTAAATATTATGGTATTAGCCCACTCTTCATGTTATGAAAGACAACCTACCTGCCCTAGGGAACAAATACCATATACATAAACAGTGGACAGAAATTGGCAACTGAGAGAGGCAGCAATGGCTATATATAAGTTGCCTCGTCCAGTGTTATATAAACAGCTGAGTGGCTGGGGGTCAAATATATATTTTTTATTTGTATCTTGTTGGTACAAGAATAAAGTAATTGAGAGTTATTACTACTATTGCTGTTGTGGTTATTTTACAGATACCATCACACCACTAATAAAACTTTCCTCTGCAAATCAGAGTTTCTGTGACAAATTATAGGATTATGTCAGAAAACCTTCAGAAGCAACCTATATGGGGTCCTACAAAGTTCTGACATGGTCAACTAAAAATTTAATGATTAATACGAACAATGAAACCCCTGCACAAGTATATTTGCTTTCCTTTAAAACACATCTTCCACTTTCTCTCTCAATTAATGAGAAGGCAACCCTCAAATAAAAAATAGTGGAAGAAGAAAAGACTGAACAACTGCTGTGAAACAGAAGTTTGCTGGTCCAGGCTCTAGCTATTGTGACTAGAAATCTACCAAAATAAGAGAGGTTCCACACATAACTTCCACTATGAGGGAAAAAAAGAAAAGGAACGTTAGAAAATAAATAAAAGAATTTTGGCCAATCAAAAGGATAAACAGACTTTTGATGTTAGCTGAAACCAAGCTTTATGCCAAGCAGTCTGAAGCCTTTTTTCCGTGTATATAAAGAGACATCTGACAGGCAGCAGGAAAGAGAAGTCAGCTAGGGAAACCAGCCAAGCGTGTCATGTGAAGAATTAGCAGTCATCTGTTTAAGACATTTTTCCAACTTTTTGAGGGCCGAGAAAACACAGCATTTCGTGTCCACTATGTTTTTAAAATTTTCCTCAATATTACCAAAGTTTGATTCATAAACTATTAACTATTCAGCCAAATGAATTTTCACCAACATGAATTATAAAGGACACACTTCAATCAAAGTCAAATAAATAAATATGTATTATTTGTTTATACCTTTGATTCTGTTTATTAAAAAGCTGTTGAGAAATATTACTAAGACTCTCTGGCGCTTCTCCACACTTGTATATTAAACCATTTCATTGACTTGGTAGTACAATGAAACATAGCAATTAGAAGTTCAAAATAGAGAAAGTTACTCATATGTGATACTGTAATGATAAGATGAATTTTTCAGATCAATTTCTTCATCTTGCTTTTGGTTGTTTTTTATTTCTCCAATATGTGTACCCTCTGACCATTATCATATTTATATCACAGTGAGGAAGACCAGAAGGTACTTTGGTTGAAACACCATAGAAAACATAACCAAGTAGAATCTTTATATAAGAGAAAAATATAGTTAAGCTGATATAAAATTATTTCACGCCCACAAATCTATAGCATTAACGTTTATATTTTGCATAAAATTGCATGGTTTTAAATTAGTATCAAATGTATTAACTACAATATGCATAGCGAAAATAGGATTATTGCGAACAATATTAATAAAATCCTAAAAGTCTATTTCACTCATCTTTTTCACAGTTAGAATAGATAAAGAAAAACCAGAAAGAATCTGGCTGTTCAGTTCATGCTCTGCAAAGCTTTGTCAAGAGAAGTAGAACTACAACATGAGATTAATGAGGAACAGTATGAGCAGTCAAACAAGAGAAATCAATCAGCCAGCTGTGATGGCAAAGGGAGATAACAATGTAGATCAGGACTTCAGATGGAAGAGCTCTGCTTTACAAGTGTGAAAGGGAGAGATTCAATCTAAACTCTCTATTGAATATTTATACAAGTAATTACATTGTGCATGAACAGAAATGTAACCAGAAGAGTATATGTTATTTTATTTAATATCTATTCTTCATTTCCTTTGTAAATTTCAGATAAGTTTGATTATCTTTTAGCCTATCCCTCTGAGAATATATTTCTTTTTGAAATCAGATGTAATTACAGAGGACAGCATATAATTTTTCACAAAGTGAAAATTACACCAAGATGTGTAAGTATAAATAAGAATACACTGTCTATATTAGCAAATATAAAATAGGTGACGTGTGATTTTGTTGAATATGTTCTAAGCTGATGCACAGAGAAAATACTGTCGCATTAATTAAACAGAGGTTTCATTATTAAATGTTTTGGTTAGATGTATGACTATTAATGCTATAATTTTATTTAAATTTTATAATTAAATTTTAGTTTTAAATTTGCATAATTTCTGTAGATATATTCTTTATCTTATATATGAAGAATAAATTTATTTTGATAATTCCCTAAACATTCCACAGATAAACATGATGTCATTTTCAGGATTATTACAATTAGTTTTTATTCTGAGTTCTTCATGAAACCATTTTAAGCTGAAGTGCCAAGAAATCAGTTTCAATTTCTCTGACTTGTAGAAATGAACTCAGCTTGATGTTATATAGATGACAGGTAAAAAGGTAGTGTAGCTGCAATAACCTGTAGAATATGAACAAGATTTAACACGAGTGCGAAATGATTTTTTTGGTTTGAGAAAGATGAAGCACTCCATTTCCAAGGTGTTTTTCTTGGGCCAGAATATAAAAGGAATATGTTAATTCAGTACAGTCATCAGTAGCACGTGAATAACTCGATCAAAGATATTATAAGAATCAGACTACTGGCAACTGACAAAGATGGTAACCACACAATGAAGTGAAATGCTACATTAAATTGCATGCCGGTTCAACACTGATGTTGAGCAAACCATCAGTCAATGCACAATGTGCAATGTACATTGCAATCCATGGGATTTTATAATCATAAAACCAGGGTACTATTATTGGCTTTACAACATTGGTTACCGTGCTTTGATTTGGCTAGAGAATATTACCATTAAATTGGTGCAAAACTGGTGCCATATTGTTTGGACAGTCAAGTCATATTTCCAGTATCTGTCTATATCTCTGAGATGAGGTATTATGATTATTTACATTATTTGAATTGTTATCCTCATCTTCATTGCCATATTCACAACATTTTGGCTGTTGTATGTCCTGGCATTATTCAGGTGATTGTAATTTTGAACTGAACTCTTTATTTCGTCCACTGGGGTAGATTGTTCTATTTCCATGTGACATGCCTCTCTCAGATGTCTCAGTTATTTCCCTTTAACTCTCCAAGTTTTGGGTTCACCACTACTGTAGCCTGGTAGTGAACTCAAAACTCTTTGGGTCTAGTCACCAGATCTAACCAACATCTTTATCCACTGCGGCCCAGAAATAAAGGATTTGGTTCAAAATTCTAATCACCTAAAGAATGCCAAAGTGTACGATGACCGAAACATTGTGAATATGGCAATGAAAATAAGGATAACAGTCCAAATAATCATATTTCCAGCTCTTTTCAGCAAAGAATTGAATATGGAGGAGTCCAGATAAGGCTGTGTTGTGGCTCTTTAATGGGGGTAGCTTGTTTTGTTTAAGTTTATAATGATCACCAGGGAAACTACAGTCATTCTTGACAGGTTTGACATTCACACATTGTGTGACAGGCTATTTGCACATCTTTATACATGTTATAATACGTGTCATGCATGAGTGACATGAACCTGGATCCAGTTTTATGTCATTCGCACATGATAGGCACTGTGTTATCTTGCTGGAATACACCACCACCATTGGAAAACATAATATATTGAATTCTAGCTACTCTGTGAATCTTTGTGTTCACTAGATTTAAACACCACTGAGTATGTCTGGGACATGTTGCACACCTCTCTCAGCTCCTGGTTGTCACATCTAACAAACACAGCTAAATGTTTTTTATACTATACAAGAGCCACCGAGGGTATAGTATTACTAAATGAAGTTGTTGTAAGGGTGTAAAAAGAGGAAGTAAGGTGTGCATATTATGCAAATATATGGCACAGATAAGAGTTGACACTAGACTTGAAGTCGTTATTATAGGGGGGTTAGGGAAGCATCCTCTTGTGAGTTCATCCCACAAAGTAACAGTTCTGAGGAAGAAACTGCCCGAGTGGAACTCTTCCTTACTAATGGAATACAAAAGAAATGAGAATGAGTCGGCCTTGTGTACATGACCTGGCAGGTTCTAGCTATAAAAATCTGAACTGGTGGAACAAAGGAAAGGAGATAATCTGAACATTTGCCATGAAAATAGTGACAGAAAAGCGAGAGGCTAGCAACCTTTTATTGTAAAGGAAAAGAATATCAGGAGGAGACAGGTACTTTCTGGTGCAATGCAAGGAACTAACCATTTTTCTAGCATATTTAGCTATGGATATATCCGTAAGTTCCACCTGAGATCTGGAAATTATGGAAATTCTTGTAACATGCCTGGCTAGATATTTCTATGCAATGAATCCAACCTCATAAACTCCATGCTACATTGCACGGCCACCATTATGTAGGTGGAGAAAGTAACTACATGTGATTAGCTAGTTGTTTTTAATTTTGTGGGCATTTTAGTTTAGAAATGTCAAATCAAATGTCTCTTCATATATTTAAAAGACATCCAAGGAGATTTTCTAACAGCTGAACTTATTCTTTCTTTTTATGAATTTTTGTTGTTTTCACATTGCAGCCAATCTATTTTACAGCCTTCTTCATGTGAAAAGAGAAGGTTTCTTTTTTTTTTATTATAGTGCAACACAAAACAATGGTAACAAAGAGAAACTTTAAATGTTAACAAGAATGCTTGTAAAAGAAGTTATTCTATTTTCAGCCAGAAATGCAACACATCTTTTTCCATAAGGTTTCATTAATGTTTTGACGTGACAATTTTCTTAATTCCTTTTTCTTTGTTGTTAAACAATGTATCCCATATCATTATAGAAGATAAAACTTTTATTTATTTCTATTTTCCAAGTGTTGTTGTTAACTTAAATTTTTCAATTTGCTACCAGCTTTTGCATTGTACTGCCAAAAAAAAGAGAAGGTATTTCTTTCCATTTGGGGGACACAAGTGATGCAGACCATTAAATGGATTGGGCAAAATATAGTAAGAAAAAAAAAAAAAAAATCACACACAAAAAAAGATGATTTCAATTGTTTGAAAATCTCTTTGCTTGATAATGACACTCCGGGCTTGCATTTATCGTTTTCTTTTTGGGAAACAAATTCCCCTGACAATAGCAATGTAGAAACAAAGAAACAGTTTCACATTTTAGTGCATGCAAGAATGAAAGTAATTCAAGAAAAACATATTGCAGATGAAAAATATTTAATTAAAACATGACAAACTGTTGTTGATTTGTTCTCTACTTATTTAATCAATAGTTTAAGAAAGAAAACAATCAGTATTAAATATTTGTCACACATTTTTATTTGTACTTGAAATGCTATTTAACAACATCACTTTGTATGTGGTTTTCTTTGAACTACATACCATATTTTTATCTGTTTTTTCATGTTTTGGCCATGTACAGACGGGCCTTCTTCAGAATCAAGAAAAGTTGGTAGGTACAAACAACAAAGACATGGAAATTAATCCAAAGAAAAACATATAATAATTAAAACACCACATCTCACAAAATTTAGACAGTGACCTACAAATCTGTTTTTATAGGGTTAATCATCTGTACTAAATGTCTTATAGTAGTTTTAATTCTATAAAAATTGTTTCTGAATGTTCAATAGACAAATGTAATTTGTCGTTTTAATTCTATAAGGACTATTTCTGAAGATTCAATAGACAAATGAAATTTGTAGTATTAATTCTATAAAAACTGTTTCTAAATCTTCAACAGACAAATGCAATTTATAGTTTTAATTCTATAAAGACTATTTCTGTATTTTCAATAGACAAATGCAACTTGCTAAGAAGTAATTTTATAAACTGGTCATAAAAAAGCAATGTATGGTTTTAGAGATTAATTCTATAAAATAAAAAGTTTTAAAATAATGTTTTCTTCTGATGAAATCTGAATGCAGTAAACAGTTTATTTTAAAGAAGCATTGTGTATGATAACTGACTTTGTAAACAAGTTGAATATAAATGTCTTTTGCAACAGGTATTAAATATTTATATTAAAACAGTAGAGTCGATGCAGTAGCTTAGCCTTATTTAAGGCAGTTTGTCTAAGAGAAGGAATATCTTGCATATAAAAAACCATATCAAGGTAGTATAAATTTTTGATTGGTATCATGGTACCAGTAAACTCACTTTATAGAAAAGGAAAGCCTTTTGCTTGTGTGTCAAGCTTTCCAACCATGGCATGCTGATACCCTCTTCCCAGTTGCACTCAGCCAGCACAGAATAGTAGGCTGGTGAAATGAACCAGAGAATATCATGCCAAAAATTTCCAGGGAGCCACCTCGGAACTGTTACCATGCAATCAAGAAAGCAGGTCTGCAGTCCTGGAATGATGTGATAGAGGTGATCAGGGGATCATTTCTGCAAACTTCCGACTGTTGTGTTGCATGCAAATACAAGGAAATACAACCACTCAAAGACAAGCCCTTTAGCAAGAAGTATCTCATGTTAGTGCACAATCTGCCACAGGTGGAGACAGAGAAATGCTGATGAGGAAAAGAGTGGAGTAACTAGTATCATCAAGTAGAAAATGGATTTGCTACTCATACAGATAGAGATTATTACTACAGCAATTAATAATTGGCTCTCAATTTAGTACAACCTCACATATATAGCATGCACTTGAATGTTTCAGGCCCAAATTATGACAAAATAAAAGCAAAATACTTCAATTTTTGATGAAAGAAAAAAGATATAAAATTTAATTCTCAAAGAAAAAAATAATATATACTGAAAAGTTCAACTGATTTGCTAAAGTTTTAGTCATTAATATGGTTCCTGTTATATTCCATGATAATAGAAATATATACTTGAAAAACATGGTGGATAAAATAAGTAAAGTTTTATTGTAAAAACCAATACAATAAGAATAAAGGTAACAGTTATGCACAAGGTCATTGCAAGTCAATCCAGTAGTGAATGCTACTATTGGAAGGTTGGTAGTTCTTGTGTAAGTCTGACTCGTAATCAACAGATCCCAGCTAGTCTCTGTAGTCTGTTGACTTACAGATACTTATAGGTAGTTAATAACTATAGTTTCTGGGAAATTTGACACTCACAGGATATATTTAAAAAAAAAAGGACAGGGTGAACAGTGAGTAACCTATCTAATGAGGTAAAGAATAGAGAATTGAAGTAGTAGTAAATAAGACAAACATTGCTAAGCGCTACAAAAGACAAGAAGTTGTGAAGAACCATGATTGTCCACGTCCTGAAGTGTCACAGCAGATAGAAGAAAATGACCAGGGACTCTGTCAAGAATGATAAGATTATTTATGCATAGTACTACTGACTAGGATTAAAATGTATTATCTGTGAATTCTGTGAAAAACGTTATACACACAGATGACCATCACCTGCCCATCATTTCTTCATCCACAACAGAACGGAAAAGTTGGAAAGAAGGTGTGAAAGGTTATGGGTAAATAAGAAAGCTAGAGAAAAATGAAAAGGAAAGTGAATGAAAGCAAAGAAAGGAGAGATGGAAACAACAGAAAGACATCGACAGGCTTGTTGTCTTGAGTTTTATTACTCCTTTACTCCCATTGATTTTAAAGTAGTTGAAGCTCTATTTAATATTGTTTTCTTTTTTAGTGTGGCCTGAGTAAGAAGGCTTTCAGACACAGAGACAGACAGGCAAACAGAATTTGCTGTTTATTTATTTAGAACTGTTCAAATTGTGTAACAGCAAAATTGTTCAATGTTTAGATTAAGCTTTGAAACGTTGTATCTTAGAAATGATTAAAGATATCTTACTGGAATTCTCCAAGGTTTTTATAACACTATTGGACTCTACTTTGGACAATAAGAATGTATAATTACTCTCCAAGCTTAACAGAAGAATCATGATGAAATTGATCATAAACAAAAGTGACATGTTCAGCATTAATTAATCATAGCTAAGGATCAGAAGCTCATGAAGGATTGAAATGAAGTTCAAATATATATATATTATTCCAGGATCAATTTCCAACATTCAAGAAAATCTTTGGTCTCTCTAACCTTCTAACTTTCTGTCCTGGAGTAATAAGTTTCCTCACACGTTTCAAGTACAATTTCATTTTCAAGTCCTTTTTTCACTGCCCTTTGGACCATCATAGCTGAAACTCCTTTCTCACGTGCCAAACATCTTATAGATTGAGTTGGATCTTTTCTAACTGATTTCTCTAGCTCTAAGTTGAAATGATGATCCCCTTTCCTGTTGTGACCTCCTCATCCACTTTTCTTCTCTACTGTTCCCTCTTTTTTAAACTTATTCACTGTTCTCGTGATCATTCTTGAATGGACTTTGAAGATGGAAGCCAGAGTATGAATGTTGGTATCATTACTGAAGGCCTAAATGATCTTTTTCCTCTTATCATTGCTCAGTTGGGAAGACATCGGGGCTGATACAAAATGATTTTAACCTGTTCTCTTTCTAGTTGAATAACTCAAAGGGTTTTTCAGTGATTCTTACGACACACAGTATCAAAATGGCTAAATGTCTTATATGAAAACCTGGAAAAAAGAAACTAGATATTAAACATTTTGTGAGATGGACAATTATGCTGTTACACTTGGTGTGTGCGTGTGCGTATATATATATATATATATATATATATATATATATATAAGTAGAAGACATAAATTTTTAACTGTTCCCTCCTCATCCAGACATAAATACCAATACTGGATGTTCAATCATCAGATAAATGGTGATTACAATGGTGTTTCATTAGTGATCACGAGTGATGGTGCCATTATGCTTCCATTGATCTTTCCACAAAACCTCAGACTCAACACATTAAGTGCCTTGAGGAGGTATTGCTGCACTGAGTCAAGAGGGTGGCTGCTGGAAGACCCTATTTCTAGCAACAAGACTTTGCACCATACCACACAAGCAGAAGAACCCAGTCATGGCAATCAGACAATTTCTGTGACCACATCACCCCTTACGTCTAGCCACCTAACTCTGCAAATTTGCAACCCCCTTGATTATTATGTGTAGGGTGCAATTGAGCGAGAGACAAACAAAACTCCTTAAACACCAAGGATGAACTGAAGGCAAGAATTATGGCAGCATTCACCAACTTAAACAAGGAGATCATCAAGAAGAGTTGCAGGAGATTATGAAGTTTTCTGGAGGCCATGTTTGACGCCAATGGCAATTTTAATGAATAAATTTACTTTTTCGTATAATTTTGATAAATATATCTGTTAAAATAAGATGCCAGTGTTATTTTCATTTTTGTGTAATTTAGACAACGACTTATCCATCACGTCCTGTACATAAGAAGATGATTTGAATTTTTGATTGTTCCCTCCTTATCTGTACACAAATTCCAATGCTGGATGTTCAAGCCCCAGATGAAGGGCAGATTTTCAATCCCAGGGTCATCCTGATTCCAAAAAGGTATAATATGTCTATGTAGAGCAAGTGTAGTTAGAGTAAGAGGCATTCCAGACAGACAGAATTTGTTGTTTATTTATTTAGATTGTTTCTTTTTTTTAGCTTGACAGACACCTTACTCAGAAAGGTAGGTAGTTACTGCAATATTAATATGGAAAATATTGGAATTATAGATAAAATGTGTCTATTAAACAAACCATATTTAGTTGAAAGGAAGAAGTTCATGATATTGTTACAGTTATCAGCTCAAAAACATATATAACAAAATAAATTCTAACACTTTGTTACCTTGGGAAAAAGGCATAAATCAAACTTTCCCTATATTCTGCTTAAACATCAGTTATCTGAAATAGGTTCATGTCACTCTTGTTACTGCCATAGACAGAGAAAAGAGAGAGTGAATAGATATATAAATAACCCATCCTTCCATAATTATTATAGCTTGACTGAAACAGAAAAATATCTGCCAGCATTAACAAAGAAAAAGCAAAGGAAGAAAGAAACCTAATTATAAAATAGGGCAAGAATATTTTACCCCTACTTTTAAAATTGATCAGTGTGTCAGTTAAATGCCATATGTGATACATGCCTGGGCGATCATGTCTCTTATGATACATGACTGGCCAGGCAGAAGATTTTCCTGCAGGAGGTTGCAGCTTCTTTCTGTGGTAGACTAGTTGCCATCCAAGGCTAAAGAACCCAGTCTGTCCTGCTATTCAACACACAGCTGGTGGGAGAAGAGATGGATTCAAACCTTTCCTAAGGGTATTTGTGCATATTCAATTTATGATACACCATTAGTACCAATTAAAAATATTATGTCACTGGTTCTGTTTTAATTTGTTAAATTAATTATTCTGATTATTTTTTCATCATTTTTTATTGCATTGTTATTAATCAATCTAGTATTTGGCCATTCAAGTAAATAGTATGAAATAAGAACTAGGAAATAGCCCCCAACCAGACTTTGACCTGTATCCACTATCTTAAAAAATACTTCTTTATCTAAATTTTACACTGTTGACTTGAACTCTCAAAGAACATGTCAGCTCAAAATATTGTGATAAAAAGCAATATTTGAAAAAAGAGAGAAAATTAATAAAAAATGAATTAAAAAGAAATTCTTGGTATATTTCAAATAAAGATCATTTGTTTTTTATTCATAATAAAATAGGTAGAATAATGAAAATATTCCGTGATATTTTCTTAACATAACTCTTGTTATAAGAGTATCACTGGCTTAGTTGTTGATAAATTGATATCGGGGATGGGCAGATGGAGTAATGGATATCCTAGAGGAAAGTGGAATTGGTGAGTGTGGTTCAAATTCCCAGTGTCCCTGTCACATTCACTTTTGCATTAATGCTGTTAGAAAATGCATGAATCCACCTCTTCTCCATACAAGCAACAGGTAAAATAGCAAGGTAGACTGTTCTCCTTGCACTTGGCTTGTAACTAGTCAAAGAGAAAGAAAACCTTCAAATTCAAACCTTAGAGAAGACAATAGGAAACTACTCCACAATCTTTCCCAACTTTGCATGGCAATTCAAAGATAATCAAGAAAAGAGATAGCCAGTCTGCAGTGTTCACTTTCAAACAAATACCCTTGGAAATGTCATGAATTTGTTGCTTTCCCTCCAGTTGTGAGTAAAATAGTAAGGTAGACTGGGCTTTCTTGCCTTTGGTAAGAACCAGTCTGAGAAAAAGAAAAATCTATATTTAAAACTTTGGAGAAACCACTTCACTATCTTTCATGAGAATACATGTCAATTCATAGATAATGAAAGAAAAGGAATCTGTGGCGGGTTATGATTGCTTATATCCTGAAAGGAGATGAACAAAAAACCCCCCAAAAACCAAAAAAATATTTGATATACGTATCATGCAACTTTTGAAGACATAATTCTGAAGCTAATTTTAAGGGGGGTCACATCATATACAGAATATAAAATTAGTGTATGTACTGCTAGGCCTGGCTATGCTGTTGACCAAACTATATATTGATTTACTGTTGTCAAATTAACTTCAAAAGTAGGTCTTCAAAGGTCACATGATACGCGAGTCTATACGGTACTAAACATTCTTTATTAATTTAACTCTAATAGACAATAATTTTTCTTTTACTTATAGTTTATCCTTTGATCATTCAAAGATTTAATAAATAAAACTTCTGTAGACAACCAAAAAATTTTGCAAAACTGCAGGAATGAAGTGTAGAGATTTTGAATGAATTAGCGTAAAGGAGAAAAATAGTGGGGTGTGTGAAATAAACAAACATTTTCTCTTACCCAGCATCTGTATTTCCTTCAAGTTCAAAGTAATCAAACTTAATTTTAATCCGTTCATCTCCAACAGCTTCGAAGATGTACCGACAGGACACTAGTTCTGGATAGTGAGAAGGAAATCCAGGAGATGCAAATGTTCCTGATTTCTTCAGTCTGCTTCTAAACATCTGATGACAGTCTGAAGCTGAAAACATATGAGAAGACAAAGTCACACAAGGCGCACATAAGAAACATTTTTTATAAAAACAAAAATTTGTAAAGTGGATTTAGAAATATCCAGCGTTTTAATAGCAGTAGTTTTGTTAAGAAAGGCAATATACAGTATGATCCTGGGTGCAAATCTTCTCCCAGGAAAATATAAGCATTGCTTTATTTTGCTTGTCCACACACACACACACACACACACACAACATTCCAAAACTAAAAAACACAGGACTTCACTATAAGTAGCAGCTTCACATTCAAAGTAATCTTCAGACAGTTTGAAGCAAAAGAAAACAAACTTTAGTCCTAAAGTTAGTCTTTTGAAATTTGTTCTACTCTTTTCTAGATTTGTTTTCTCTTTTGGATTTTCTTGTTTGGACTATTGAGAACTGTCTATTTTGGCTCAGTTGAAGTTTTCCTTGTGTTTCCTTTTGGTTAGCCAGGTTAAGTTAATTTGGTCATGTTTATTCAGGTTATGATACACACACACTATATATATATATATATATATATATATATATATATATATACAAGTTTAGGATTGGTATATACAGAGTGAATTCCAATAACCAACAATTACTATTCTTTAAAGAGTGCTCAATACAGAGTAGAGCAGATATAATTATTTATTTGAATATTACAACATAAATATGTTATAAAATCACGACAAAAATAGCCATTTTGTTTCAACACTTCTGGTGTCTTGTCAAGTGATGATATAGAATATAGAATAAAAAAAGTTTTATTCTATATCATCACTTGACAAGACACCAGAAGTGTTGAAACAAAATGGCTATTTTTGTCGTGATTTTATAACATATTTATGTTGTAATATTCAAATAAATAATTATATATATATATATATATATATATATATATATATATATATATATATATATGAAATTGTATTTTAAGTGGGAAGAGCTAGTTTATCTGCCATGAAAATCAGCATCTGAAATTCTGACATTTACTTTGCTTTGAATGCCAACCATTATCATTAATGTTTATGTTTCTCTCAGAATTTTGTTCTATTTGTGTTGTTTTGAAAGAATGAAGAAGGTGTAGTTTTAATTGACATATGTTGAAAATTCCTTTCGACTCAAAGGGTAGATCAGAAGCCGATCTGGTACAGTAAATGCTTCAAAAACATTGACTAGTGTCACATCCGAAAATTCAGTCAAGGATCAATTAATAATGTGAGAACCATGGAATAACTTGGTTCTCATAAAGTTTTTCTAAAAAAAAAAAAAAAAAAAAAAGATATAAGAAGGAGGGCAGGCCTTAAGTTACAAGGTGGCAGACCTGTGCATCTGGTGAAAAGATTACAAAAACCAGCACTTAGAGTGGCCTTACTTTGAAAACAAGCCATGCAAACACTGCCTCCGACATTTGACCGCAACCCCACACACGCAGGTAATTTCACTTATTTTTCCACATATAATTTAATATAAAGATCATTTTTTATTTCATTGTGACAGCCGCCATAATAATTAATATGTGTTTATTTTAAATTGTCAAAATTGATTTATTTTGGTTTATTACCTTTCCAGAATATTATTTATATTTTATTTTAAGAAAGGTAAAAATGCAACTGAAATTTAAAAAAGAAAAAAAAAAAAGATTTGAACAGTTTATAGGAAAGGTACATTTTTCTCTGAAAGATACTTTACTAGTTGACCAAATCAGCTGAGATAGATGACATCAATTTAAGACATTACTTAAGAATTATTGACATTATACAATATGGAAGATAATTAAAATTACATGACACAAAGGATAGCCAAAATTCTCAAAATATCTAAATTCATAATCCAAAATGTTTTTGGCCACCCTGTATTAGAAGAATTTCAACATAAAAAACAGAGAGCTAAGTTCCAATTCCAGTCATGGTCAATTATATCCACTTACGTGCAAATACTCTTGGGAAAGGCATGAATCTATCTCTTCTCTCCCCAGCTATGAGTTAATTAGTGTTGTGGCCTTGTTAGGGCCAGAAATAAAGACACAAACAGAGGAATTGAGCTAAGCAAATATATTAACAGAAGCAGTAATACAAACATATACAAATGAGAGTGTTACAGCAAGAATGTTCAGTCCAACTGTCAGAGCTGACTGCTTGAAACTTCCCTCTCCATAAGGCAGTACCTGCTCCTATTTATAACTGGGAGAGTCCATGCATGTGTGGGTAAATTACCATAACAATTAGTAAAATTTGTATCACTAAATCATTATTATCTCAAAAAAAATTCTGACAACTGAAAATATTTTGTGTCTTTAAATAACTTGTAAAATGTTAATAAGCTATAAAAAACTGAAATCAATCAATGAACATAAGAATCAATACGACTACTGA
Source organism: Acanthosepion esculentum (assembly GCA_964036315.1). Classification (NCBI taxonomy): domain Eukaryota; kingdom Metazoa; phylum Mollusca; class Cephalopoda; order Sepiida; family Sepiidae; genus Acanthosepion; species Acanthosepion esculentum. Next base: position 11,494,232 of record OZ038488.1, read on the forward strand.
CTGTTGCTATTACCAAACTCTACAGTACACAATCTATAAAGAGCATAATCTGTCCACACTTCTCTATCATGGCTTGGAAAATTTCCAGATTCATCAAAAGTCATGGCTTGATGAAGGCAACCAGACCAGATTAAATCCCTGTCGTTGTCCTTAAGAATCATAGCCTAATCCTGGCAAAGTTATTTAACCATTGTATGAAGGAGAAATATTTCCCAAGTCTACGGAAAGTGTTAGTGGTATGCCCTGTTTTTAAGAATGCAAATGAACACTCAACCCCATTGCAATATAACTCTATCAGCTTTCTTAGTGATATTAGTGAATTCTTTGTGTCTCTTACTAACAAAAAGGTTGTTAATCACCTAAAAAAACCCAAAAAACAACCTCCTGAGTGATGAACAGTATGGATTTACTCTCCTCTAGGTCCACTGCTTATGTTTAACAATCATTACAAACTGAATTGGCAAAATATTCATTAGTAACTTCATCATGAGAGCAATTGTCTGAGATATCTCAAAAGCTTTTCACAAGTTGTGGCATAGTGGGTGCTACACAAACTCTTAAGCTATGCTATCTCTGGAATTATCAAGTTCTTCCATTCAGGTAGGTTCATGAAGGTTATCCTTCATGGCAAGTCTCCTGAAGCCCGTGACATCAATGCAGGTTTTACCCTCAAGGCTCTCTCCTTCATCTTTCTACTTTATATTAATTATCTGCTTCAGAACATTCCCAGATCATTAGTAAATATATATGCAGATGATACTACGGGTGTATGAGTGTGTACCTCCAAATATCAAGTCTTATTCAGAGACTTGCAACTGACCTCTCCTCTAACAGCTGACTGGGTGAGAAAGCTGGCTTGCAATATTCAATACACACACCAATACCAAAAGCTAGCAATGTTTAATCATTACAGAACAGACCCTGAATTTACTCCTGACATGATAAACATTTGCACTCTCAATGAAACTCCTTGCTTTGAACATCTGTTGGGACTTAAGTTCATTCCAGTTGAGCTTTATATATATACTAGCAGCATGGCCCGGCGTTGCCTGTGCTTGATTCAAAAATCGTACGACTCATACAGCAATCGCTATCACTTGACTTAAAATATTTTTGCCCTTCCTTGCCTTTAAAGGAGTGCCCTTTGCTGTGCTGATGTTGCTACATGCCTTACTTCTTGCCTATCTCACAGTTCAAATTTTTTCTAAGCTCTATACTAAACATTAAATCTGTTATGAAAAAAGAACTAAACAAAATGAACACAAAACGATCAGCTTTAAAAAAGGACTCGTAACTGGAAAAACTGAATGAAAAAAGAATGTTAACAACAAATACTTTTTCACACCCAACACAGTTCTGCGGAATCAGAATCAACGTTGAGTTTAAGCCAGCGAATGAGCCAATTGGAGTAAAGTGCCATGCAGATTTAAATTTTTCCCACTTGTGACGAATGCAGCTATCAATTATTTTTGCATGCTAGCATGCTAGTTAACATTCGTGTCAGTCAGCTGTTGGCTCTCATGCTGGCCAATAGAATCTTCCTGCCTATTCGTGGCAGCCAGTTATAGGCTCTCACTCTGGCCAGTAGAAAATGGCTGCAAACTACATGAAAACTGCCGTAGAAGCATGAAAAAATCGATTATTTCCACTATCGATGGGAGTTGGGAAATGTAAAGTCGGTCTTGGCGTTTACCGCTAACTTGGAGCATGTGCATGTAAATTTTGGTGCAAATCTGTCGAAAATTGCGGCCGTGCATTCGTCACACACACACACACACACATCCTGACTTTTATATATATATATATATATATATATATATAACTCAAGAAAAACCCTTAACAATCCATTTTAGTTATAATTTATTTTGTGAATATTTTTATATTTATCTCTTCAGAGCGAAGGTTCTTAATAAATGGAGACAATTCATCTGGATTGATATACGAGATTAACAGGAAGGGAAAGCAAAAGAGAAAAGACGAGAGGGGGAGAGGAAGAAAGAAAAATAACAGATTTTCGAATATAAAAATATAAAAGAGAGAGGAAGAGAGAGAGAGAGAGAGAGTGAGTGAAAGGAAAAAGGAAGAAATAAATGAAGGGATAGTAGTAAAACTAAAATAGAATGACCTGGCCAATAATTTTTTCCTTAAAGGGTTGAACAAGTTTGTATATCGGGTGGTGTGGGGTGTGAACAGACTTGAAAGAGTTACTGCAAATTGACTGTCATTTTAGGCAGCAACAGTCATCACAAAATTTAAATTAGTTAGTCTAATAGAGATAACCCTAATAAAAATAATAGTAATAATACCAATAATAATAATATCCAGTATAAATAAATTATTTAAAATAAAGTAAAGTAAAATAAAAAGATTTTTTAAAATAAAAAAATAAAAGATAAAAAATAAGTAAATCTCTGTATCGATAATTATAATGAACAAATTTAGAATATAAACATAGAAGAATAAACATAATAAAGAGATATTTATTAATAATAGTACTAAAAATATTAATTTAAAATTATAGCTGATGTATATATCAGCAAGACAATCATACATCTAATCACATATAAAAAAACACAAAATGCACTATAATCACACACATACATATTTATACACATGAATACATGCACACACATATATGCTAGTGCCCATATAAAAGAATCAACACTTCAAGTGTATATCCATCAAAGTTTTTACGGAATTTTAAACTTGTATGTCTACAATTGAATATAAGTTTGTTGCTTTGATTTAATAACTCGTCAGCACCTCTGTGTTTGATTATTGCAATCTTTTCTTGTATGCACAGATGCTCCATTGCTAGAGATGCTGGAAAAATGGTCGGCTTCATGTACCGCACCAGAATGTACCTGTTTTCCCGCCATGCTATATCTTTACATGAGTCAGATTGAACTCAAAATGGAGTATTGCTGGAACTGGTTTGGATTGGAGTTGCCCAATCCTCCCTTTCCAGCATTGACAGAGTTCAAAAACATTTTTGCAGTCTCTTACCCACAGATGCAATGCCACAAGCCTATAGCTACTGTATTACTATTTTCATGGCAAATATTCCAATGAGCTCCAATTTTTAGAGCAGCCTGTGCAGACCTTTATAACCAACATCTACCTTGCTACATTCATTGACTTGAATCAGCCTTATCTGTTTTCGTTCTGTTTACATTTATATTATAGGTATATGATATTGGTTACTTATGTTTATTTTTTACGTTTGAGTTTAGAATTTTTTTGTGTGAATGAAAACTCCCTGATGAAGTATTATAAACAAACAGTATGAATTTTATTTAGCATTACCAAAAAATTTGACAATGTAGTATTAATTTTTCTTTAAACCGGTTATTCAAAAATATATACTATGATATTTACCACATGAACTACGATGAAAATAAAATGAGAAAGATATGGTATTTTGTTTTTGCAGGGGGTTCCATGAAACATGTATTTTAAGGGTTACGCAGGGGTAAAAAGGTAGAAACACTCTGCCCTAGAGGGTCCCACAAAAGAAATGATAAAAAAAAATGAGACTGAAACATGATGATCTTTGCAGAAAATCTTAAAGAATGAGAAAAACTTAAACTCTGATCAGTCATAGAAAAGAAAACATATTTGATATTTTTGGTATGAAAAAGAAAAAAACAAACTAGTTTATGATATATATATATTTAATGATTGCAATCATATATAAAGATAATGCAGATGAATCAGTGTTTCATTTTTATGATATATTGTAAAGATATATCTCTTTTTAAGAATAAAGGAAATTTAAAATAGAATACAATATAAAACATGACAGACACAAAGAGGTTTTAAACCTTTAATTAATCAAAAACAAAATAGTAGAAATTGGTTACAAAAATAATACAAATGGTAGATAGATGAGTTTTAAAATAATTTCCAAGAATAATAATATTTATCATCTCTAAGTAAAAAGAAAATCATACTAATAATATAAAGTAAAATTTTGTCTAAATTTTTTAATAGTTCAAAAGATCATTAGATTGCTGCTTTTTTCTTCCTTTTCTCTCAATTCTTCTTCCAGTTTAATATAATCATGACCCTTCACTCTTTTGTAAGTGACTCAGAAAGCAAGATGATAGAAACAGGCCTCAAAAATACTGCAAATTGTAGATAGTCAAGTTAAAAAAAAAAAAGTATTCTTTTGAACTATATTGACTGCCACCTCTAAGTGTCTCCACCTATTGAATTCCTCTCAGACAAGAAAAAGATAAAGAAACAAGTGTTATAGAATGAATAAAAGAGAGATACAGTAACAAGCATACATTAGTTGAATTCATTCAAAACCATTAATATCAGACATTTTGAAAAACTGCAAACATTTTTTAAGTCTTACTTTGAATGTTCATTTTTTTTCTCAATTCATTCAGACATTAGTATAATTGGAATGCACAATTTGAGACATTTATGATTTCAAACAATACAAAACCTGTGAATGATGAAATTGAAATAAGCTACAAAGAAAATGCAAATCAAAGGAGCTGAGTGGTGAAAGGCATGTCAGATCAGGTGGTGGTTTCTCCCACAAAGGAGGATGCATGTTCTAACATGCCTGGAAAACACATTTTATTTATTGAGATTTCTATATTGTACAGGCTGATAGATCTAATGCATACAATTTAAAATGAAAAAACAAACTAGGCTGTCTGATCTGATATGTCTGATATAATAACATTTGAAGGAATAAAAATGTTGGATTAAAAATAAATCCATTAATTCTTTAGAAATTGCTTTGTTTACATTTCACATACAAGACTGAGCAGATATGGGATCTCAAGAAAAGTAAACTGAACAGGGAAATGCGCTTTCTTTAAAAGGTAAATAGAATGTTGGTGGAATGTTCATTCTCTGTGACTGCAATCTAGTAGGCTCTCCCACAAAGGTGGTGGAGGACTGTTTAAAATGAAAAAAAAAAATAAAATAGGGCATCTATTTCAAATATGGCAACCATATTTCATTCATATCTGGGTTGAGAAGACATGATCCTTTTTATCATCTACCAAAATAGTCTATTATCTACTTGATTTTCTTGATTGTTTATATATATATATATATATATATATATAAGGTAACATCAGTCAGCTAAGTGACAAACTTTGACTTATATTAATTATATATATATATATATATATATATATATATATATATATAACACTTGTATTCAATTCTTATAATATGAACTTTTTAAATATATATTATACTTTATTTTCCATATTTTTGCTACACAAGTTTCAGGTCTTGTGACCTTCATCAGGCAAAGAGTGATTATTTCCACATTATTTAAAGGAATTAATTTTTCCTTATATTTTCTGATGTTTTACCATTGCATGTTGTGTGTAGTAGTAATCCAAATTTTTTGGCCTTGTGGAGAAAATATTCTTCTGCTTAAGGGGTAATAAAACACTTACAATTGGTCAGAGAAAAGGGGAAAGGAAGGAGGTCTTTGTTTTTATCTTTTTATGACCTTTGTATCTTTTTAAAACTATCTCCATTTTTGTGTATAGTGTGTTTTTGCTAGTATATGTATATATCTGACCAAGAAATATTTGGAAATAACCACTCTTTATACATGTAGCAAAAATATGGAAAATAAAGTATAATATATATTTAAAAAGTCCACATTATAACCAAAAATGTTTGCATCTTCTCTTTAAAATATATATATATATATATATATATATATGTATGTATTATAAAAATATAGTTTTAAGTTATGCTTATTTATGGGTAAAGAATGTTCAATATCAGGGATAAAGTGATTAGAAATATAAATAGGTGGCCTGAAGACTGTGTTCAAGCATGAAACAGACTGTCACTGCTTGGTGTTGACCTTAGCGCCTACTTTTATATATATGTACACACACACATGTAAATGCATGCACAAACAGAATGATAGATAGATAGACAGACAGACCTGATAGACCTGGAAAGATAGATAAATACATAGTGTCCAAGATTTACAGGGAAGAATAGAAAAAGCAAAATGATTGTTAATGTCAAATGCATTTTGGCTTGTTTAATTAATGTCATTTCAAATTCAATTTTTATAAGTTTTTTTATGCAATTATAAACAAGAAAATGAAAGAAAAATTAATGATGATAAAGCTTCACGTACAAAATTCACCCAAAACTTTATGAAAAGTCAATATTTTGCATAATTTCAAAAACTTTAAAAAGGAATTTAATTTTATGAGGGCAAAAAATTATAATGTTGTGCAATACATTTTTATAACTTTTGAAAATGAAGAAGAGTCCTGCCAAATTTACCAATAGTTTTTGTCTACACATGACTGAGCTATTCAAACAAAATATCTTTAAAGGGAATTTTCAGAATAAATCCCTTTCAACATAAAGAGGTAATCATAAAATCAGGAAAAAATATCAAAACTAATCTTAAATAATTAAAAAATTGAAGAGAAAATGGAAACTTTAAATCTAAAAAAACAAAAAAATTCTACAAGATTGTATTGATAATGGGAATCCCAAGGATTGGTTAATTTCAAAAGAATAGAAAATATTGCTTGTAATTGTTTAACAGAAAATATAGATTTTCATGCAATATTCATTTGAACTGCTTCTCATGGACACTGACAGCCCTTTCCCTCTTAGTTTTGGTAGACTTTTACTCAATGGAGGCATCAATAATGATAGAGAGTGTAACATGTCTGAAAACTAATTCCAAAATCCTGAGAATGTCAAGATGGAATTGTCATTGATTTTGCTATTTTATTTATCTTATGAGTAGACAAAATCAATAGCAGACTACAGTTTGGCTTTGTTTAGTCATTAAGTGGCTTGAATGGTAAAGTAGCAGAGAATAAAATGAAGAATGAATGTCATTAAAAATATCAGAGAATATTTCAGAAAAGATCACCAGATGACTTGTATAATATTTTTCAAAGTAATCCTATTTTGAATAAATCTTTCCTCAGTCAAATAACCTAACCTTATGAAATAACTTTTTACTATCCATTAACATTTTTGAGATAATAAAATATGGTTAGATAAGCAAACCAGATAGGTTGATAAGAAAAATCATCAAGTTTATATAAATCTCTATATTGAATATAGAAACCATGAACAAAAAATTGCATCACGACATCAGTAAATACTAGGAACTGTGTTACAGCTTTGATGTTGTCACAAATTGGTAAGGGGTTCCGTAATAATAATGACAACACAGTTTAGTCTGGTTACTTCTTTGCTGGCAGAAGTGATACTCCTGCTTTTTATTCACATATAACAACATGGCTGAAATGGTGCTTCTGTGCCTGAATAATGGCTGAAATGGTGCTTCTGTTTCCTAAATTCCTGGTTATAACAGATGTTATAACAGAAAAAGTAATTATTCAAAAATAAAACGTAAAAAATTTGATCATGTTAATTAAACTGATCTAGTTGGTCATTTTTTACAGTTAGTGCATACATTTATAATCAGAAATTTGAAGGCCCATTGGAATAGCAAAAGGTGCCTTTCAAAATCTAAGCAAAGTATTAAGAAACAGGAAAATGTTGTTAGAAACCTAGAAAGGAGTGCTGAACTAATATTTAATATAAGAACTACCAGATAGCAATGAACACTGGACAATTTCCTCATAGATGAAGCAACAGAAATGTGGTTCTACAGAAGGATCCTGAGAACACCATGGACAGAACATGGAAGTTTTAAGGAAAATGGAAACCAAAAAAACATTTATCTTCAGAATTAGAAAGAGGCAACATACATTTCTGGGGAAATGAGGAAAGAAAACTTTGAGAATTTAACACTCATAATATATATTGCAAGTAAAAGGGGTAGAGGAAAACAATAAGTAATTTACCTAACAAGCTTGTGTAAATATTTGGCAGAATAGGGATTAGGAGAGATTGCAAAAAGAGAAACATAACTAAGAGCTACAAAGAACAGTATGTTGTGGAGAGCCATAATCATCGATGTCCTGAAGAGACATGGTACATAGAAGAAGTATACATTGATACAAGAAAAAAATCAATGTTGAACCAAAAAAGTCTATAAAAACAGCAAAAATAAAACACCTTATGGCAAAGGTGTACACATTACAATTTTTCTGAGTAATTTTTTTTATCTTTTAATATTTTTTATCCAATCCAGAGTTTTTGTTAATTGGCTGCCTTTGCATCATGGTGTCAATGTTTCACTTTAATGAAAAAAAATAGTCATAGAATTTTAAAATTTACAATTATGGCAGAAACAAAAAAAAAAAAAACTAATCAAAAGATAATTCTTTTGGATTTTATCATGCATAAAATTTGATGCTGCTTAAAAACTGACATGACACAGAAAAGAAAACAATTCAGGCATAAAAGGAAGTTATAACCAATGTGGAAATTGGTAGTACAAATTGATCTTTATTCCTAAGTTGATTCTAAATTTTTTTTGGCTTGCTCATTCATTCCTACCAACATTCAAGTCATGGAATTCAAAAGAAAAGAAAATATTAATAAGATTCAGTAGCAAAGTTGCAATAAGCCTGACTTTGTGAATATGAAATGTCTTAAATGTTAATTAACCCATTTATTGCCATTATAGAAATTCAGTATTAATTATAAAAATAAATTAAACATTAACCCATTAATTCCCACCATAGAAATCCAGTAGTAATTATAAAAAAAAGTAAAAATCAGGTATTAATTATAGGTTTATAAAAAAGTCTAATATTAATTATAGGTTTCTACCTAATTGGTTGATTTATTTGTTTATTATGGCCTGTCAACATTATGCAGGTTATTTAAAGCCAGGAACTATTTTTAGATTGTAAGAATTTCTTGGAGATAATGATTTATTGATACAGGTCCTACTAATTAACCCATATCTGGGGGAGAAGAGGTGAATTCATACCTTTCCCAATGGTATTTGCATATAAGTGAATATAACAAACCCGACTGGAATAGGAACTCAGCTATCTGATCTCCAATTCTGTGCTGTTATCTATTACACCACCATCACATCTAAACTAACAGCATCTGGTATTCCCGAGTGGTCACTCATCTAGATACTGACCAGGCTCAACATTGCTTTGATGATTGTACGAGAACCATTGTTTTAATGTCATATAGCCATAAGCCCTAATTAATTGGGTTAAACAGAATGTGAACAGGCACAAAACCACTGTAGGGGGAAACCTAGTGAGGATTGCTTGTGTACACTTTTGAATTGGTCTGTGAAATGGGCTTACAAAAAATTGTTTTTTTTTAAACATATCATCTCATGCAAGGCAATAAAGCCACTAAGACACAAGAGGTTACTGAGCGTGGAAGAACAAGAATAAAAAGTGAAACATTAGGGAGAGAATGAATAGATGACTAATCAAGACAGTAGATAACAACTGGCATTTCATTTAAATTTTTGAAGTTCAAAGTTGGCTGGAAAACAGAGTCAGAAGAGAGTTCCAGAAGTGAGAAGTGTGAGAAAAGAAACTGTTAGCAAAGAACTTATGGTTACATCTAGCCAATTCAACTGTTCATTGATGAGACCTTGCCACTAATCCAGTATTGCACTTAAATTCATAAAGTCATAGCAGTTGACTAGAGAAGCAAAAAACCATATTGCTTGTCTGAAATAAGGCCCTGTGCAGTGAGGTGCTTCACCATTTTGGAGTTGATTAGGGACTTGATTAATTTTATCAAAAAGAGCTAGAGGTTAATAGGTTGCTAGTTGCAGGTGTCAGATGCTTCACCTGAGCTCTTAAAGACTAGAGCAACAGAGGAGGCTTTCCAACAAGCAGGAACACACAAAGTATTTAAATTTGAAAGAGATATAATTACAAAAAAAATCCTGATAGTAAATATACATTGTAGTAGGTCACTTAGTGATGATTACTCTTGTACACTTTTAAACTGGTATTTGAAATGGCTTCAGAAACCAAAATGTGTTTAGTGCATTACACTAAGTGCAGATATTTCTGGTTTCCACAGAAAGACAATTATTTCATTCTTGGATGGAGCACCTTAAATTGGAATTGTCTAAATAGGATTTTACAGTTGAGAAGCATTAACATCCATTACATGTTCAACTAAAGGTACCAGAAATCTACAACTTTGTACAAGTTGTTGATTTCCAAAACCATATCTCATAACCAGTTTTACCAAGGCAGTTAAAATGCTACACTGCAAATTATCACTTTAAAAAAAAAAAATATCATTTTACACATTAAAATGACACTTGTATTCAACATCAAAAAGAAATGGCTGAAATTTCTGGGTTGCATAACAAGGAAAGAGGGCTTAGAAAATTTGACACTTACAGGACATATGGAAGGCAAGAGAGATAGAGAAAAGAAGTGCATAATCAACCTAACAAGCTTGTATAAATGGTTTGCATTGGCTCAATGATCCAGACTATGGTCAACCTGGATGGATGGATGAGTGTTTCTCAAAACTTTTTTTTTTTTTTTTTTTTTTTTTTTACTTTGGAGCACTCTGAGGGACAGTTTAAATTTAATAAGGAAAAATTAGTCATATTTAGGCATATTTAAATATATAGTGTAATGTCTTAAAAATAAAAGTCTTTTTTTCTGGAGATTTATTATACAACAGATTAGGAGAGATGGCTAAAAGACAATATTTAGAAAGAGATACAAAAAACAAGAAATTGTGGAGGACCATGATCACCTTCATCCTGAAGTGACATGGAACATAAAAGAAGAAGAAGAATTTTAAAAAGTGACAAGAAATGGATAAATCAAATCATGAACATGTTTGTTACTGACAAAACAAAGATTGGGCAGGAAAGATTGGAGAATTCAGTTGACATTGTCATCACCCAACTATTATCGCACAGCTCTATCCCCACCCCATTCCTACAGTTGATTTTTAGGCTATTCATTACACAATGTAGCTCAGTGGGAGGCACTGTGGAGTAATGGATAATGGCTCGGATTGAGGAGTTGGAGAGCCAAGTTCGAATTCCAGTCTGATCCATTATATTCATTTATGTGCTAATATCGTTGGCAAAGGTATGAACCCTCTTCTCCCTCTAGCTATGGGTAAATAGCACTGACTGACTGGGTTCTATAGCCTTGGGTGGCAACCGGTCTAAGAGAAAGTAACTCTGAATTCAAAACTGTATGTAGCCCTGGCATAGCACATACTATACAGTTAAAGAAAGGATCGTTTGCATTGGCTCGATGATCCTGACTACAGTCAACCTGGATGGATGGATGGATGAGCTCAGTGTTTCTCAAATTTAAAAAAAAATTTTTTTACTTCAGGGTGCTCTGAGGTGCAGTTTAAATTAAATAAGGAAAAATTAGTCATGAAATATGAAAATAATATCTGTCTATATTTCTGAGATGAGGTATTGTAATTGTTTACATTATTACAATGTTTGGACTGTTATCCTCATCTTTGTTGTCATTAACGATGTTTTGGCTGTTGTACATGCTGACCTTCTCAGATGATTGTATAATAAATCTCCTGAAAAAAAGAATTTATTTTTAAGATATTACACTTTATATTTAAATATGCTTGTGTGAAACCTGTGCTTGATGTGATTTGGCAATTTTTTGAATGTTAGGACTTATATGTGATAAACATACTCTAATTTCCACATCAATGCATTTAATATTTGATCTATTTTTGTATTTAATATTGGTTAGTGCAGATACTCCTAATTCATAGAGGAATGGTGTGGGTAATTGCAATAAAATATTCAATGTTTTACTAGCTCTTGAAGGATATTCTTCTTGAATGTAAATCCAAAATTGATTCCTTAAAGATTAAGGAATTTAGCATCCAGTTTAAAATATCAAATAACAAATTCTTGACTTAGACATGGAAGTCATGTGCTTGGTGTCTATAGCTTTTTAAAAATAAAGATTTTATAAATATAAAAATAATGAACTTCTATTAACTTGGGGCACACCTGGCCATCTTTCAGAATGAATTAGTACACCTAGGAACATCAGTTGAGAAATGCCGATGTAGATAATACTGTAAGAATATTTGGTAGAATATTCCAAAATCATATCACATTGGTTTTTCACTGTATCTCAGGAAGATGAATTTGATTTCTGAAATTTAAAAGCATCTTTTGTTCAATATGTTAGTATAAAGTATTGTGGAAAACACAAATATCTCATTTAAAAATATTAAAAATAATAAACTTAAAAAACTGACTGAGAGAAGCTAATTAAAATTAATTGCTCAGAAATGTCCATTAATTCAACATATGAATCAGTTGGGTGGTTTGCTGTGAAGATAACAACATCTTGCTAATTTAGAATTAAATTATTAGAACCAGACTGCAATTTACAGTGGAATAATTGCCTTATTGCTACTTATAAAGAAGTAGACACATCATTTTATAGATGTAAATTGTATTTGAATGAATATATCAGAAATATATAAAGAAATATTTTTTTATTTTATTCATTCTAAACAAAAGTCAGTTTTGATGCAGGTCTTTTATGATAAATGATGGATACTGATTGATTCATTTTCTGTGGCTTATCAACCCTTTGCTGGTTATTTAAAGCCAGAAAACAGATTGTAAGAATTTTTATTTTTGAGATAATGATTTAAGTCTTACTAATTAATACATAACTGGGGGAGGGGAAGAGTTGGATTCATACCTGATCAGAACCTGATAAACAAACAAATTATAATGTGGATATAAAGTAGGGGATCAATTCTACATTACAATTATGTAATCTGATCCTTCACTTTGCAGCCACATTAGTTTCTATCTTTTTATATTCCAGAGAATGTAAATAAATCATGCCTGTGCAGCTAATCAATATTTCATTGATTTGCAGATTATTTAAAGCCAAAAAATATTTTTACATTGTAAGATTTTTTTTTGAGATAATAATGATTTAGTGACACACATCTTACTAATTAACCCATAGCTGTCAGAGAACAGGTAGATTCCTACCTTTTCCAAGGGTATTTGCACTTAAGTGAATATAACGAACCTAATGGGAATTGGAACTCATCTCTTGGATCTCAAATTCTGAGCCATTTTCTATTACACTACCTGCACATCCAAACTTACAGCAACTGGTATTCCTAAATGGTTACCCATTTAGGTACTGATCAGGCTTGATGTTGCTTAACTTTGTGATTGATATGGAATATCTGAACAAAGTATGTAAGATGGAATATGTGAAAAAAACAGTTGGATGTGTATATTTTTTATTTCCTTGTTGACATTTCACTCTAAACTTTGAGAAATTAAACATTTGTGAGCAAAATGTCAACGAGGAAATAAATAATTTAAACGTCCAATTCATTTTCATATCTTACTATCTTTTATCCAAAATTCTGAAAAATAAGAAACAGTAAAAACCTAATTTTTTTCATGCATATCGTCTGTACATCAAAGTTAGCGTTTGGTTCTCCATGCATGATCTACAGTTCAAAATTTACTTCTAATGTACACTATTAAGTCTTGTGAAAAGTAGTGTGTGTTATTATTTTGAAACAATCTTAGCTCAAGCCACATCACGTAGTGAGGTTTGAGTTCTCATATGAGTCACTGATATACCTCTGTTTCTCAGGGATATTTGGTTTATTTTTTTGGTGCTTTTTACTTTAAACAGTGTTAAAAAGGATGTGGTAATCCTGGCAATCAACAATTTCCTGTTCTTTGTGGCTCTTAGTAAGGTATATCTTTTTGCTGTCTCTCCTAATCCCTGTTAAATCCGAACAAATTACACAAGCTCATTAGGTGGGGGTTATTCATTGCATTTCCCTGTCCCACAAGCCTTCAATATGTTCTATGAGTGTCAATTTGTCCAAGCCTTTTTTACTCATTATGTGCTCTAGAAATTTCAATTATCTCTTTCTGATTCAAAGTTTAAGCATCCTTTTTCTTTCCAATTTCTCTAAAACTTCCTTGTTACTCACATGTTCAATCTAAGGTATTCTCAGCATTCTTCTATAGAAACACATTTCTGTTGTTTCAAGTCCCTTCTTCATCAGTGAGGAAATTATCCAGCATTCTCTGCCATATAGGAGGACTGATATAACATAGAAGGTCAGCACACTTTTCTTGGTTTCTAATGAAATTTCTTAATACATTGTTTAGCTTTTGAAAGACATCTTTTAGTAGTGCATAGAGTTACTGAAGCATAATTGTGGTGCAACTGTATAGATTCTTTTACTAAAATGAACATTATGACATGATTACAGTGTGGGCTAAACTATTATGTAATATCAGTTCATCTCTATAGCAGTGAATGATGGACCATCTCTTCACTGATGAAGAGATTTCAGTTAACTGAATATAATAGAAAAATTGATAAATAAATAAAAACAAATAACAAGGAAACCAAAATTTCATCATCTCTAAAAACAGATGTATATTCAGAATCACTAGGCCATAAAGTCATATCATAACCAACCGATTACTAGCTGTCCCGACCAGAATACAAACATCTTAGTTTGGCAAGCGATTCAGAAACAACAACTGCTGCAAACCAGAATATTAGGTCATTAATCATGTGCCAATGAGAAGCAAAGTTCCACTTTCAAAGTGAATCTCTAGATATGTTTATAATGAGATAGAAATTCAACGTAATTCAAATCAGTGAATTAATCTTATCCATTCTCTTCAGAAACTAATGCAGAACCAAAATATGACACCTGTGCGACCAACTGGTGAACTTAGATGTCCACGCAGCCTTACATTGAAATTAAAACATACATCCTTTCTTTCACCACATTTCCAAGCAGGCAGCTGGCTATATTTGAATACATACGTACACACACACACACACGTGTGTGTGTGTGTGTGTGTTTATGCATATTTACATTTTCCCAGTCTCTCTCTCATATACACCAGGACATTTACATTTGAACTCTTAAACCTCCAACTTTCACTTTGCCCTTCTGTGTGTGTGTGTATATATATATATATTACAATGAATCATTCATACAAAAAGTAGATTAGTAAAGTTAGTGATATAAAATGGTGAAATCCCTTTGCTAACAAAATTTTAAAGGTGCATTAACCTACAAATCACTCAATGAATGTTATGATACTTGTTTTTAAAAATTATAAGCTGTATGAGGTCTTTCTTTAATACGCAAGTACTTTTGACTGTACATTCAGTCATCTTCAGGCATGGAAATTATTTTGAGTGATTTGTAGATTAATGCACCTTTAAAATTTTGTTAGCAAAGGGATTTCGCCATTTTATATCATTAACTTTACTCATCTACTTTTTGTATGAATGATTCATTATAATATAAACTGAACTGCACTGCATATTTTATATATATGTATATATATATATATATATATATATATATATTATATATATATATTGTGTTATATAAAATTTTATTTTGCATATATTAATATTCTGTGCATTTTTTAAAAATCCTTACACAAGACCAATGCACAAAACCATAATAGATATATGGCAAAAGATGTTGCTGTAAAATAACCTCCACTAACTCACCATAGTACTACAGAAGGATGCTCAGAATGCCATGGAGTGAACATATGAATAATGAAGAAGTTTTAAGGAAAATACATATGAAAAGGCCACTTATACTTAGAATAAAAAAAGACAGTTGAAATTTCTAGGACACATAATGATAAAAGGTGGCTTGGAGAAATTGACATACTGAAGGGGAGAGAGAGAGAGAGATGTATCTAATGGGCTTGTGTAAATAGATGACAGAACAGAGTGGAATGGATGATGAAAAGCTTAGAGCTACAAAGAATAGGAAGTTGTGGAGAACTATAATCAAGTTGTTGAAGATTTACAGTGACAGTGATAATAAGGAATGATGAAAAGCAGAAAAAACATGAACCTGTCAAAAAAAATGAATAGCATTTTGAACATAAGTTTTTTTAAAAACTGCATACAGGTGTTATATGGGACCAGTTAATTGCTGACATGGTCTAACATACACTTATCTGTTAGCATGAGATGATGACTCAATTAAAGAGAGACTGCTTGAAGAGAAAATTCTGTTAATCAAGTAGATGTCACTGTGAGAAGGCTCTTGGAGTATTGCTAAATTTGAGAATCCTGTCCCTGGCCCATTATAAGATATCCAACTCCAGCCTTAAGATGATGGTCACCATGACAACAATAATGACATGGATTTACCCTCTTCTCCAAAATCATCTTGCTTTTACAACATGCACGTATACTTTGTCAGATTTAATATATACATAAAACAGAAAATGCTTTCACAAGTTTTTAGGATATACTTATATCAATATATCATGCTGAAATCACAGAAGAATGAAAACAAGAAATTCAATACTGGTATTTATTAATGTCACAAAAAGAGATCTGAGAAAAATTAAAAGGGTGTTAAGTAAGCAAAGTGGCTTGACCAACAAAAAATATTGGAAGAAACCAATTTTTGCAGATATTAAGAACACTAGTTAAAGATATGAAAACTACTACCTGTAAGTAAACATCACAAAGAGAAATGTGTAAATTGGATGAAGAAGTACAAGAAAACTGATTTCTCAATTTGTTATGAAAACACTCTGATGAGTGCTCAGGATCGCCTCGTCAGTGATGTTATGACTTGGAGTCATGGCAAGTTTCGGGTCTTCCAACATCATACTTGCTCGCCCAAGAGACCCTATCGAAACAGTACTATTCCGGCAGGCGATCCTGAAACAAACAAAAAAAAATGCGCGAAGCACGCAACAAATGGACTCCACCAATAAATGCCACTGCTGACCGATCACCACCGACTTACGTCACTTCCTCCTCAGCTAAGACGATACAAAAAAAGACTCGACGGCGAGCTCGTCTTTTCCTTCGTCTTAGTTTGATCACGCGGATCGTCCTTCATCTTCAACGAACAGTCCGACATAACAGGTAAGTAAAAACAAGAAAAGTTTCCTTTCATATGAAATGTTACATTACCCCCACCAAAAAAAAGACCACGTTCTTAGGTCATAGGAATTATGATCGCTAATTGCTTTCTTTTCCCACCACTCCCATTTCTTCCTTCCCTCCTTGCCCCTCCTCTCTCCCCTCCCAACTAAGAATGCAGAAAAAAACCAAAAAAAATACAGGACTACCAAGGTGACTTTGTAAAAAAAAAACTTTAAAAGAGAAAAATTTTAAAAAAGTAATTTTCAGTGATAAACATAGAGCTACATTGGAAGTACCTGATGGCTGGGCTAAAGGTTGGATCCTTCATAAAAATAGATAGGTATTATAGGTAGCAAAATTATAGGTCCTTTCAGAATTGATGATGGTATCGAGATAAATGCAGGGAACTACTGTAAATTCCTGAATAAGATGTTTTCTTTTATTGGTACAGGTAATAACTGAAAGGTTTTAAGCTAAAGAATATATTTATGCAAAACAATGCTCTTCTCAGTATTGACCACTTTGCCAAAAAGATTTCAAATATACCAAATTAATGGAATGGCCTTAGCCTCTCCAGATATTAGTTCTAAAGAATATTCATGGTCAGTCATTAAAAGAGATGTATTTGTGAATTGGAAACTATTCAGGTAAATATCATGTAGAAGTAATAAAAGCTACATTAAGTAATGTTGAAGTCAAAATGGTAAAAAAGTTAAGAAAAGCAATGGCTGAAAGACTAATGAGGATCATAGAATGTTAAGAATTAAAATAAGTATATGGGGTACTTTTTCATCAAATATATGTTTTTATGTCTTATATCTTTTGGATATATTGATGAATAAAAATGTATATTGTACTTTTTATAATACAACATTTCACCCCACCAAATCAAGGTTTTATTAATATTTTTCATATCTTAAGCTGAAATTTATATGGGTTATTCATCATATTTTTTAATTAGATTTATCTCAAGCAAGGCAGTAAAGCCACTAAGATACAAAGAAAAGGGTGTGAAAGAATTAGAAATCAGAAACATTCCTCAGCAGAATAATAGAAGAGTAATCAAGAAGACAGTAGATAACAATTGAAATTGTATTTAAATTTAACTGGAAAGCATGGAGCCAGAAGTGAGTTCCATAAGCGTTAACATAGAACTAATGTTTACATCTAGCCAATTCAACTGCAAATTGATGAGACCTTGTTGCCAATCTAGCACTGCACTTAAATTCATAAAGTCTAGGTACCACAGTGAAGAGCTCATCCGAACAATTAACATGAAAGTATTTATTTCTACAAATAGTAATGTACAGGGAAGCAACTGTACGGTGGTGGGAAAGTAAATGAAGCTGAGACGCCAGGTCAGCACCAATAATATTGCTGATTCTCCTTTAGATTTTATCAAGAATCTCTAAATATATAGCAGGGGCACTGGACCATATGTGACAGCAATATTCTAAGCACAGGTGAATGGTAGACTTATAGATATGTAGGATAGATTCTGGAAAAATTGTCTAGCACAACACAGTGAATCAACTTTTTTAGCAGCTGACTTAGCAATGGATTCAATATAGTCTTTCCACTTCATGTCAGCTGAGAATGTAAGCCTGAGAAGGTACAATGAGTCACTCTCCTGGAGGTTAGCATCAGCCATGCTGATGGAAGGCACAAAGCGGTCTATCGGATGATTAATAGAAAGCAGTTTTGTTTTGGAGGTGTTAAAATTAACAAGCCATTCCTTGATCCAATTAACAACAGACTGTAGGTCGTATTTGACATCAGCTGCCAATTTGACCACATCTGACTGATCAGACTTAGCATCGAGATACAAATAAACGGTTGTGCCATCATTATAGATACCAAGTTGAGATCTGATAACATCAGGAAGGTCGTTAATGAAAATTAAAAACAAAGTCGGACCAAAGATAGAGCCCTAGGAGACACCTGAATTGTACAAAAGGATCTAGAAGAGTGGCCATTCAGGACAACTTTTATTTTGTGTTTAGACAGGAAAGACTGAATCAGTTCAGATGTTAATTATATATTGAAAATTTGACCAACATGTCAGTCAATTAGTAGCAATAAACAAAAATATTAGCTTGCATGACAAAATCTGAAAATCTGAATCAATTTATGGTTGAAGTTTTACTGTATATTTTACTTATATCTAGAATATTATGATTTACAAAAAAATGTAAAATGCTAGCACGCCCCACTTCCACCAAGGAAAAAAAATGGATTGCAATCCCCACCCCATGTCTATACTAGTAGGATAGTTTGTTGTCTTGGCCAAGGACCTAGCCACTTCCCATGAAAGTGCCATTGATATTCTGTGTCGACAAACATGTTGGTCAAGAATCCAGCCAAGAAAGCTTTGCCTATTTTAATGTATGCTTTCAACAATCTCTTTCTGTTTTACTTTTCCTATTATTTTAATTGTTTCATTTTATTTTTAAAAAATTTCTGACTTAAGCCTTGTCAAGTATATATATATATATATATATATATATATATATATATATATATATATATATAATGTTAATGAGCATCTGTATTGTTTATCTGCACATTAATGTTGATTGTTGACCACATTATATTTAATGCAACTTTTTCCGGCATGGTAAACTGGCTTGTGAGCAAATATGTACATTTTTTTTCAAGGAGGGGAGCTCAGGACTTATAGTAAGTTAAGCCATCCTTAATCTTTCCTCTGTCTCCTTGGCCAGCCAATTCTAATGAATTTTCAGGACAATTGTCGTCTCCTGCCTTGTGTCTGTGATAGGAGTAATTACATTTTAATTCCAAACTTTTCTCTCTCTCTCAAATCAAATAATTAACTTCCTGCTGTATTTACATGCTCCTGATACTGACTTAAATGAGGGTAGGGGATGCACATGCACCCCTGAGCAACCTTCTCCCAAAGAGTCTTTTAGTCCACATGCATATGAGCAAGCTTGCTTTGGTAGCCTAGGTCTCTAGCCAGTATGATGTTCCTGACCCCAGAAGTTCTATTGCCCTGAACTCTAGGTGAATGAGACACATACACTTGATCACACCAGAAACTTTCCTGTACTGTCATTTTGTGAATGGTTTCTGGACCATGCAGTTGTCTCTGGTGAATCATCTCGATGCCATGATGAGGGGTACTGTTACAGCATTATCTCTGGGTGAATCAACCCAGGTTATTTATGCATGCATCCCCAATGGGTGTCTGTTTCACTGCCTACTCGTCATCCGCCAAACCAACAAAAGCAAACATAACAGCAATCAAATTGAAAATGAATGAAACTAACAAACCCAACCTCAAATAAAAAGAAAAAAAAAGTAGACACCAGTTATGCCATCTCTTGCACCAATGTAAGTGGGTCTATGTTTCAACTTTTCAGAAGTGGAACTTCACCTTCAGTCTAAACCTGACCTCCTCTTCCTGTGTGAAATGGTTATCAGTTCCTCAACTCCATTACAGGAGCTCACAATCCCAGCCTACTGACCCATTATAACAAAATACGACCACCTAAATTGCCATGGTCATGGGCTCAGTGACTACATCAAGAACTGGTTTCCTCATGGCTGGGAGACCATAAATAAGAACCCTGATCTCCCGTATGCATTTCGGTGTGGCACTTATCCATAGTAGCACATTCATCTTTGTCCTGTAGTGTACTCAATAATGAAAGACCAGTAATCTTCAATCGAATATCAGAGAAGATTGACAATATCCTCACTGAATTTCCCTCGGCTAATTTTCACATATGCAGTGACTTCAATGTTCACCACAAAGAGTGGTTAGTCCACTCTAACAAAACCCACGAGGAAGGCAGATATTGCAGAAACTTCTCCATCTCATATGAACTAACCCAGATCATTGAAGAACATACCCGAGTCCCAGATGCAATGGGACGGCAGGTGAATTGCCTCAACCTTTTTCTAACATCCTGCCATGACAAATGCTCAGCAAAAGTTTTAGCCCTCTATTGGCACATCAGATCATTCCCTAGTCAGTGTCCAGATTGACTCCAATCTGATGACATCCCCTGATTTAATGTTCCATAGAATGGTTTTTCACCATGTGGAGGCAGACTGGGCCAGCTTTCAGTCTTATACAATGGAAGCACTTCTTCCAACCTTTTTCAAACATGCTGGCCCCAAAACTGCTGCCCTGAATTGATCCTATCTGGAATGGAATGTTTTATGCCCCCCCCCTTCCAGAAAAGTCAAAAAGTCAGCCCTTGTTCACCCCTAAATGTACTGTAGCCATAGCTCACTGGAATCACTACTTCAAAATCTATTGCAAGGAGTGGTGTAGTCTGGCCCTTACTTCTTTCAGAACTGCCCACAATCATTGTAAGAGTGTCCTGGAAAAATAAACAAATTGAATCTTGCAAATTCTGGAAGATCACCAACCAAATTATGAACAAAGGCATGGCAGCTGGGCCCACTATTATAAATAGCCCCGATGTCATATCATCCTCAACAGCCAAGGCAAAGCTATTTGCCTCAAACTCAACATTAGATGACAAAGGCCGTCCCCTCCCCAATTTCCCACATCTCACTGAGTACAATCTCAATAATATACTTATCTCAGCAAAAGAAGTCTCTAGACTTATCAAAAGCCTTGACCTCAAAAAAGCTACTGGTGCAAACAAGATTCCAATGATTGACCTAAGAATATAAACCCAAAATTATCCCTGATTCTAGCAAAGTTATTTAACTGCTGCTTGAAGGAGAAATCTTTTCCAAGCATGTGGAATATGGCAAGCGTATACCCAGTCTTCAAGAACGCAGGCAACCGATCCTCCCCCACCCAGAATAGACCCATTAGTCTCTTCAGTATAATCAGTAAGTTTTTGAGCCCTTAATCAACAAGAAGGTTGTCGAGCACCTGGATAGGAACAACTTCTTGTGCCCTGAGCAGTATGGATTTTGATCAGCCAGATCCACTGCTGATGTCCTAAATACCATTACACACAGAATTAGCGAGGCCCATGACAACACACACACTGCAAAGAGCATAGCATTAGATATGGCACAAAGGTTTGCTACACAAGCTCTCCAGATATGAAATCACTGGAAGAGTTTTCTCCATTATAGAAATCTTCCTAACAGGAAAATCCCTGAAAGCAGTTATTAACGGCCAATCCGAGGAGGCCCTGGTGGTCAATGCAGGTGTCCTCTAGGGGTCACTTCTATGAACAACATTCTTTCTAATGTAGATAAATGATCTACCTAAGAATATACTTGATCATTTGTAATTGTCTATGAAAATGATATGATGATATATAGTTGCACCATTAAAAGTCTTGACAATCAGAGGTTGGTAGCTGACCTCTCTTCTCATCTAACACTAAATTCCCAGGGAGAGGGGGACTGGTTGGTTACATTCAATGCTTTTAAAACCTAACTGGTGACTTTCCATCATCACCAATCAGACCCTGAACTCCTGCCAGTCACAGTGGACAAAATCCCCTCGAGGTGGCCCTGTGCCTCGAGAGGATATTAGGCTTCAAACTCACCCCTGACCTCAAGTGGAATTCCTATATATGATCCCTCACTAAAATTGTAGGTAAAATTATTGGTTCCCTGTACAGCTCTAGTAAGTACCTGGCTCCTCATGTTATCCTTTACCTTTATAAAAGCCAGATCAGGCCAAAAATGGAGTACTATTGCCATATTTGGGCAGGAGCTGCTCAGACCTCACATTTCAGTTTTGATAGAGTTCAAAAGCATCTTCAAGCCCTTATTAAAGAAGAATTACTTTCCACCCTCCAACCTCTCTCTCAGAGGTAGAATGTGGCAAGTCTTTCATTGCTCTATCACTATTACCATGGAAAGTGATCGGACAAACTACATTCCTTGTTTCTTTCATAGCTAGGACCCGCCATGCCACTTACATAGTAGCAAACCACCTACATTCCCTCCATATTCCACTGGCAAGAAGTAAGTTCCACTAAAACAGCTGCTTCCTGCAAACCACTGCCCTGTGGAACAGACTCCCTAGAGGATGTTTCTTCGATCACTACAATCTTAACCTATTCAAGTCTAGAGTTAATCATTATGTTCCCCTCCTATCCATATAAACTAACCCTTATCATAACCCTCTACCTCGAATGCCCCCCCAGGCCTTGTACAAGATGAACCTTACTGTAAAAAAAAAAAAAAAAAAGCTCCAGCTATGAAATCACTGGAAAAGTTTTCTCTATTATAAGGATGAACTTTACAGTAAAAAAAAAAAAAAATTAAAATTTCATTGATTACTGTACAAATAAATTATAATATTTATAACCATAATTTACTTGACTCCTGAATATCTTATCTTCAAGGTTTATCTTCAAAAATGTCATTCCCCAACAATCAATTTAATTGCTTCACCTATATCGGATATCTGCAAGACTATTATGAACTCTGAAGTGTTTGGTTTCAAGCATTCATTTAAAAGATTGTATACGCATATTTTTTAAATTTCTTAAAGAAATATTGTCAATTAATTTTTGAGTCTTATATTTTTCATCTAAATTTCACTTGTCAAAATCTCAATTCCAATATTGTCATTCTATAATTGTTAGTAAACAATGATTGATTGGAAACAAATAAGCCCTAGGTGAGATTCAAACACACATTCTCTATTTTTGGAAGCTTACCTTTCTAAAGGTTTTGTGATTAGGCTAGAAAGTCTAAGCAGTAGTAAACATTCAAATTGAGCTTTTTTCTTCATTTTCCCCTGAATGCCTATTTCACTAGTAGTATAGTAGTATAAGGTGGAATATTGCTAGAATTTCCTAGACAAAGCATTGTCAATTATTATTAATTTTTGACTTGCGTTTCTTTCATGTTAGTTTTGTTGATTCAATCTTTTACATACACTTTGTGCATAGTTCTTGCTTTGATTCATGTGTTTTGACTCAAAATCAATTTTTCTTGATGGTTACATTTGTTCTAGATCAAAAAGAAATCTTTCTTTCAGAAAAGATTTTGTATCAAACCAAATTAGAATAACTTTTTATTCATAACATTTATCATTTCCAAACTTGTTTCTAGTGAGCTGCTTGTAGTGAAATGAAGGTTAACATTCAGAACTCTGTCTAAATTTGTGCGCAGGAATGATTTAAGAAGTCACAAGACGGAGTTGTTTCCCTTTTGGATCAGAGTTATCTTAGTCCTTATGATGCTTGTTTTAAGCTATTAAATTGCACATTTATTGCACATCTAGTTAAATACTAATGAAATAAATGAATAGATAAAAAAATAAAATATAGAATAAAAATGTATCTTATGAACAGGCTGTCCAAATGTTTAAGAAATTACTTTAATATTTAATACATTTATTATTATTAGTGAGATTTCTACAACTGGAAGAATATTTTACAATCATAAGAAAAGTTTTGAGAAATCTTGTGAAATGTTTACAGTGAAATGCAGTATAAACATTGTGTGTTTATCTCCAGTTGGAGTATGCACAGGCACCTAGATTGACCATTTATATTGGTATAGTGTGGGACGTAGTGATTCAGGTGCCAGTGGTAGTACAAGTACATAACACGATATGTCAATTTAGTTGTGAACTGAGTTTCAGCTTTGCGATTAAATATATATGATTTCTGAATCTGTTCTTGTTCCTGTTTTGAAATACATTAAATGTAAATGTAACTAAAACAAAAAAAATGTTTGTTGTACTCTTGAGGGCTTGATACAATCATCTGGTGGGCAGTATGTGGTCTACCAGCCATATTTTATCTACCACTGGGTTAAATGAATGAGTATCAGTAAAATTATAATTGTGCCAACATCTCACTGCTGACATACCCCAAGATTTTCCGACATCTTTTTCTGAGATCTATTCAACAATGGAATCGGTAATAATTTCTCCAAAGGTTGTCTGCCCTTTATTCATGAGTACATTTAATCTTGATTCTCAACAACGTTTAACTTTTGGCCCAACAAAAAAAAAAAAGTCAAAAGGACATTTTTTTCTTTTGACATCAATATTACTGACTCTCTCCTCAATGTTTATTGTCTTAAATGTTTATTGTTTTAAAAAAGCTATGTTTAGAATTTTAATATCAATAAAAAATGTTACTTGTTAGATTATTTCTTTACAGGATTCATGTTATATTTACAATATTATAAATATATGTGAACTACAATGCAATATTTTTATCATTTGTCATTTTATAACTTAAAAGAAATCTTTTTATTCAATAATGTCTGTGAGCTATAGAACAAGAAAATTTAAATAAACATGATTTTCTTTTCTAATTATTTTCTATCTCAGATTATTTCTTGTTTTAATTTTTCATTTTGTTTTATTTTTATCAACGTGATCTAGGGTCAGGGATGCCTAATTAATAGAAATACTTGGTAAAAATTACTGACATGCTGTAAAATATGCACAAGGAAAACCTTGTTCACCCAATAAATAGGGAGATACATGCACAAAATACTGTTTGTGGTTTCTCCTAAAATCTTAAATTAAAAGAATGTTTGATTTAGAGGAAGAGATGCTCTGAAACTATTTTCGTGAATTTATGTGGCAAGAGCAAATGAATGAAATGGCTGGAAAATTAATTTTTTCAAAATTTGTAATCACATTTAATTATGAGGTTATTTAAAATTTTGTGTTCATAGACATTTCTCTTTATAAAATGGTAAATAATAAATATTTCATAAGAGTTGGTTCACATATTTTTATAATTTTATGAAAAAAAATGGTTTTCATATTTATTATTTTATAAAATAGTAACCAATAAATATTGCACTGTAGTTAGTTCATATATTTAATACTATTACTAATATTTAATAATATTAATATTTAATATTTAATTAATATTAATACTAATGGTCACAATACAAATCTCAAGGTCCAGGGTTACTGTTAAACATGTTATGATGAATGAGGTATGTGATATGAATATATAGGGAGATAGAAGGAAGCAGACATTATAAGAATAAGGAGGATAGATAACAATTGACCCTTGACTAGAAGAAGTTAAGACTGAAGCATCCATGTGGGTCTCTGTTGCACAAAGTGGCAGTTCTTGAGACAAAGCTGTCTGAGTGGAACTTTCTTCTTATATTTAACATATGGAGGAAATGAGGGTGATTTCACTGCATGGAAGTAACATGGCATTTGCTAGTAGTAAATATCTGAACTGGTGAAAGTAAAGAATGTAGTGCCCATATGAACATTTGCCATGAAAGTAGCAGTTGGCTTGCAATGTTGAATTTTTGGGAAAGAGGCTGCAGAGTGAAGACATCTTCCACAAGAAGACCATGTAAATAATTTTTGACTCTATCAGTGTTGGATAATGGCAACTGAGTAGTGCCACTGACTTTATCTGTACTCTCTTTATTCCACTTCTTTTTTATTGAGGTTTAGTTTCTACATTAATAAACTAAATATTTCTAGCAGTAAGAGGATCGAAACAGAAGACAGAATAGTGCAAAGGTTTAAAAACCTTTTGCTTAAACCTTTGCACTATTTTTGCAGTAAAAAAAATATCAATGACAATGAATTAATGCATTTCTTACTGATAGAAATTGGCATATAAATATATATATATATATATATATATATATATATATATATATGATGGACTCTCCCATTGTTTTCAATGTATGAGTGTCTTTCAGTTCAGTTTTTATGTTTCATATGAGACATCAATCCTGCAAGGGATTTGCAAACAAGTCCATATGAGTTACATGCTGAACGGTTGACCGTCATATGGGCTAATATATTGGCCCAAGATTTAGTATTAGTTCTTAATTCTCTCAGATGGTTGAGACGATTCTTTTCAAACTTAGTTATACCTTGGTGGCAGGTGTTTCTCCAATTTGCTTGGTTTTCAACAACAGCAAATTCAAACTCCTCTATAGAGGATGTTTCAGCATTTAAATTGTATCTGAGTTTGTCCTTAAAGGGTAGCCAAGGACAGCCTACATTACACTGACCATGAAAGAGTTGGCTATACATGAGGATTTTCAGCATCCGATCATCACTCATTCTGATGACATGACCAGCCGTTCTGAACTGTGATTGCATCAGATAGGATTCAATACCACCGATGTCACATTTGATGAAAAGATCAGGGTTAGAAATATATATATATATATATATATATATATATATATATTGTATTTAATAACCTCATCCACATATAATAAAAAGATTAAAAATAATGGAAGCCCTAATAAGAAAAATGAAAAAGCCAACACTCAATAATATTAATTATGAACAGGCCACAATGTGCTGACCATGTTTGGAAAATAAAACATTCCTGTAACTCATACATACATAACACAACCAATACATACATTTAAAAGTAAAAATAAAATCATTCTTGATAATAGCTAAAAGTATAGCCAAAAGCTTTTGGACATGCAGAACTTTTGGACAGTTTTTACACACTTAGTGTCCAAAAAAGAATATAGTTGTACATACACAAGAAAAATGAAATAAAAAGCTTAATCGCAATACCTTGACAGTCATCATTAATAAAATACACACACATATGTTCTGATGAGCTTCCTTCTTTAGTATTTTGACTTTATGAAATACTAGATTGGCAGTTAGGTTTCCTGATTTTAAAGTTGAAATTGCTAGATGAAACTGTAAGTTCTATGCTAACAGTTTCTTCTCTCTCACTTCTAGCTTCTTATTTTCCAGTCAGCATTGATGTTCAAAAATTTAAATGCAATATCAATCGTTATCTTCTGTCTTAAAATCTTGTTCTTTTATTGTCCTATTGCTTATTTTTTCATATTCTCCAACACTCAGTAACCCTTTGCATCGTAGCGGCCTTGCGTGGAGTGAAATGATTAAAGAAGAAAAAAATCAAGAAGAAATAGATTGTTAATGATTAAAAATTGATAAGTCGGTCACTGATAACCAAACCTATTATGTGTGTATAGCATTAAATTATACAGAAATCTAACAAATTTAATTCATGAAATTTAATATAACACAATGTGTGTTGATAGACAGAATTAAATCTTCATTATGCAGTGTAATCAAACATAAGAGAGGAAATTACTAATTTATTACATGAAAGAAAGGTATTTATTTTCTCTTAATTTCTACAAAATTGCATGGATCCTCTTTTATGCTATTTTTCAATGTCTAAAGTAAATATTAAAAATATCGAAGAAGAAATAGCTAAACATTGACAAAGCCTTAGCAACAAGTTTATAGCAAACTGTTGAACCATAAGTTGTCAAATAAATCGCATGCTAGCAAATCACTGTGTGCCATATTCATCGTTATTTGAGTGTGTGCGGAATCTGTTGTGTATTTGCTTCAATCAATAATCTCTTGATTCATTCACTTTGACAGTTTTATTTTCAAAAAGAGACTCATTGATTTTATTCACATGAAAAACAGAAAAAGAAACTGATAAAGAATTTTTTCTATTAATATAGTAACTGATTTTCTTTTTTAGATTTGCACTGAATCATTTCTTCTATTTTGTGATCAATATACAGCTTTTTTCGTTTTTCACCCTCAAATTTTACAATTACTATATTTTTTCATTTAAACCAAAATTCTGAAAACAAAATACAAATATATATATATATATATATATATATATATATATATATATTATATATATATATGTATGTATGTATAAATATAACAGTGGACATTGAAGCCAACACCCAGTGGCAACAATCTGTTTCATCTTTAAATGCAATTATCAGGTTATGGCCTGATGATTGTGTTTAAGCATGAAATAGACTGTTGCCACTGGGTGTTGACTTAAATGTCCACTTTTATATTTATATATGCTCTATCACTTCAACCCATAAATATAGCATTACCATAAAACAATATTTTTACAGTTAATAAAATTTGAGGAATAAAAACACAACAGAATGATAATATTGGCAATAAGATTGATGATATTTATTATATATTACTCACCCTTTTGAATAAATTGAAGCACAAAGAGAAAGATTTTAAAGTTGTAAATTTGGGATATGCCTGTGTCCTTTTTCACTGATTATATATATATAACAAAACAAACCAACATATTAATAAAGTTTCCAAATACAACCATACCAGCACTAAGCATGTCAAATGAAAAATCTTGAAAGGATAAAAGAAATAGAAACAAAGAATGAATAAAAATAACAAAAGAATTTACAAAATTAAGGAACAGAAACATAGAAAGAAAAGAAAAACAAAGAGAAAAGACAGATACTTAATGAGACAATAACCTAAGGTGCTCAATGCCTCTAGCAAGTAGACCAAGACAGAGTAGTAACACTAAATAAGAAAACAGCACAAAGTGACCAGGTTCAAATTTTTACTCCAAGTTCCATGCAGAGCAATCATCAGATGACACAAAACAAGAAAACAGTGAAATTAACCATGTGTGTGTGTGTGTGTGTGTGTGTGTATATATATATATATATATATATATATATATATATATATATATATATATATAGTTTACGAAAAACTAGGTAATGCGTATGGGTAGACCCAAGGAGGATAAAATCCAGAGAGCTCAATGTAAATCAGAGCTAAAAATTTAAATAAAAATAAAAACAGACCACTTTAAGGTTCCATGTTTTATATATATATATATATATAGACACACAGGGGGGGGGGGGCAGATATTCATACACATACAAATTTTTAATTTATTGTATTTCCAACTAATGAATAAACATACTTGTCATATAGTTAACTGTACACAGATGCATAATAACCCAATATGCATAGAAAACATAAAAAAATTTTGATTTAATAGAAATAAATCCTATTTATCCATGTTAATGGGTGAAAAAAGTATTTGTACAATGCAAATTTCAGATTTTAAAACTTTTAAATTGCTTTAATACACTAGATTATTGAAGTGGAATATTCTAGAATGTTCCAGTAATGTTATCGGTAGTTATTTTTAACCTAATAAATACAAACAGAACATTCTGTAATTGATATTCGTGCAAGAAGGTTATCATCATGGCAAGAGATAAAGAATTGACAAATTCACAAAAATAACTGATTGTTAAGCTCTGGAAAGAAGATAAAAGTTACAAGAAAATCTCAAACAAC
The DNA here is from genome assembly GCA_964036315.1 of Acanthosepion esculentum. Classification (NCBI taxonomy): domain Eukaryota; kingdom Metazoa; phylum Mollusca; class Cephalopoda; order Sepiida; family Sepiidae; genus Acanthosepion; species Acanthosepion esculentum. The sequence continues at coordinate 11,524,127 of OZ038488.1, forward strand.
CTGAGTATTCTATTTACTACCACTAGTTTATTCATTGCAAGGTATAAAAACACAAATCTGTTGAAAAACAAAGAAGAACAGGTGCTCCACGGAAGACTATTTCAAGATCGTTGAGGAAATTAATGCATCAAGGTAAAGAGTGATGGTAAAAAAATTACATCAACAAAAGACAAGAAGTTATGGAGAACCATGATGGCTCACACCTTGAAGGACTTGGCAAATAAAAGATCGCTTACTCTCTATAAATGGAAATGACAAAAATAATGTGTAGCTTTTCTCTTCATGTGAATAAAGATTTTATATGATGGCTGCCTGTGAGGTGATGGAGTTATTACATGGAGATGTCTATCCAGACACTCTCAGGGCTTTTCCTAACAAGGTTGTATTTGTTGCAAATAACAAATTATTTAGGGTGGTCTGCTACATGTTTTATACATGTGTGTAGCTACAGAGAATTTAGGGATATGTACCACATGTTTGTTGTGGGCAGCTGCAGAGAATTTAAGCTTTGCTACATGATTCATGCGGGGTCCAGTTGAATATCTGAAAATCAACCAAGTGTTCCTGGAACCTGTTTTGTGTTACCTGTGCATGATGGATGGTGGGAAGATGACAGGAGGGCTGGTACTTATAAACTATCAGAACAAGGAGAAATGGTGAGTATAATATAAAATGGTGAAAATGGCCTGAAGCAAGATGCATGTATGTCATACCTCATACCTGTCAATATAGTCCCCAATTTCATTAGCAGTCACTACAAACTACAACAGAACACACCCAACCCCATTACAGAGCTACAACCAGCTTTCACAACATCCTGTCTCATGCCATCTCCTTCATATACAAACTCAATTGTCTGCTTGAAAGAGATGCAAACATAACTCATCTGATCAGGCCACTTACCTATCAGTTTTTCAATCTTGTGACTATGTTGTCTGATCCAAGTGAAGGATAACAACTGATGCTGTGATGTCAATAATGATAATGGCAATATTAACCATTTCCTTAGAAAGAAACATTTAGCATTTATTCAGTGCTACTTTCTGTTGAAATTTATAAAACTTTCCGTTAAAACAATTTTTAGGAGAAAAGATTTCTCAAATCCACTGTCATTGCTCTTTCCAGTATTGATAGAGGCTTTCTTGAAAACATTTTGTTTGAAGTAGCTGGGAACATCAACATTTTCTCTCTGAGTTGCATGTGCTATCCATTTTAGTTCTTACCGCTATTGGAAGTCCTCAAGTGATGTGGTTTCTCTTATTTGGTGCAGATCTTTGTCTGTGATTCTGTAGCACCAGTCAACAGGGTTTGAAGAAATATGTCTTTGTTAAGATCTACAGGCTTCATTTGCTCAAAGACATTTTTAACCATTGATCAATTGTTTAGATATTTCTGAATGAGTTTGGTGCCATGATATCTTTCGTGGTTGATGACTATTAAAACGTATCAAATATTGTGTATGCTATACAGTGCATTGACTGAAGAGCTGAGTAACAAGTGCATTGAATTATCGGAGTGAAGTGTTACCCTTTGTTGAGCAGTCACCATCATCATCAGTTGCCTCCATTTCTAGTGTTGCTTCCCTTGTGGTTGCTCACAGTCTTCATGTGCCAAAGTTGTCTGTGTAGAATTTATATATTTCTGGTATAATGTTACTATTATCGCCAAAGGCAAACAAGCATTTGCAACCTTGGAGATAGACTGCCTCATCTTTCTTGGCAAAATAATTATTATATGATCATATAGTGTTAAATCCCATCCCATGGTTGCTACAGCTATGCTACCATTTTACTTATTAGGTCAAAATACACCATCTGGTTGAGTGCATTTCTACAAAGGGTGAAGGCCACTAATGTGGTGATCTGGAGATTGGAGGTTTTGAAAAGTGTGCAACCATTTCTTAACAGCTGTTGTACCTAGGTCCACCCTGACCCGGTATGTTAGCAGCTGTTAGGGCCCCAGCTATGGGCAAATAGTGAATCCCCAAACAAAAATCAATGGTACCTTTATATAATAAGATGACCAGTAATAGATTTTTTAAGCAAGATGACAATCAATGCAACACTAAAAAAACTATAAAAATACATTTTTATAGTAAAATTACCAACAATACATTTTATGAGCTAGAAACTATATAGATAAAAAAAATACCTTTACTCTGATTCATCTGAGTGCCATGTTTCAGCAAAGTTTCGGCCCCTCAAGCTCAATTGTGTGTCGGATATTTTTGATTTCAGCATTAAATAACCCATAGAAGTGGTAATATGTTGCCAAAAAAAAAAAAATTCAACCAACCAATCTCCACTGTGTGGTTGCCTCTAATTTTTTGTCAGTTCAGTTTGTGAGAGATTGTGTCCTATTTTTGTAATTTTTTATGCTTTCTTATTTCATTATTCATATTTTCATTACTGTTTGCATCTGAATAAATAAAATCTGCACTATCCAGCCTTTCCTTGAAGTAGAATTCAGTCTCTGCTATTTGACTATCTATGAGAGCTGTCTGTTTCTTTCTCTTTTGTTTCATTTTTAATTTTTCAATATTACAAGTCAATAATATAAGATAAAAAGTTAAAGTAGAGATCTTTATAGCTGAAAGATCTTTACTCGATAGAGGAATGCTCACCCAAATGCACCCATTCAAGTTGCTACTTCAGGCTGTAAACAAGCATACTTTCAATTGTTTTGTTTTTTTTAAATTTTCCTATATTGATGTAAATTGATTTGACCCTGGATATAAAAATGGATTCTGTAGTGATATGTAAATTAGCATAGCTAAGGCATAGACTATATAAATATAAATGCCCAAGAAGTAAGGGTAGAACAGCTCTTGGTATACAAAATAAATGACTACTGTTGGACTGATAAAACATGAAATCGCTTTGTAACAAATTCTCTTGAAATTTTACCTTTAATTTACATAAGATGATCAAAAGAACAGGTACAAATTTTAGGCAAAATAAACAAATAAAATTGAAGATTCTGATTTGGGCTTTCACCTGAGACATTGCTTTACCTGACTTATTTCTCATTTCATAAAGCAAACTATCTCACATAAATTGGTATTAAAATTTGATTATTAATTTCTAATCTGAACTTAAAATTTTTTATTCTTTATCTTAAAAGCAAATATTAGCAAAACATCAGTATATATTGTTTTTATTAGTCATCTATTTTTATTTTCCTTGCCCCAGAGAAAAAAAATGCTTATCTCAAAGATCATAGACACACACACAAACTATAATCTCAAATGTTACAGAACTTTTTTGAAAATTAATATGTCCATCAAATATTAGGCATTCAGAAACTGAATCCCTATAAGATTATTTCTAATTTTAATGGTAAGCAGTTTAAGGCTTTGTAATGGTAATACTAATATAACTGTTTCTTTATCAGGAAACATTTGACATTCATTGGCTGAGCCATGTGTACTACTTTCTGTTGAAATTTATAAAATCTTTCTCTTAAAACAATTATTCAGGAAAATAGATTTCTCAAGTCCAGTAACTCTTACCAATATTTCCAGTAATGATGGGGGTTTCCTTCTTAATCTTTTAATTTAAGTAGACTGGATTGTCAATCTCTTGATTATGTCACTATTTTCTCTTCATGTTACAATTTTAATTGACTGTGTTGTTGAAAGTCCTCGAGTGATGTGGTTTCTCTTATTTAGTACAGTTCTTTGTTTGTGATTCTGCAGTGCTAGTCCAACATGCTTGGAGAAGAATGATCCTCACTCAGATCTACAGGATTCATTCACTCAAAACCATTTTTAACCACCAATATCAGAAAACAGCTGTATACAGCTGACAACTTAGAAATTTCTGAATAGATTTGGTGCCATGCATGGCATCTATATGAAAGTTTTGATCTGACTAGGCTATTTAAGAGATTTTAGGTTTTGTATAAAAATTTTCTTTGGGTGCAGTTAAATTCTAAAAAGACAAAGACAAAAACACTGGACGAAGAGAAGCAACTCAACAACAGTATTAAATCTGAAGGTTTAATGTACAAAGGGGTGTATGGACAAATAAGTAAAAGGCTGCAAATATAATTTATATTTGTGGATTTAACTGCTAGAAGAGTGTCCAAGGAACAAGTAGGATTTGCAGCCTGTGGCTTCTGGACACCATTAATGTCAGAAAGGACAGCTCCAATAAATGTGTGGCCACTATGGCTATGACTTTGCAAAAAAAGGAAAATTTCAGGTTTAAATTTACTGTGTGGCTCCAAGAAGGGGTCCTGATTGGACAGCAGTTAGCCAATCAGAGTCCTGGATTAGTAGTAGTTTCAATCTCAAGATTGAACTTTGAATGGTAAAGGGTTAGCTTCCTTTATTATCAATTTCAAATTCTTATATTTGGTTTTGTAGCAATTGGCAGTTAAAATTAGCTCTATGTTCAATAACCTTATGTCCAAAACTAAATTTGTTATATCTGAACCAAAATGCCATATTTATGGGTAAAAGTAAATAGAAGAGATAAAGCATATGTAACAATGAAAGTGAACATTGAGGTCAACACCAATCACTGACAGTCTGTAACATGCTTGAATGCAATATTCAGGCCATATCTGTTGTGTTTTGGCTTAACTATATACACTGGTCGATGGTGCATTATGGGTTGTAAGGTCTATTGTATTATCCTAATGGTTATTGGGTGAGTAGTAAAGGTTATGTTTCAAATTCTTCTAGAGGCTATTGAGTAGAAATAATTGTGGAACTGAATGTGGTTATTCAAAGCTATTTTATAGTATCATTTGTTAACTTTTTATTCATTATTTATTATTGATTACTTAATTATTTTATCATTGATTAACATTATTACATTTACTTGTATTTATGGGTGCATTTGTAGTCTATTAAGTTTTCATTATTAACTTAGTTTGTTTATTTATTTAGATTTTCGATTTATTTTATTTTTGTTGGGAGTTGGTTATCTTATTTTTTTAGTTTCAAGTATTTCCTTAAGGTATCTATGTTGTACTTAGTAGTGCATATATTTGAATTTCATAAGGTATTTGGTTTTAGTTCTGGATATTTAAATAATGTAGAAAAAATTGTTTTTGTATTTGCATTTTGAGATAAGTTCTGATCATTTATTTGTGGTTGTATGTGATTATAATTATTTTCTTCTCCAGAGTTTACAGATTTTGAATTTATTGTTTTTGGTTGATGCTGTTTCCTTATTTTCCGTGATACTTTTGGTATAATTTCTTTTTTGTTTTTTAATTTCATATATATGTTTAGAAAGCATTGTGCTGTTCATGTATTTACTATTTGTAAAGGATGTTTTCTGTTCATAATTTCTGTTTCCAGGGTTCTTCAGTTACTCCTATGTATATTTTTTCTTCATTATTTGCTGATTTTACAGTGGCTTGGTATGTTATATCGTTTGTGTAAACAAATACCATTTAAGGAACATTCATTCTTTTCCCTGCAGTTACAGGTGGGTTTGATTTTTATACACATCATACCACTATTCTGTAATTCACATCACAAAAATAAATTTACAAATTCTTGTTATTTATGTCAACAAGTGTCTCAACTTTTTATTGCTGTTATCGTACGTTTATGCATTTTAATTTCTGTCATTAATATCAACCCCATTACAGTCAACAAATGATAACAACTGGGAAAATAATACATCAATACCCAACATTACCCACACCCCATTACAATTCTTCAGGCCAAATGTGTAGCGTTTTGGCTTGAATATTTACATATGCTGGCCAATAGTGCATTATGAATAACAAATCCTATTATATTATCCTTACAGTTAGTGAAAAGGTGATAATGGTTATGTTTGAAACTATTCTAGAGGCTACTGAATAGAAATAATTGTGGATCTCAATGTGGTTATTCAAAGCTATTTGTTAACTTTTTACTCATTATTTATTACTGATTTCTTAATTATTTTATTGTTGATTAACATTATTACATTTACTTGTGTTTATGGGTGCATTTTTAGTTTGTTAAGTTTTCATTATTAACTTAATTTGTTTATTTAATTAGATTTTTTATTTATTTTATTTTATTTTATTTTGCGATGATATGCTATAATAAAGTGTATATATATATATATATATGATGAAAATGTAGTTTTATGGTATGTTATATTTACAGGTAAAAGTGATAAATATCAGAGATGAAGTGTATGTAAATATAAAAGTGCACATTGAGGTCAACACCAACAGGAAACAGTTTGTTTCATGCTAGAAAGCACTCTTCAGGTCGTGTGGGTGGTGTTTTGGTTTAACTACTTATACATGCTGGCCAATGGTGCATTATGGGTAGTAAGGTCTATTGTATTATTTTAAACGGTTATTGGGTGGGCATTAACGGTTATGTCTCTGATCATTCTAGACATTATTGAGTAGAAATAATTGTGGATCCATATTGCAGGTATTTTATGGTGTTGTTTCTTAACGTTTTACTCATTATTTATTATTTAATTATTTGTTGTTGATTATTATTATTAAATTTATTTGTGTTTGTAAATAATAAACAAATAAAGGAACTACAAATGCACACAAAGACAAAGCTTTAAAACTGAGGCAGAGATTTTATCTACTTGCCCCTGGTACTTTTGCAATATGTATAAACAAAGCCTGGTGATATGATGTGGTAATGCTGGTGTGACTTATATACGGTCAATGATGCCATTGTCCCAAAACCATTTCTGAACTTAGGGTCATCATCTGATGAAGGTGTTATTAGGTTACTATGTAACTATCTACACACACACCATATATATGTCTAAATGTAAAAGAACGAAGAGAATATAAATTCAAACGTTCATAACATCAATTTAAAAAAGTGCTCAATACAAGAGTAGAGCAATAAATATTAAATTTTTCCAGCTTTTATGGAAAATTTTCCAAAAATTTAAAAGAAGTGGTGTTTCATAAATTTTAATTTTAAATAAAATCGTTTATTACTATCATTGTTAACTATCTGATGAGATGTGTTTAAACATCAAAACAAAATACGCAGTTTTGTAGTAGTAACTTGCATGTTCTAATGTAACAGCTTATAATATATATATATATATATATATATTTTTAGAATTGGACATAGTCCAACAATTTATTTAAAGACATTTATATATATTAAGTTTAACGTTCTTTTTATAGATACAAGCATTTAAGCAAATGCTCTGTTTTATAATAAACAGTATTAAATAACTATGAAAATTTCTCGGACATTCAGGCCGGTAAATGTTATTTAATACTGTTTATTATAAAACAGAGCATTTGCTTAAATACTTGTATCTATAAAAAACGTTAAACATAATATATATAAATGTCTTTAAATATATATATATATATATATATATATATAATGAAAATGTGGAAAAGACAAAGCAAAATCCAAATATGTGAGTTTGCTGTTTTTTATTTTGTTTTTGTTATTCTGGCTGAATAACAAAAACAAAATAAAAAAACAGTAAACTCACATATTCGGATTTTGCTTTGTCTTTTCCACATTTTCATCATACCGTCGGATCTACATCCACACATTTGCTTATATATATATATATATATATATATATATATATATATATATATATATATATATATAAAAAGAAAGAACAGTAAGATATATAATCCGGTGTTCTTATAGATATTTTTATTTTTACACAAGTGCTCAATGTAAATTTACAGAGCATTAATATTATAAATTAACTGATTTAAAATGTTTTTTTTTGCTACACAGTAATAACCATGTTTCAAAAATGGAAGCTAAAAGCTTCAAATTTAATTTTGCTATTAAATTAAAGACATTAGTTCCATTTCCTTGTCAAGTGAATTTTGGAGTAACTTATTTTTTTAAAATTTACAGTTTTAAAGGCACGGCAAAGATTCATAATTGAGTGTTTCCAAGATTACAGAGAAATCCACTCATCTAGACAAGGGGTGGTAGCTAGTTCAATTTCAATTTTCGTTGTATCAGTTAATAGTTACATTCAAAAGCGGGGTTATGTTTAGGGGTGGGTAGAGATGTATTTTTCAACAAATTCTGACATCCGCTAAATGCATGTCGTCTGGGTTTTTTTTATAAAGATTTTATTTTTAATGGCAAAAATTCTTACGGCATTTTTTTCTATTTTTATACTTAAATTGGGGGGGGGGGCTGTTTAGGCTAGAATATGTTTTATTTAACTACAATTCTAAAAAATTTTAATTTTTAATAGACTATACTTCTTTTAAAACCAAGTAAATGTATTAGAATTACTTACAGTATGTAAAATTATTTTTTCATATCGAGTATAAGTATGTATATTTCCAGGTTACATTTTTTTAAAGTAAAATTTATGACAAAGATAGCTAAATTATTTCACTGATTCAGTAAACTTTTATCTTTTATAAACTTAGTAATATATGTTTTTCTCATGTATGTACAAAGGACATGGGTCATTTAATGTCCTACATATTCTAACTTATATTAATTTCATTTAACTTCATATAATTGGACATTGAGATCCACAGCTAGTGGCAACAGTCTATTTCATGCTTAAACACAGTCTTCAGGCCATGTGCATTGTGTTTTGGCTCAACTATATATGCTGTGCATTATGGGTAGGTCTATTGTATTATTCTAACAGCAATTACATGGGCAGTAACAATTATGTTTTAAATTACTATAGAGACTATTGAGTAGAAATAATTGTGGATTGGAATGCAATTTTGTGGGTATTTGATAGTGCTGTTTGCTAAGTTTTTTTAGTCATTATTATTGAATACTGTTGTAGATTGTTATTATTACATTTACTTGTGTTTATGCATGCATTCATAGGTTCTTAATTTGTTTATGTATTTATTGAATTGGGTTATTTTATTTTGAATATTTATTTTTTGTTTTATTTTTTTACTTATTTTCATTTGTTTTTAGTTTTCAATTTTTAAGTAATGTAGTAAAAATTTGTTTTTCGCTTCTGCATTTTGATGAGTTCTAATCACTGAGAAGGTGATTATAGCGATTTTCTCCTCCAGACAGAGTTTACAGTTTTTGGATTTATTGTTGTAGGCTGATGCTGTTTTCCACAACATTTTTTGTGTGATTGCTTTTGTTTTTAATTTCCCACATATGTTTAGAAAGCAATGCTCAGTACACAGTTACTACTTGTAAAGGATGTTTTGTGTGCGTAGTTTATTGGTAGTATAAAAGAGAAAGTTACTTACATGCTGGATTTGCGTAAACAGCCAAGATGACAAGCTGGAACCATGCAGGGAGCAGAATCAGCTGTACAGTCATGTTTCTAACACTTCCATCATCCTGACTTTGTACCTGTCATCAAAGAGACATGTTTGAAAATAGATTACAATATTATATATTATAATGTCCAAGGAAAAAGTGGTATCACAGGTAAAATTTATTAAAAACTTTCATTCACTCTAATAATTACATATATAAAAATGCAGGCAAGACTACAAGGACATGTAAGAAGTGGATGCCAAAATTTTAATTGTACATTTAACTTGTATGCACACTCACATGTGTGAGTGTATACTTATTTAACAATTGGAGTAGCATGCTGAAAGTTTTTTTAAAAAATTGAAAGACAGTCACTGGAATTCCAGTCATGCAAAGTCTCAGAATAAATGTTCCTATTATTATTCAAAACAACACAAAAAATACATTTCAATCAGCCAAAACAAGAAGAGAAACTAAAAATGCCAAAACAAAATCCCCTTGAAAATGGCTAAGGAAGTGGCTGTAAGTGCTTGTGACAATGGATGGTATGGACAGTTTTTGTACTCCTTCACTCCACCAAATGGAAAAAATATTAAAAAAAACTGGGGAAACTAAATAAAAATAAAAAAAATGAATAAAATTTTCCTTGTCCATCATGTTTAATGAAAGATGTTTAAAAGAAAAGTTGCTGGCCAAATATACATTAATCATAGAAACATGAATTAAAATATGTTAATACAATATGAATTAAGAAAAATCTGATTATCAAAGAATTATAATTATTCTACTTGAAAACTTCTGCAAGGTATAAATTTCAAAGGCCTGACTTGAAGGGAAAAGATGTTTTGGTCCTCTTCACAGAAGAATTTGTAATATCCCATTCTTTTGTGAGTGGTTTTCTCGTGCAAAATAATTTTTAAAAAAACAATCTAAACAAAGTGTTAAAATCATTTAAAGTAGCAGTTCCCAACCACTGGGCTGTGGAATGGTACCAGGCTGTGAACTATTTGGTACTGGGCCATGGACCATTTGGTACCAGGCCATGGACTGTTTGGTGCTGGGCCATACACCATTTTGTACTCGGTCATGGACCATTTTGTACTGGGTCGTACAGAATAAAATTTTTTTTCCATTTTATTGACTATTGTAGACTTGTTTATTGTGTTTTGTAATACACATGACTGACACCACCTCACCCCTGGTCCATGGAAAAATTGACATGAATAACACACCAGACCATGGTGTAAAAGCTTGGGGGCTGCTGATTTAAAGGACTATGACCAAAAGTCACCAGAGTAACATTAATGATTAAAAGTGGAATTTGATTATTCAGTCATTAAATTTTAGAGTATTTTTTCCTAAAATATGTTCAGCAAAGCTTCAGCATGCAAATGAGATTTTGTTTCTTTGAAAATCATGAAGAATAAATATTGTCATTGGTTCAGAATTAATGCATGAATGACATACAAAACAGAACTCTTCTATAAATATATATTTTTTTTTCTCAGTATAAACATTTTATATTTCCTTTTTTGCAAAAATTATTCTCTGTTGTCAAATTTTAGCATAGAAAGATTATCTTATTCTTTTTTTATGAAATATACAAGGCCAGACTGAATTATGCAAATTAAGGTTTTCAAAATAAAACCAGAATTAAACAACTGATGTTGAGAAAAATTTCAGGATATATTTATTTTAATATGAATTATATATATCATGTGAGTTTCAACCTACAATATCTATCCTAAGTAAAAGTATTAATATTAGGTTTTATTATACAAACAAACTCAGTACAACATATATTTCTATTAAAATAAATCCAAGAGATATTGGCTACAATAAGATATATTTGATTAACATAATATTCTATCAACTTAAATTGTTATTTTATTATTTTTCATGTTAATATGGGGCTGTTAATATGTTGACATTCTATAACCTTCATCACTTTTCCTTTCTCATACTTTTCTAATGTTTCAACATTATTTTTCATTGTTTCATCTTTGCTTGATTATTGATTTCTATTTTTATTTTTGTCTATTTTAATGATGGACTACATGTTTTTTATTGGATCAATATCTATAGAGCCAGGAGGCCACTCAATTAATTTGGTGTCTTTGAAACCTTTTTTGGGGGTATGGTGGGCAACAGGTAGTTTTGCAGAATCTGAAAGATCTTTGTCTTTGTTGGTTCCAATCTGTCTGGGGACGATTGCAAAATACTTTCCCCTCCCCAATTTATAAGCAGAAGCACACAAATGCATTGTGGGATTTCTTCCTAGTCAATAAGATAGGCCACTTGTTGGTTTCATATGACGCAGTCCCAGTCTGGCTATGTTCGTTTATCTGAATGTGCCTATGTGTCAACCCCAATTCTTAGTTTGTGAATTTTTTGCCATATTCCTCTTTGCCTTATTACTGATAATTTGCCTTGTATATATTATTTGCTTGCTTTATATTATTTTTATCCTGTTCTTTTCTTTTTCTTGTAATTGCTTATTGCAAATTTTGTCAATTCTGTTTGTTGGGCAGTTCTGTCATTTATTTATATTTAACTGCGGCCATTCACTCTACAATCTTGCATGAATATATTCTTTGGCTTAAAATTTTTTTGTTGTGACATGTACCACTCAATAATACCTTGTCCAAAAATTACATTTTTGCTATCATCAACTTTTAAAAAAAACACTACATTACACCAACTTTCTACTATTTTAAGTAATGTTAGTTGACAATCTTTATAAAGTGGAGTGATCTGCTTGATTTGCTACTAGGAAAGTTGGTTCTCTATCTCATGCTAGAAAATCATCAGAATTCATCTTGCATATTTAGAAATCTACCATTCCTCAGTGCACTGAATATTGCTGCCATATCTGGTCTGGTGCTCCTGCTATATATCTTGAGACTCTTGACAAAATGTAAAGATTGGTCTGTTCCTAGCATCTTGACATCAGTCACACTCAATCTGCTATGACGTGGCTTCCCTCTGTCTTTTCTATAAATATGGCAGTTATTCTAATGAGCTCTCCTTCTTGGTACGTCGACCACATGAATTTAAGTGCAGTACTAGATTGGCTACAAGGCCTCACCGTTTTACTGTGGAAATAGTTAAATGTAACTATAAGTTCTATTTCAAATAGTTTCTTTTCTTGCACTTGTCACCTGCAGAAATTTCCTGCTTTCCTGCCACCTACTATCTTCAAAATTTTAAATGCAATCACCATCTTCTATCTTCCTAAATTCAGTTCTTTTATTGTCCTTCCTCCTTCACTCCCAGTAACTTGTGGCAATATAACCTTGATTGGAGTGAAATAATAAAAAAATATCCTCATAATCTTTCTTCTTCCTCTTAACAATCTAATTCATTCTCTACCTTGAGTGGCTCTTGGGCATTTTCTATTAAGTGTACAATTAGTAAAAAAAAAAAATTCAGAAAAATTGAATTATCAACAATTAAAAGAAACAATAGGAAAATATTTTAGCAGATATTTTATTAGTTTTAATGCGCGCGCATTCTTTTAGCGCCACAGGCACATCTGCATTAGATAAAATCCATCATTGGCCCATCCTTCAGGTCTATCGAGTGTCACCCAAGATTTCTACATGAAAATTACTTTAGAAAAGTCAATTTTCATGTATTCTTGGCCCAGTTTTGACACTTTAAAATATTCGTTTTACTGAGAAAGGTTTGCCTAGCAGATTTCTTGGCAGATCCCAAATAACAGAGTATTCTACACCTTTTGTCCTTCTTGATTCCCTCAATTCCAGCCTTTTCAAAGATCTGAGCACTGGTCAAAAGTGGTTGTTTCCCTATAACTTGCTTTAATATCACCTTGAGGAGAGAAGTTCTTAAATCCTTTTCCCTTGCTTCTACTTCTCAACTTAATTACATTTTCAACAGCCTTCTTATTGTTTGATGATTTCTGCAAAGTTCTTTTGATATCAACAAATTTATGTTCTGTTTTTCAGCATCTGTTAGATTCTTTCCATTACACATGTGTCAACATATTTTATGGAAAAAAAGAAAAGAATATTTTTTATTAGATTTCAGAGGCCTTAAAATAATATTAGTTTAATCTGCATAATAACTTCAGATTGCAGTTTTTATAATAAATCCAATAACTTAATAATAAAATGTGTTGAAACTTCATAAAATTTAACTCAAGCTTTGTTTTGATGTTTAAATTAATCATTTAAAATTTGGCAAAGACTGTTCAAAGTAAGTTTGAGTTATTGAAGTTTATGTGGTTTGCATAATAACTTTAAACAGACTGTAGTAATATACTAAACATTTGGGTTGGTAAGGCAAAAAAGTTCTTGACACACTGAACCTTTCAAGTTTTTACATAAGCTTTTTAGCTAATTTTGACACTCAATTTGTATGTTCTGTATTGAAACTCAATAAGAAAGGGATTGTCAGTGATCAGAAACCAATACAAGTGTTATCTATAGAATAGGGCTGTTATATGCATCATGATTTTACTATAAGAAAGCACTGAATATCAACAAGAAAGGGATTCTCAGTTGTCATGAATGAAGACAAACATTAGTAACAGAATGGAGCTATTGTATGTATAATATAAATGCATTTCAAATGATTTTACTACAGGAATGCATTGAAAATCAAGAAAAAAGGTATTATCAGTGGTCAGGTATTAATGAAAATATTAAAGGAAAAATAGGGTTATTATATTATTAATTATAATATAAATGTATTGATAAGGATCTCACAAAATGACCTTATTGCTTGCTTTGTTTATCATTTTAATTTCATATCTTTTTGTGTAATGTAAAAACAATCAAATTATCTTGTGCAGTGATATTGATCCTCATAGTGCAATAGTGAACTAGTGAATCTAGTAAACAGTTATCTGGTGCATGGAGTTTGTTCAGTATTGCATTGGGATAGACTAGGATTAGTCATTGGGACAGACTAGCATTAGTCAATATGCTTTATAAATAGATAAGAATATCAAATTATCATTTTCTAAAAGAAACTGCTAATATATATTTGAATGATAATTAAAAATATGATGATCGCTTAGGAAATATTGCAGTGAAAAATAAAATAGGTTTAACTTTTTTTTCCCTTAGAGTTTTCTTTTAATGCAATGAAGTCATTGAAAATCATTCCCAATTATGTTTGGTTCTTCAATTTCTATTTTCATTATACTAGTGATGTGCGTTTTTATGAAACTTGTGAGTTTAGAAAAAATTTATATGGCTTTTCAATAGATTTCTTTTTTCTTTTCAAACATTTTCTTATTTCCTTTGCATAAAACATTTCTGCATTTTGAAAGCTTTTTCACATTCACCAAATTATTATCTAAGTATAATCTACAACATCCTATTTATAGCTCCCTTTATAAATATTATTTTAACTTTATTTCCGAAAGACATTAAAGACTTCATATCATTTTAGCATTTCTTTGATTAGTTTTGTCTCTTTTAAAGTCAACTGAAGTTTATATAAACTTTTGTAATAAATTAAGTCCCATACTTCTCGCTCTTAAAATTAATTTGGAAGAGAAAGTGAATGTTAGAGTTAAATTTACAACAATTAAATTAATAATTAATTAATAGTTGTTTATTTACAATATGATTAGGCCTAAAGCATTTTCAATGAAGTTCTACGAAGGAATTTGATTGCAAATAATTTGAAAATTTGTTTTGACTTCCCTTGAAAATTCTGCCTTGTTATATTTTTTTATAGGGAACAATGTAATAGGGACACTTACTGTGTTCAGAACTTCCTTCAATCATTGCAAGAGCATTCTAGGAAATGCAAAGTGTAGCAAATCACAAGGTTGAAAGCAAGCAACTAGGATCCCAGGCATTCTGGAAGATCTCCAACCAAATTTTGAACAGAGGCAAAGCAACAGTGACTTTGTTTATAAATGGCCCAAGGTCATTTCATCCTCATCAGAAAAGGCAAAACTCTGCAGTCTTTGCCTCTAACTCAACATTAGATGACAAAGGCCATCTCCTTCCCAACTTCCCCTGTCTTGCTTAGCATAAGCTCAGTAATATTTTTATTATAGCACAGAAACTCTCAAGACTTATCAAAAGTGTTCACCCTAAGAAGGCTACTGGTCCAGATAAAATCACAGTTATTATCCTTAAAAATATTATCAGGAGTTATTCCCGATCTTAGCAAAATTATTTAACCACTGCTTGAAAGAGAAATCATTCCCAAGTTTGTGGATCTATCCTCTGACCTACTAGCTCTCACAGTGAGGGAAGAACTATTTTCACCAGAACTTTGCTGTTCACATGTCCATTTTTCTTTTACTCATATTCTTTCACACAATGTGTCTTAGTGTCTTTATTGCCTTGCCTGAAATGAAATGATTAAAAAAAAAGTCTATGGTATCCTCAGTACCCTTCAGTAGAACCAAATTTCTGTTTTCTCAAGTTTCATCATATGTGAGGAGATTGTCCAGAATTTACTGCCATATAGGAGGACTGATATTACATAACAGTTCAGTATTCTTTTTATTTGTTTCTAACTAGACTTTTCCCATTTCTTAATACTTTGCTTAGCTTTTGGAAGGCCTCTTTTGTTATTCCAATGGACTTTCAGATTCCAGTGTTACTTTTTCCATCCTATGTTAAAACACTTTCGGGATATTTAAATTTTTGCTTGATTTTGTTATCTCCAATTTGTAGCTCAATAATTCTCTCAATATTGCCTGACAGGCATGAAAGCATCTCTACAACAATGCAATAGGGAATCCAACAAAAGAAACATTTTTGTTCTTACACGCTGAACATTCATTTCAATTATATTCATATATAAATAATAATCTGTCTATATTTCTGAGATGAGGTATTGTAACTATTTATGGCATTTAGATTGTTGTATTCACTGTGTCATGTTCATGATGTTTCAGCTGTTGTATCCTCTGGCCTTCTTCAGGTGATATATATTGGAATTTTGAACCAAAATAAGCATATGTATCTAAAGAAATGGTATGTAATAATTTTTATGCATTCTTGTTTTGTCTTGCACAAGGCCAAATTAAGGAGATAATGGTGTAGGGACATTGTGTTCTATCAGTTGTTTATGAGAAGACCTTTAAAATCAACATTTGAAATTTTTACCTAACCTAGAACCCCAACATCTGACACAATCAGTAAGAAATACGTAACTGTCTGGACATGTTATATAGATTTAAATAGCAGCCAGTAAAGCAAAACTATTTTAGAAACAGGCCAAGAGGCTAGTAATTATTTGTAAAAATGTATTAGATCAGCAGATTTCTGGGAAATAGACAGCTGTTAAAAGTCATTAATCAAAATGATTTTTAAATCATGATTGTTTTCAGCAGCCTTTGTTACTGAAAAAGAGTAAATAATTTTCAAGACCATTTTAGCAAGAAGTCAGAAAAAAGTATGTCTGATGCCAAGACTGCTTTACTGAAGCTGAGTTTTTTTTTAATTTATGAAAGAACAAATTGAATACAAAACAATGACAAAAAATTATTTTCTATGTTTAGCTTAATACTTTTGAATGATCCAATAAAAAAAACCTAAAAAAAGAATATTTTTTTCATCTAACGTTAAAGAAAAGTTATAAAAAAGATAAATAAACAAAGCAGAAAAATAAAAATTGGCTTTCACTTTTGATCAAATGTAGTAAGAACTGTAGAAAAAGACTGTAAAATTCATAGCCCAAAATCTGTGATGTAAAATATTTCAAAGGGGAAATCAGAAATACTAAAGTTGGTATGTAGGTGTTCTTTAGTTGTTTTAGTTGCCTATTGTTATTTATGTGAAGAAGATTGTAATGAACTCTTCTTGGCATCGTGTATATTTGTATCTGATTCTGTAAAAAGAATATTCCTTGTGATTGTGCAGTAACTTTCCAGTATGTGTCACAAATAATGACAAGACAGACTTATCTAAACACAATTAAAGTCACTCAATTTCAAAATATTTATCTACTCTAGCCTTCAACTAAACAAAAAGTTAATAGTAACAATGAGCACAGGATAAACATAGGATAGATAAGCACCCATAATAAAATTATGAAAGCAAGTTGAGAAATTACTAAGCAGCTGAAGAACGAGGTAAAAAGCACAACTGTAAATAAATTGAAAGAATGCATTTGGTAATTTTAATATATATATATATATATATATATATATATATATATATATATATATATATATATATATTTTCATGAAGCCTGAAGATGGTGTACTACACATGAGCCTGTCAGTAGCAGGAGAAACTGGTGTGTGTACTTAAAGTTACTCTTATTTTATATATATATATATATATGTGTGTGTGTGTGTGATATAGCTTTAAGATATGTTATATTTATGGGTAAAAGTGCTCAAGATCAGGAAAATTCACCTACCTTGAAAAAGAGTTTGTGTTTTGTGTGTGGTCTGCTGAAGGAAAAATAAAGAAAATTGTTACCTGCTACTTTGAGTATCAGTTAATGCTAATGTTCTTTCCTCCCTGATTGGCATGACCAATCAGAAAAATCACTTTGTTAATTGTTGCTTTTTGATTAATGACGACTGATTTTTGAGCTCGGTGAGTGAAAAGGTATTTCCTCTGTTGCAAGTGGAAGATTGTATTTTTGACCCCATTTTAGTACTAATTTGCCAGCTGGACCGTTTACGGCCATTTTGCCTTTTGGATTTTTTGAACACGGATTTGTAATTGAACTTATTGTTGACCCACAAATTATTTTTTACTAAGCCCATTGGTTAATATTCAAACAATCAGGCATGCAACATTTTGAGGCCACCTTCATAATTACATTTGTTAATCTGACCTCCAAATTGTGAGTAATTAGCAGCATTTTCTTTTTTTTTTCTTTTTTTTTTTTTTTTTACAAAAATTGATCTTTATTATTACAGAGAGTACAAAATCCCAATTTATGGGATGAATAATTAGTGTTACTGCTCAAATAACTGCCTCAATTTGATGTGGCATTGAATGGAATAAGGTCAAGATTTTCTTATTGATAATTTTTTCCCCATTGTTCTTAGCAATAACCCCAGAGCTCTTGTCGAATGTGCAGGTTTTGTTGGAGCATTTGTTTCTTCAGTTCCTACCACATTGGTTCAGTTATATTGAGATTAGGGCTTTGTTCTGGACAATCTTCCAAAACATTTTTGCATGTGATGGGTGCCAAAGAGTACCATGTTGCTGAAAAAGTTCTCCATCTTCAGAGTCTCACAGAAAATTAGACCATAATAAACTAATAATATAGTTTTCACTGTTTAGGTATCCATCAACTTTTAGCAATTTTCTTCTGGTATCACTTTTGATGCATCATTTACCGTCTTTGTAGTGTATCTTGCATTATTTCTTTCTCCTATTGATTTTTTATATATTATGTTGCATTAGAATGTAACTCTATTTTGCATTCATCACTAAAAATTACTTTTTACCACTTTCCAGCACTCAATATGTTTCTAATCACTTCAATCTTCTCTTCCAATGTTTTTTGGCTAATGATGATTTTTTTCTGCTTCATGCCCATTCAATTTGTTTTTTTTTCCGTAACACTCTGTATACTGTATTAACTGAAACCTCTTCACTGTTAAGACTGCATTCACTCCTAACTTGTCAGGTTGTTAATTTTGGATTGCCTACCAAGACGCTCACAATATTTCTTTCATCTCTCTTGTCTAACTTTTGTCCTCTTCCAGTTTTCTTTGCACTTAAAACACTTCTAGTAATAGCAAAAATTGTTTTGATAATTTGAACAATGCAACTGGAAACTGCCAGCCGCTTGGCTATCTCTTGTTGAGTTACCTTCCACTTCAAAATCTCAGCCTTCATCTTTGTTTCGACAGAAATTTTAGTCATAATTTTGGTGTCAAAAAGAAAACTAATGTTCAACTACAATGACTTACCAAGGCATCTTACACTCATGTTAATAAGATGGAACAATTTCTACTTAGGAATTTGCATATCATCATGACCTTATCATTTCAGATCTTTCATTTGACCAATAATTCTGCACGGGCTTTTTATGTCTTTAAGCTGCTTAAAATGGTTTACTTTCTGTTACAAGACACCTACAAAAATACAACTTATTTTCCAATTCACAAGATCCATAGGCAACTGGTAAATGCATACTACAAAACAGTCTTAACTTCTTCATAAAATAAAACTGAATAATCATTTTACAGTCCGTCTGAAGTTATTATGCTAATCATATAAACCTGAATGATTCAAATCTGCTTTAAAAAATTTTTGTCAAATTTTAAATGATTAATTTAGATGTCAAAACAAAGTTTTGGTTAAATTTGTAGGTAGTTTCAACATGTTTTATTAAAATTATATGATTTATTATACAAAACCAGAAAACAAGGTAATTAAGTCATCAACAACTGATCAACACCTATGCAATATTACACTCCATTTTGCTAGAAATGGCATGCTTGGATATTTGATGACCTCTGAGATCAACTCCATATATCCTTTGTTATTAAGTTCAGTTTTTTTAATGTTTCCTTATAAAGAAATATAAATCTTACCATTACCATACAAAAATTTGGCTGTGATGTCTGCACAGGCACACACAAATAGAACTTTAAAAATGTAAATGAGAGCATTATTAAAACTATTAGTCAGAATGTTTTGGTATCTATCCATATTTCTAAATGTATGTCATATTAAAATCTGTGTCAGTGTAAAGTTTTGGCATCTGAGCATCTAAATAATTCCAAAGGAAAAGACAGGAAGATTTATGCAAAAACAATTAAACAAAAAGCTACCCAAAATATGTCTGGCAAAGAAAATAAATTGGCTGAAATGTTTTGATAAAGACAACAAAGAAAAGTTTACGTGTACCAATGATATTCAATGGAATAATTTTTTCTCTTGAAATTCCAGATAATGTAATGAAGTTGTCTCCAGTATAAGCTTTTCATACAGAAATATACAATTTAAATATAAATATACAACTGCATTTACAATTTCTGTTCTTTTGTGTTAAATTTTAGAGTTTCCAGACATTAACACAAGGCTGGAATTTCATTTGTTTTCCTTAAAAACAATTTTTTTTCTTAAAAATTTAATTTAAAAAAATGCTATATCTGTTCAGTGACAATGACTCTTTCAAGATTTTCCTTTATTATCTGTGAACTATCATGTATTTGTGGGAAAGATAGTGGAGATGTGCCTTCTTCACACTTAAGAAATCAGTTTTTCTTCTTTTTGACGGGTTGCTACTCAAGGCTAAAGTAAACAGTCTATCCCACTATTTTACCTCTAGCTGGAGGTAGAGAGAAGAAATATATAATTTAAATATAAATATACAATTGCAATTTCTGCCTCTTTGTATTGAACTGAAAGTGACTGTTTTAGAGTTTATAGATATTAACGTATTTCAGTTCTATTTAGATTTAATTACTAATGTTCACTTCTTTTTCTTTAAAAACAATTCTTTCTTAAAAATTTAATCTAAAAATATGCCATGTCCTTTCAGGATGTAGGCAATGATTACTCTCTACAGATTCCTTTTCTTTATTATCTTTGAATTGTCATGTTTTTGTTATGTCAATGAACACTCATTGCCACTTTCTTAATGCTCGTTGTAGTAGAGACTTTGTAATCGCAGATACAAGTATAGTAACGCCGTTGAACAATGCTGGTGTCAGATGCCTTCAAATAACACTCGCACTAATAGTAATTGCTCGATAATACTAGCTCGAGTAGTAACCACCGAATAGTAATCCGTATAGTGATCACTCAGATGCCACGCTAATTTCCATATATACATTTCCTTTACCATCACGTGATCTACTTATTCAAAATGGGATCGCCTCTGTTTGCTCTCTGGGGATCTCCAGTGTTGGCAGTGACACTTTATTCATATATAACACATGGTTTCTTGGGAAAGATAGTTGAATGGTTCCCCATTGCCTTCTTCACAGTTTGGAATTCAGAGTTTTCTTTCTCTTAGGCTGGTTGCCGAGAGAGAGAGTGTGTGTCTAACTTGCTAATTAACCTCTGAGGAAGAGATGAACTCATTCCTATGGCATTTGTGAAAAAGTGAATGCAATAGACTAACTTGGAATTTGAACCTGGTATGCGAATTCCATTTTCCACTGAGATATCCATTACACTACCTGTGCAAATGATCAACAGCTAAAACAATAATACTGTTAAATTGTTTTAAGAAGAATGTAACAGAAAATGTTTTTATTATTCTACACATTTTATACATTGGGGAGTGACAGAAAAGACTGTTTCATCACTTCCCCCAAGTTCTTACAAATAATCATCTTAAGATGTACTGATTTGGCCAAAATGATTAAATCATTTTTAGCTGAAAGAATTCAGTTAATAATTTGATTTTTGTTCAGAAACATTTAATTCACTGCTGCTCTTGTGATTTTTTTTATTTAGTAGTGAATTTTCTAAATTGAATTGACACCATTGTTTGCTTACCACATCGATTAACTGGATTTTCAAACTACATTTTGTCTTAATATAAAGTTAATCAAAATAAAAACAAAATATCAATTAGTGAACTGTCTTCAATATTTTCTTAAATTTTATCCTTACAATTTTTAAACAAATTATTTTGTGGTCAAATCTTATTAAAAAAATAACACTACATGTTAATACAAGTTGATAAAGATTCTTTGAATACTTGTTGACTGTTATTTGGTTTTTCTATATTTAAAAAGAAAATCTATGATTAAAAGCTATTGAAAAATTCTCCAATACAAAAAATGCATTTAAGCCATTCATTTAAAATATGTTGTAATTACAACATATTTTAAATGAATGGCTTAAATGCATTTTTTGTATTGGAGAATTTTTCAATAGCTTTTAATTATGTCATTTATGTTCATCTTCTCAGCAAACATTTTTTAAATCTTTTTGTGGTTGACCAAATTTTAATAAACAAAATGTAAAAAAAAAAAAAAAAAAAAAAAAAAAATTCATGTTTTTTTTTAATCTTTCCCTCACTAAATTCCAAACGTGGTAAACTTTCAGTGATAGTGTTTGTTAGGTAATGACTTTTCTTTTATTGGTATATATGGTGCAAACAGTTTGTACCTGAATTTCAATAGATCTAATGACTTTTGAATTTGTATTGACTTAATTCAATTTTTTGATAAAGAAAATCTACATATTATTTAAACATTTTATAGAGGTAAATGCAAATGACATTGAGTTGAAAGCAGATTCAGAAGAAAAAGTGAAAGAATGATTCGACAAGCGAGTCAAGGAAAATGGAAAGAAAAGGCTTACCATTGACTGTAAGAAGATGGAAAGTATGGTGGTTAACAAAAGGGACACATCTCAAGGTGTGAAGTACACATTGACAATGTCAAAATTATCTCGGAGCAGAAATTCAAATATCTGGACAGTACAATAACAAATGACGAATAGTTTAACACAGAAATTTGATAAAACATTAGAATAGTGAAAGATATTTTTAGAAAATGAATGAAGTAATAAATAAAGAAATCCAACTCTGAGATCCGAACGCATACTGGGATATCCAAAGATGCATTCCAAAAGCTACGCAGAGTATTACGAGACAGAAGGATTTCATTGGTAACAAAAAGAGTACTGAACTGCTACGTGATATCTGTCCTCCTTTATGTTCAGCGAATGTTGAACGGTTTTCTCAAAGATGAAGAAGAGACTCGAGGCAATGGAGGTATGGTTCTACAGAAGGATGCTAAGGCTACCATGGACAGGACATGTCAGCAACAATGAGGTTTTGGTGAGGATGCAAACAAAGAGGAATACTTAACATCAGGAAGAGGCAGCTGAAATTTCTGGGACATCCCTTCAATCAACATACGGACACACTACCAAACAGAAGCAAAAATGCCCATTAGACACACACGTGTGTGCACACATTATGACCCAAATCTCACAAGACCAACCTGAAATATGATACACAAACAGGCCAACATCTCACTACCATCTTCAGGAATTATACACAAACGCTAACAGACTGACACAAAAATGGTCACAAGAATACAGACACATACACAAACACATGTACATACTTATTAAAAATACAAGACAAAGCAAAAGAGAAGGTTTACTTGATCAATGAAAAACAAACCACATAGAGAACTAAATGCACTGCAACTTTTTCTTCCATAATTAATTTCCAAACAATACCTGATAAAAGTGAAACATGTTAAATTTGTAAACATTCCCTATTTGTTCCATATCCTATCCTATCGTATATATTTATCACATTTCTTTGGTTTTCTAGTGTACATAGCTTGTATGAAAATAAAATTGTTTTAAATATAAAATAAAGACTTTCTATTCTCATCAAATATTCAAAAACCTGGCACAAGAGTTACAATTTTTTTAAAAATATGCTTGGCAGTGAACATTTAATTTTTGCTGTTAGCTCAATTAGGTAATCCTGTAATGAACAAGTATAGATATAAATATTTAAGCTTAGCTTAATGTGGTAAAAAGACACAATTTAGAACATCTACTGAAGATCTAAGTCACTATACAGTTGTTATAATCAGCTAGATTAGTTATTGGGATGGGGTAAAGGTTAGAGAGGCTAGCCTGGTTGATGCTTACAACTGAGTAGTAATTTCAATCCTCACTGGAGGTCCCATACAAAAACTCAACATAAAGAGTTGACATGTCATAAAATTGACCAACTCGACACAACTTAGTCCATTAACCAAAATGAGACACCAAATAAGCTTAGTTGAATCTGGCACAAGGTAAAAAATGTTGAGTCTTTTTTACTAAACACTACTACAATCCTCTACTTGCTCTTACTGAGAGAACTAAAAGTCCTACCAAGATTCCTTTTTGGTAGACACAATCGTAAGAACATAAAATATGCAGATGACACAGTGTTGATAGCAGATACAGAATGGAAACTACAGGAACTGCTACAAAAGATAGTAAAGGAAAGCAAGAAGAAAGGACTGACTATTAATTGTAAGAAGATAGAATGTCTGGTTGTCAGCAAAGGGAACAGATGTAAACTGTGAATTGGAGATACCAAAGTCAAGCAAGTATGAAAATTTAACTATTTCTGAAGTGTTTTAACTGAGGGCAAAATGCAATGCCAAAATCTAAAGGCACTTTGGAATAATGAAAGATGCCTTCCAAAAGCTAAGCAATGTTTCATTTGATTTTGGTATCACCAATTTATAATTTGCATGTTGGGCTATTCCTTTTGCTACCAACCATGCATTCTATCTTCTTGCAACTGATGTTTAGTCCTTTTTTATTGCTTTCCTTCACTATCTTCTGTAGGAGTTCTTGTAGTTTTCCTTTCTATACCTGCTATCAACACTGTATCAACTGCATATCTTATGCTGTTAAGATTGTGGCCACCAATAATGAATCCTGGTAGGACTTTTAATTCTCTCAGAATTGCCACACTGTAGAGGTTGAATAAGTCTGGTGAAAAGACACATCCTTGTCTTTCATACCTTTCTATTTTTATATATTTATTAAATTCATAAGTATAGTTAAATAGCAAGCATTATTACAAGTTAATTTGTCTTATCCTCTTGTTAATATTATTGATGAGAATCTAAAAATACAATGTGCAAATTTTATTCTCTTGTGTATTATTTCTCTCCTTAATCTGTCATTCTGTAATTAACCAAATTATTCGACGGAATTTAATCCCTGTCAATAACAATATTTGCTGACACAAAAAAAAGAAAAAGAAACTCTGTCCTCTTAAATCACTTCCCCTCACTCAGTCTGTTCTAGACCTGGGACAGCTGTATAAAACCTTTGCTGACTCAATTAGATTCATACAATCAATAAGTATATTTACCAATTTCCTTTGTAGACACACAATTACATAAATTAAGGAAGAGGACTGCGATGTCACGGAAGAAGAAAACAGACTTATTGCTACTTATCTTATTTCTATGAACATGGTGCTACGGTTAATTTTAAAAACGAACAATCTTTACCTCTGCAAAGTTCAAACAGAGCACAATCAAAATTTGTACAGGCCATGTTTAAACTTTGATCAATGTTTGGCATAGAAGTTAAAAATAGAATATCTTTTATTCAATAATAAGAACAATTTATTGATTGAATAAACTCTTGATAGTCTTGGGAGACAGAAAATTAGATTTTGCTGCTTCACTCCCAACAGAAACCTTCAAGAATAATGAGTTTTTACATGACTGTCCCTTTAATCTACATCTCCATTTTTTTTCTTTAGTTCAACAAATGAAGTTTCTTTTCTCTGCTTGCTTCTGGAACTCTTTTCTGACTCCATACCAAGTATAATATTCAAAAATTTAAATGCAATGTCAATCGTCGTCACCTTCTGTGTCCTTGAATTCTGATCTTTTATTGTTATTTCTGGGGTTTTTTGCTCTCAGTAACTTCTTGCATCTTAGTGGCTTTATCACCTTGCTTGGGATGAAATGATTTTTATAAAAACAAATAAGTAATGTTTTATAAGCATGTGAGTATAGGTAAAGATCTCAGGGTAATGGCATTCCTGGAAATAATTTTCATAGGGCAATGGCTAAAAGCAGTTGGTAAAAATTCAGAGTACACAAGATATGTTACCTATATCTCACTAATTTAATGCAGTACTAGATTGGCAGTTAGGTCTCATAATTTCACTGTTGAAATTGCTAGTTGTAACCATCACAGTTAGGGATGCCATTGACTGTTAGCTCCTCACAGATGGTGATCCCATAGACATTAGCTCCTCACAGTGATATCATGGAAAGTTAAATCCTCACAGTTGGTGATGCCATGGACAGTAAGATCATCAGAGTTGTTAATACTATGGACAATGTGATTTTATTCAAAAGTTTTCAAAATATAATGATGAAACATTACAAAAAAAATGACAACTCTGTAGTGTGTAAGTCCAGTGAAAGATAACACAGATAGGCTTAAAATACAGAAAATTTCAACAGTTAGGTAAATAATATCACAGATTCTAGCAGTGGTATTTGAAGTATATATTTTGATTACTTCACATGTTATTTTTAGTGAACACCCATGTTTGAAAAAGACGTCTAATCATTTTAAACAGTGTCTATTACATCTGTTAGTCTTTGCAGCACAGGAGGAATGTGCTCTCCAGCAGGGTATGAACTTGCATCACCCTTTGTAGGAAATGCCGCCGTTTGATCTGGCATGCTTTAGACTGCTCAGCCACAGAAAGCATCCCAGCCCAGGCCAGCCTAACAAGCTGAAGCAATATTCCAGCAAGTAAAATTTTTCATTTTATTTTTTATTTTCATTTTAATAACATTTATATATTCGTACACTTTCTTACTAAGTATTATAATGAAGCAAAAATGGAAATCTACACTAAAAACGGAGAAAAAAACAAAAAAAACAGAATTCCCTAAAACCTGAAATGGAGGGAAAATTTGAAACAGAATATTGATGCCTCTAGAGATGTAAATTTTAATAGTTTCTTTTCTCACAATACTGGCCTGCAGGGCTGGTGCTAGGGTATACCCACCAACACTGAAACTTGGTATGCACCCCCCATCTCCACTACCTGTGGATTTAAAAATTTCCCAACCTGGGGTCAACAAACCCTCGAAGGAAAGGTGGGGGCAGTGCTTTTTTTAAATAACCAAAAACCAGGAAATTATCCAATTTAAATGAAAATTTCAGTACATATTCATTAATTATTCAATTTTATAGTGAAAATGTTTTTTATTTAAAAAACAAAAACTGAGAAAATGTTATTCTTTTTGTAATAACCACCAATATTTTCATGACTAAATTTTACTCAAAAATATGTTTAAATGGCAAACTTTTACATTTCCATAAATATTAATTGCCAACACATCTCCATTGAAAAAAACAGTTTTACAAAGATTCCAATATAATACAAATGGGATTGTCTTAAAAATATATTTTAAAAACAGTATTTCAGTTTTCGGGAAAATCTTTCATGTGTTGAAATCTTTAAACATTTTTTTTTTTTAAGCGATCATTTTCTCTGTTTTATCTTACTAGAAATGTAAAAAATAGGGACTAGAAATTTTATTTTAATTACTAGCCACAGACTTCTGGTTAGTATTACTATTAGTTAAAAAAAATAAAAAATAATCAGAGATCTTCCTTAGTGGATGATCTCTGAATAAAAAATGATTTTACTTAAATAAATTACCCTTTTAATTGATTTAAAAGAACTGTTCAGAAAGAAAATTACAATTTAAAAAAATAAGCGCTACTGAAATTAGCACTTCTGCACCCCCTCAACGTGGGGTCCGCACACGATTGAGAGGTTCAGGGGCCCTAATTGATGATTGACAATATAACTTGCGTAGAAAAAAAGTAAAAAGTACAAAAAGCAAAAAAGTGCTGCTGAAACTAGCCCTTTTGGGGCTTCAAGCTTTTTTTGGGGGGGGCTTCAAGCTTTTTGGGGGGCTCCTGCATAGTACGCACTGCACCAGCCATGTATATTATTAGTTGATAACTGACAATGTAACATCAGTTTAAAAATAATTAAAAGAAATGACAGATGGCCATAAAACAGTGCTGAAAAAAAAAAAAGAAGGCAGTTGGCCCCAAAAAGCACAGGTCGGTTGTTTCAGGGGTAAGATGCACTGGCCCTGCTGGCCAATGGAATGCACTTCCAGTTTATTGGTTTCCTGCCACTTAAGTTCTTCAAAATTTTAAATGTAATGTCAATTACCATCTTCTGTCTTTACAGATACCTGTTCTTTTATTGTCCTTCCCCCTCACTAAAGTTTTATCCGCTTTCATTCCAAGTAATCCTTTGCATCTTATTGGTATCACTGCCATGCTTTGTGCAAAATAATTTTAAAAAATCAAATGTAACATGTAGATAATCAGACATTTTTTATATACAAGTCTGGTTAATAACCAGAAAATGAGAATAAAATAAATACATGTACAATAAACAATTTCAAATAAAACATATTTGTACAGCTATATATCTATAAATGTATAATATTTCAAAATCCAATTGATGTGAAAAGCTTAAACAACACTGGCCAAAAGTATGTACTTCTTTTTGGAGCCATGAACTTTAAGCTTTAAAAATATGGGTGATCATGGCTCTCCACAAATACCTATATTTTGTTGCTCTTAGCAATATTTCTTTACTATACTTTTTATCTCTGTTCTGCCATCCATTTACACAAACTTATTAAGTTGGTTATTTGCGGTTTGCCTCTGTTCCTCTTGCCTTCAATAGGTCCTGAGAGTGTCAAATTTTCTAGCTCTTATTTCTTCGTTACGTATCCTAGAAACTATGTTTTAATTATTATTTTCCATTAACTATATTTTTAAAACATTTAGCATATCCCTTTCAAAGTAAATTTATCAAGCAGTATAGCTGATGTTGCTGGGAGTGAGCTGAACTGGTCAGTAAATTTCCCACCAAATTTTTTTTTCTGTCGAAAAAAAAAACAAAAAAACAAACCTTTCTCTTTCCTTATTGAAAATGTCCAGATGGAGTAAAATTCCTGCATGGACTAAAATTTGCTAATAAAAGCAACATAAAGAATGATTTTGTCAAGAGTTTGAGCCACAAGTGTTTGTTCTCTGATTATTGACTCTTTTCAGAAAAATAGAAAATTTACTATGTCAAATCAGAGAGAATAAAAATGATTTGCGGGTTTCAATTGAATATGATTGGCAAAATGAAATTACTGCCAATCAATTAGGTGCTTTAAGAAATGCTAAAACATTAAAGAAGCTCTTGTAATCTCTTTAGTGATTGATATATGATTTATAGGTAGTAGATATTATCGTTAACTCTTTTGGACAAAATCTTTATTGAAATATAAAAGTGATGAGTGCAGGTGGGAGGAGAGGGAGAGCTATATCAATTTAACTTGATAACCATACTAAATTTGTTTTCTTTTATGTACCATGTGCCTTCAAGACATATGCAATCATGGCTCTCCACAATTTCCTATCCTTTGTAGCTATAAGAAATGTTTTTGCTATCCTTCCTACTCCTTGTACTGCCAGCCATTTACACAAGCTTGTTAGGCATGTCACTCACAGTTTCTGTCCGCTCCTCTTGCCTTCAGTATATCACGTGAGTGTCAAATTCTTCAAATCTTCCTTCCTCATTAAGTGTCCTAGAAATTTCAACTCTTTCTGATCCTAAGCACAAGTATATTTTTTGTTTTTATTTTCCTTAAAACATCTTTGTTACATGCTCCATCCATAGCATTCTCAACATCTTTCTGTAGAACCATGTGTCTGTGGCTTCTCTGATATTACATAACACTTGAGCATTCTTTTTCCTAATTAAATTTTCCTATTTCTTAATACTTTGTTTAGCTTTTGCAACCTTTGCTCTTTCAATGTGCTTTGAGATTTGAGTGCCACCATTTTCTGTTAAAAGACTTTTTAGATATTTAATTTTCTGTACTTGTTTGAGTTTGGCATCAATTTGTAGCTCCCATTTTCAGCTATTACACTTGCCAATGACCATACATTATATCTTCCTGTTTCCTTTCTTCCTGCTTTGTCTTGGAATACCTGCTGCTTTCTTTCTGTGTCTGCCATCAACATGTCATCATTTACATACATTATGTTGTTAAGATTGTGTCCAGTAATAATAAATCCTGGCAGGCTTTGTAGTTCTCTTAAAACTACTTTGCTATAAAGGTTGACCAGAAAAACTAAAAACATTTCCACTACCAAATGAGAAATCAGCATAAAAATAAAATAAGTCTATCTTTTGACTTTAGACAAAAACAAATCTTAAATGAATTGTTTTGAGGTTTAATAACACAAATGTTATAATCCAATGGTTATGGCAAAGAATACAAAGGTGAAACCAGCTGTCCCTTAAAAGTAAGGCTGGAGGAACATAAAAAATTCATAATTGCGAGACAATGAAATCAGGCATGGCTGATCATATATGGAGGGAAAAGGTATTCACCAACCTCTATGTAATGAAGTAAAAATACTACATAGAGAACACAAGTCAGACATTCCAATGACTCAGTATATATGCTTGGTATAAGGATCTCCTTGGTAGCTTAGCCTTGAAATAAATACAAGAGCCATAAATGAAAACAAGAAATAGCAGCAATAAAGATATGGGTCACCAGGGATCAGAGAAGAGAGCAAAATAAGAGAGCAAAACAACAAAAATAAAAGTGCATGTGGTGCATATATGAAGAAGAAAGGACAATAGAGATGAAGGGTGTTTGAGTATTGTCCAATGGACAACATAATGCCCATTAGAAAAAGACGAGACATAAAAGAAAAAGATGAGGTACAGAGCTTTGCTGGGAAGACATGACAGAGGATAACATACATGGACATCATAGAAGGATTTTGGATAGGTTAGCAGTTAAGTATCAATGACTGATAATGAAGTCAAATGATTGTTTTAATAGGAAAATAAATTGAAAACAGTTTCACAAAATGACTTTCTCCCATGATATACACTTTACTTTTCATAGAATTTCTTCATTGGAAACTTACAAATGAAATTTTGTTTTTCTTTTATGCTACTAATTGCTATTATTCACTGTACATAACTAGTGTCACTGAATAATAACAATAAAAAAAATTTATTTGAGAATAATGATTGTAAAATAGATATTTCCTAGTTATACATTTTATTTCTTTCCCCTTGGTATTACAACATAAATTAAACTACTTTTTAGAATTATATATATATATATATATATATATATAGTCCTGAAAAGTAGGTTAACATAACTTCTAATACCAAAGTGAAAGTATGTGTGTATATATATATATATATATGAGGATGTAGTGAAGGTACTTTCAAACATAGTACAATCATAGGTTGTCATTCAAGCTAGTAAATCTTAGGTACTCAACCAAACTAACTGAGCATGTGTGGAATTTAAAAGAAAAAAACAAGTGATCTGATTGCAAGCAGGAAAATTTAAAAAAAAGGCAGAGCCTTACAACAATCACAACAATATTTGCAACTTCTGCCAACAAGAAAAATTAGAATTATTTTATTTATTAGTTTTTTAAAAAAATTAAAGTGTCAAGAGGTCATTTGATAAAAGTTACCTGAGGATACTGTAAGGTTGAAACAAGGTAGCTGATTCAACTGACCTCCTGATTTGTAAAATAAATATACATACATATATGTGCGTGTGTGTGTGTGTGTGGATGTGTAAGTGGTATAATGGATAAAAGCTTTGAATGAGAAATCAGATGAGTTTGAATTTTAGTTGAGTTCATTAAATTCACTTATGCATGAATAAACTTGGGAAAGGTATGACTCCATCTCTTTCCCCCCCAGCTGTGGGTTAAATAGAAGAACAGATTGGGCTTTTTAGACTTGTTTGCCAATTAGTCTAGGAAACAGACAACTCTATATTGAAAACCTGAGAAGAGCTGTTTAGGTGATCTTATGGTACACTATGTGTGGCCAGTCCTCTGGGGCCTTAGCAATCAATGCAGGTGTCCCTCAGGGGCCACTTCTCCAGTCAATCCTCTTTTTACTTTACATAAATGATCTTCCTTAGAGTATACTCAGATCATTTGTGAATGTCTATGCTGATAATACAATATCTGAGTGCACCTCCAAAATTTGTGATGATCAGAGATTGGCAGCTGATCTCTCATCTGATCTAGCTCTAACATCTCAGTGGGGGGAAAACTAGCTGGTTACATTCAATGACTCTAGTAGTTATTTTATTCCTCTATTTAAATATTTACTAACAAAATTCATCCATTATAGAATAGCACTGTTTTAAAGGGTGGAAAGCAAAACAAAAAATATCTCATGGGTACATTTTTGGGGTGTAAAAAGCAATTCTAGTTCCTGTAGCTTTCATTTAAATTTCAACCATCATTTCATTTTGTTCTCATGGTGTTCTATTTCATGTAGAGCAAGATTTTTTTCACAATATTTCTCTTAGCGGCAAAGGAATCGATTGGATATACAAGACTTAGAAATAGACACCAATAAATAAATCAATAAAAAGCCAAAAGAAATCTAATTATAGATTTTAAGAAAGTAACAACTACACATTTAAATGTATACACCTGCAATAAAAGATTCAGGTAAAAAAATATAGATGTATAAAAAAAAACAAAAAAAAACAAGCTTATAAAATCTAACATGAAAATCAATATTACGTGAACAGTGATTAACTACAAACTGATATCAAAATTATTTTGAACATTTTTTATTTTATCAAATTTATATTGGTTTATTTTACTGGTTCTTTTTTGGGGCATTTTTG
The DNA here is from genome assembly GCA_964036315.1 of Acanthosepion esculentum. Taxonomy (NCBI): domain Eukaryota; kingdom Metazoa; phylum Mollusca; class Cephalopoda; order Sepiida; family Sepiidae; genus Acanthosepion; species Acanthosepion esculentum. The sequence continues at coordinate 11,556,496 of OZ038488.1, forward strand.
TCTTAATTGTATTTAACTTGAAAAATGTTGTCAGTCATATTGTCCAACTTGTGAGTCATTAATCTAGAGGATAACAGGGTGGTGCGATGGATGAAAAATCAGAGAGCCGAGTTCAAGTTCCAGTCAGATTTATTACATTCACAAATACCCTTGGGAAAGGTATGAGTCCATCTCCCCCAACCATGGGTTAAATAGTAAGATATGCATCTGTTACTTTCAAAAGATTGTTAATACAATATTCACCTACAAGAAAAAAAAAAACAATTATTCTTACAATTCAAAATGATTTTCAGCTTAAAAAAAACACAAAAAGGTGATAACCCTTAAGAAACAAATCAATGAATCAATCAAAAATATTTTACAGAACATTTGCAATGGGGAAAAAAAAAAGAAGTTTAGGAAAAAGTACTGGCTGATTTGCAATCAATGTTACTCAAGAATATTTTCTTTCTTGGTTCAAAGAATTATTGTATTGCTGCCTAGGTGTAATTTTTTAAAGAAAAACTTAAAAAAAATATATAAATTCAGATTTGGTAAAATTAACAAATTAGACAGATTCAAATTATTATGGGCACATTGTTAGAACATATTCTGTTAATTTCTTGAATTCAGAAAAAAATTAAAACCTCTTTTTATTGAAAATTATTAATAAAACAAATATCTGTACTGAGCTGATATCAAACTTAAAATAAAATTGAATTAATATATAATTTATGGAGAAAGATAAATTTTAGGCGTTTCAAGTTGTAAGGGTGCCACATGTACAGCTGATGTGGTAGAAGTGATGTGTCTTGGGCAAGATAACCTGATGGGGCCTAATCCTCTCCAGACTGGTTTAAATTCAGTTTTTCTTCTCCTAGGCTAACTTCTTTTTCATCCTCCCATAATTTTTAACATGCACAGCAAAGAAATGCTCAAGGTGCTTTTTGCATTTCTCCTTGGAAATTAATATTTTTCATTAAGAGAATTTTATGAAGACCGAAATAAACTATAATCTGAAGCCTTTTACAGCTATATTGTGAATATGACATGAATGAAAAGTTCTCATTCAATTTTTACCTGGTCACAGAAAAAGCATGTGGTTGAACATAAATCCTTAGAGAGTATTATACTCATTTTCTTAATTTAGATACTTTTTGTTGATTGCTACTTTCAATTGATTTAACAGTACTTATTCAAATCAATTATTTGATTCTCCATTCCAATACCACCAATATAGCATCACCTTCTTTATACCTTGGCGTATGAATCAGCTATAGCAAATTAAGTATCAGGGGGAAAAAGAAATTAAACATAGAATAGGCTGTGCCAGAGATAGTTTTGCTCAACTCCGCAAATTGCTACAAAACCAAAACATTGACCTGAAAACTAGAATCATGTTCTTAAATAACTTTGTCAGATCAAGACTTTTATGTAGATGCCACAAATGGTGCCAAATCCATTCAGAAATATCTAAACTCTCAGCTGTATACAAGTGCTTGCTAAGATCAATGGTGAAAAAGGCTTTGAGCGAGTGAAGCCTGAGGGTTGTGGCAAAGATCATCCTTCTGTGAACATTGTAGGCTGGTGCTACAGAATCACAAAGAACAAATATTCATCTATCACTTGAGGAATTTCAACAGCAGTAACAACTAAAATGGATTGCACACGTGACTCAGAGAAAATAATGGCACAATCAAGATATTGACATTCCACAACACTTCAAATAGAAGGTTTCAAGCTTCCTTAAAACTTCCATATTAGTCACATGCTCCATCCACGGTATTCTCTACATGCTTCTGTATAACTACCTCTCTATTGCCTCCATTCTCCTCTTCATCTGTGAGGAAATTTTTCAGCATTCCAGTGAATGCTGGACAATTTCTATGTTGCTGAATTGATATTACATAGCATTTACACACTCTTTTCTTTGTTTCTAATTAAATTCTCTTGTTACTGATAAATTTTTTCCAAAATGGAATAATATCATTTTATTTAAGATATTAACTCTTGTGGCACCATTGTTTGTGTTATTTTTTAGTCACCGATACTGACAGAATCTTGGCTGGCTGATTATTGTAATATTTATGTTCTCATTGTTCCCTGGTTGTATGGAACAGTAAAGCTTACTTGAACTGTAGCTCCAGTATATGATGTATCACGCTGGACAACAAGTTCAGTGTCTGCTCCAGCATGAGGTTTTCAAATAAGACATTAGGAGAGGTAATGCTACTGTCGTAGGAAGAATCTCCAGTACCGGCCACATTAGAGAAGTACCCTTGTTTTTTAGGTTCATTACCAAAACTAAGTCTTGATCCATTTTCTCTGAGACCATCTGGGATTCAAAACCAGCCTTTGTATTGCAGATACTACTATTGGCATCTGAGATATGCAACACAGAATATCTCACACGAAAACCACACATTTAGTTTCAGATTTATATCCACTATTCTTGAATTAATTTTGTTGTTGTGTCTTTTGTGTAAGTTATCTATGACTTTTATAAGTCACCTGTCCACTTTTAATATATTTTTATGATGAGACACTTTTCTCTTCCTAGATGGTATGCTTTGAAAATATAGTTTGTCTTTTTTGACACAATATCAACGATGTCCTTCTCTTTCTAACTTGAATTATCTTGTTTATTGGGCACAATTTCATCAATAATTGTCCAAATTTGTCCTGTTGAACATTACTTCTACAGGCAATTCCCCTGTCATTATATTTGAAATAAGAGTTGTTCTGTAAACCGTGTTACTTTACCAAATTACAAATTGATTTAATTGAACTGTCCCACAAGGCAAAATTTTCTAACCAGTTGGAACCGAAATGATTTAACTCATTTTCTTTAGTAACATGTGTAACTATTTTTATCATTTTACCATGAAAAGCAAATGTACAATCAATTTTTCCAGCAATTTTTAATTCATTTCCTGAAGCACTTTTAGCTTTCCGAGACCTTTTTTTTTTTAATTATTGGGAAACTGATTTTTTCCACATTTTCTATAATATGATTGTGATATCAGACCCGGCGTCTAGCTGTAGGGTAATATGAATATTGTTTATGTTTGCATTCACAAATTTCGCATATGAAGCAAAGTCCCCGCCACCAAAAAAAAATTAGCTGTTTAGAATTACTTTAAAATTTCCCAAATGATGATGACTTTAGCTCTAGCAGCTGGGGATATAATTATTATGGATAAAATGACAGGAACACAACTAATTTACTGTTTATGGTAATGGAGATTTATTTGGATACAGCACAGTGAATACATAGTTATCAAAACCAGTATTCCAGAGTAAATTTTTACCATTGTTCTGAAACCATCCAGAAGAACAACTCTAATCATTTCAAAAAACTTTTAACCTGTCCTGAAATCAAAATGATTTTTTAAAACTTTTATAGTTATTAGAATTATAATAAAAATCACCATCAAAATGTTTAAGAAATAAATTTAAAAAGTTAAAATATTAAAGAAAACTGAAGAAAGAAAAAGGAAGCACTAAATTTTACAGTAGTTTTAAAAAAAATCACAATATATAAAAATCACAAATTTAATTTTATTTAAACATTTTTACTAAATGACTGAATAATTTTACTTGGAAATGTTCTTTATTAATTCATTTTCAGGCTAAGAGTAACTTTATTAGACTTTAAACTAATAATTTGGCTTTATGCATTCCTTTTCTACTTATGTAGAATATTAGTGCTTTCTAACTATTAACAATCAAAAAGGATTTACATTAATTTTAATCAAATTTTTTTTATTGTTCTGTCATCATTGCCGCCCCCAACGAAAAAAAGAAAAGTCATCTAACACTAATACTCTATCATCCTTGCAATTCTAGGGCAGTGTTAATTTTGAGTTTTAGTCAGCAGAAAATTCAATCTGGAAATTAGCTATCTGTATGTAGTCTTCATGATAAAAGGATGGATCAGACAGTTCACCAGAGTTCTTAAAAACAGGAACTACAGAAGAGGATTTCCAACAAGCAGGAAATCAAGAAGCAGTAAGGCATTTATTGTAGAGTTTAGAGAAGAGAGGAGCCAGTTCAGAAGCACATTTCTTTAGGACTATTCTAGGGATACTATCAATTCTGCATTTTCATTTACGATTATTTGCCTTAAGTGTATTTTGTATTCTTTATAGTCCTAAAAACCCAATCAGTCATACAAAACTAATGCTCTATCACCCCTGGAATAATATTTGTCTCAAACCCTGTTATATGTATATAGTCTTCATGAGGTAGTGTATACATTTTTTCTTTTTTTGTGTTATTTTGAATAGGTGTTTGGAAATGAGAGAATGATGTAGTTCTAAGGGGCTTCAGAGCTGTTCTAGTCTTTTTGTCTGAAAGTTGAAATAAAGGTGAAATCGCATGCATTCCGATAAGCTTTTGTGCTGCATGTGAGACTTTATTGCTTGTTTGCTTATGAAGTAGTTTGACCAGGAAAAAAAAAGGGAGTAAAAAGAGGCATTTTGATCACTAGACACACCTAGAGGAATTGATTATTTTTATCATAGACCAGACAGCTAGGAGGAATGACTTTTTTTTCATTTAAGAAAATACAAGTCTTCTGCATATGCAATTCTTGAGAGCCAGGTGGTATTTGCTAATGTGTCAGATAATTGAAATTGATGATCAATAAAATATGACAAAAGTTCTGTCTGCAATTCAAACATTTTCACATGAATGTTACATTATAATAATCATTCTCTCTATATGTACAAGTAAACAGTTGTGAAGTAGACTCATATTTTCACATTATAGCTTTAAAAAAAATGTTATTGCAATGGCTGAGATTTAATAAAATTTATAATTAACAATACTCAATCTAAAACCAATTTAGAATCTTTATTATGTAATAATATTGTATATATTATATTTTATTATTTTCAAACAATCTGCATTGCTGCAAAAAATAATATTGTTTCATGTTTGATTGTATTTTTTACAATTTGTTCTTATGTCATTTTCTTGTATATGACTTAGATTTACCCTAAGCAAGGTGATGATATCACTAAAACACAAGGAGCTACAGGGAGTGAAAGAAAATGAGAAGACTTTACAAGGAAACAGAAACCTAATCTTAAGTAGGAAAAAATGAATCAACATCTACTCCTGTTCAAAAGATGATGGAGGAATGTGAACCGGACAATAAGCAAAACTATTTACTCCTATTGAGGTAAGAAAAAAAAAACAGTAAATAACATTTCTGAGTTTAAGCGGGGACGTTAGAAGTAAAAAGTTGAAATAGACTTTAAAAAGAACTGGAAATCCAATCCTAAACAAAAAACAAAGGATAAACCTCCACTCCTGTCCAAAAGACCAAAGAGGAGTATGAACTGGATGATAGGTGAACATATCTGCTCCTATTGAGGTAAGAAAAAAATAAATAAATAGTAAATAAAATTTCAGAGTTTAGGAGATGTTAAAAATATAGAGATGAAGTAGAAGGAACCAGAAACTAAACCGGAAACAAAGAAAAAACCTCTACTCCTGTACAAAAGACCAGGGTGGAGTTTGAAAATATAGTGACTTCATGAATATTACAGCCATTAATTTTAATAAATGTTGTCATTGAATTTATCCTTTTCTCATATGGTCTTCTTTAAATAATTGTTTTTTACTTGCAGTCATTGGAATTAGAACATAACAATTTTCATTCATGAAGTGTTATCTTTATATTATCATAAAACTCTGTGAATGTTGCTTGTGTGTTTGCCAGAAGTCACATATATAAAGTGGATGAAAGAAAAATATAAATTTATTATTGTATAGGAAGGGAGGAGAGAAGGAAATGGTGTGCGTGTGTCTAAGATGTTTGACCTAATTTAACATCTGGATTGTGGACAATTTATGTCCACTTTTCATCCCTCTTTTTTCACTTCTCTCTTTCCATCTCTGAGATTTTGTGTGTGCTTATTTACATTACAGCTTTATTTAAACAATATTTTAAATATTTAACAAATATTTTTTGGCATATTTAAAAATATTTTCAAGTGAATATGATTTTAAAATATTTTTTGGTATATTAAAAATATATTTTTATGTTAATGTGATTTAAAAAATATCTTAAGTGAATAAGATTTAAAAATATGAGTTGTTTATACAGTAATATTTTTATTTCAACTTTCTTCAAACAGACAATATTTTAATGTTGAAATCAAGTTAAATGTTTTATAACCTGAACTGTCAGTGACCCAACGGGTCACAGTTAGTCTAGTATTTAATAATTTTCTTAGCATTCACTTCTCTTGGGTAACAGACTTATTTCCTTATTGTTTTTTCTGTAAGTTTAATTTACTTTGCTTAACTCTCATTGCTTCTCAGTATATTTGCCAGGAAGCGTAAGAACCATAGCTTTGGTTATTTAATGCACTGTGATAAAAGATAAGAATAAGCCTTCTCACAAGATGTATTCAACATTTACAGTGAGATGATTCTGAAAGGATTAGAATTCCAACCAAAATTTATTATTGGCAGTCACAATCTTAACAACATTAGATATATAGATGACATAGTGTTGCTAGTAGATACACACAGGAAAATACAGGAACTCTCACAGAAGGTAGTAAAGGAAAGTGAGGAGAAAGGACTAACCATCAATTGTAAAAAAAACAAAAAAAACAATGTATGGTTGTCAGCAAAAAGAGTCCAACATATGCATTATAAACTGGAGATACCAAAATCAAGCAAGTACAAAAATTTAAATATCTACAAAGTCTCTTAACAGAGGATGGAAAATGTAATACCAAAATCCAAAGACACACTGAGATATTTAAAAAATCTTCCAAAAGCTAAGCAGAGTATTAAGAAACAGGAAAATTTAATTAGAAACAAAAAGAGTACTGAAATATGTAATATCAGTTTTCCTATCTAGAAGTGAATGCTGGAGAATCTCTTCACAGATGAAGAGGAAACTTGAGACAATAGAAATGTAGTTCTACAGAAGGATGCTGAGAATACCATGGACTTGATTTGTGAGCAACAACAAAATTTTAGAGAAAATAAAAACAAATCAGATAGTCATACTTAGAAAGATAGTTAAACTTTCTAGGGCACATAATAAGAAAAGAAGACTTGGAGAAGCTGATACTAATAAGAATATATTGAAGGTAAGAAGGACAGAGGAAAGCCTGGACATAACCAACCCAATGAGCTAGTGTAAATAGTTGGTAAAACAGGGATTAGGAGAGATAGCAAAGAGACAAATTTTACTAAGAGCTAAAAGAAAAATTGGAAATTGTGGAGATCTATGACTGCAGAAGAAGAATGGTAGGGATTAGAGCAAGAAATTTTGCATACATTATAATTTAAATTTAATTATAATTTAAATACTGGTGTGTAGTGATATTATGGTTTCCAGTAATAACACCAATTCGAGTTAATTTATTTATATATTTTTTTAACTAGACTGACCATCAAGTTGCATAAGATACAACAATTAAAGTATTTTAGTTTGGTAGGAAGGATAAAACTGAAGTTTTTGTATTCTTTTATGCTTAATTTTTTTAATCAGTCTTCTGCACAGTTCTTGTAATCTTTTTAAAAATGTCTTCATCATGACTGTTCCCTATTTTGAAAATTATCCTTTTTCAGGCTTATATTTAAATTCCGTACTGCCATCCTATATGGCAGTGAATGCTGTACAATTTCCTCAAAGATGAAAAAGAGATTTGAAGAATTCTACTGAAGGACGCTGAAAATAACCGTTGTCAGAACTTGTGAGCAATAACAAAGTTTTAGAGAAAGGAGACTGATACTTAATATCAAGAAGAGACAGTTAAAATTTATGGGGCACATAACGAGGAAAAAGGGCTTGGAAAATTTGATACTTACAGGACAGATTAAAGGCAAGAGGGACAGAGAAAAGCAAAACATAACCTACCTAGCAAGCTTGAGTAAATGGATGGTGGAGCAAGGTTTAGGTGAGATAATAAAAAGACAAAATTTATTAAAAGCTACAAAGGACAGGAAATTGTGGAGAGCCATGTTCACCAACATCCTGAAGGGATATGTTACATAGAAGATTAAATTTGTAATCCCATCTAGAGTGTATGATGTGCTTGACTGACCATTTCTTGTAACAGTTTTTCTTTTTTTCTGCTATGAGATGATTTTGAATTCTTCCCTTTTATAATTTTGGTATTCTGTATGTTATACTCCTTTGATGCTCTCTTGACTCCTTTATTATATCAAAACATGACTGGCTGAGTGTTGTAATCATAACGTTTTCATTGTTCTCTAGTCAAAGCAAGTAGAAAAGAAATTCTGATTACTTGAACCAGTTAAGATCCAGGGTGTCATTAAGATTAGTACACATAACGATCGATGACAAGGTCATAACAAAGTCAAACTGTCCTTTTGTTACAAAGAGATCTAAAAGTTTTTGTGGATTTTAAAAATAAATACAAGTGAAATTAACCGTTATCTAATTTTGCACATTATTTGGTCAGGTAAGTTTAGAGATTTTTTCAATTGACAAACAAGAAAAGCAAACACTTTCAAGATGCTACTGAGAACAGATTAAAGGTTTTACAGAAAATAATACATAGGCAAATTGATGTAATGGAATAACCTGTCACCCCCATGGGTGACTACACTATAAGTATAGTATAGTAGTAACTGCTTATAAGTATCTGTAAGTCAATGGACTACAGAGACTAGCTGCGACCTGTTCCAGCTAGACAGTCGAACTCTCTGCCTCTGAGCAGAGAGGAACCCAGATGAGGCTCTGCCGAAGGACAGAGTCTCGTTCGGGGAGGTGGACTGACCCTGAACCCGTTTTTACAGCCACATGCAACCTTCGTGAGGGGGTAGCTAGATATCACTAGCTGGGATCTGTTGAGTACGACTCAGACTTACACGAGAACTACCAACCTTCCAATAGTAGCACTCACGAATGGATTGACTTGCGACGACCTTGTGCATAACTGTACCTTTATTCTTGTTGTACTGGTTTTTACAATAAACTTTTACTTATTTTATCCACCTTGTTTTTCAAGTATATATTCCTATTAGCACAGTATATAGCACAAATCAATCCAGTCAACCAACAATGGAAAAATCATTTATTTTACAGAATACATATTATTTTTAGACGTAATCTCCTTCCTTGTCAATGCATTTAATCTATTACCTCATCATAGATTACCAAACATTAAAGAGGGAAGATTACAGATCAAAATTCAAGTAGGTTTCAGGAGGCTACAGATTTATTGGTCCCCTTTGTACTCACTAAGAACAAAATCATCACATGAAGAGATTTTTTACTGGATTTGTTACCTGAAGACATTAAATTAAATGTGTTGGGTTTGAGACTTTTGATTCACCCTTATACACAAAGAAACCACAGTTACAACCAACATTATATACAGTGACATCAATAAGTCTATAGCTTCTTGATGCAAAAAAAAAAAATGTCACATAATAAATATTTATTTTCCAAGATAAGCATATTTTTTGTCCATCCACTCCATCTAACATGTCTTCATTAATACCATGACACAGTGAAAGTTTAGAAATGGCTCTTTTTAAGAAAATAAAGGAAATAGTCAATCTAGAGCTCTCTTTCACAGCATTGTTGTAACCAGCATGTAATGAGTCCTCTGACTGGTCAATAGACAAGCCAATGACAGCCAGCATTGTTTCCACTTTGGCAGACAATTTAGAAACTCTCTTTTTTGATGACTGACCCAGGAGTAGTAAAAATGCTGCTTTCTGACCAACAACAATGCAGAAAAGTCATGTATGTACAATTTGAACAAATATCTCTAATTATATATATATATATATGTATATATATATATATAACGTAAATCATTCAAACGAAAAACAAATACTGAAGCTAATTATACGGCAAGAATCACTCTTGCAAACAATATTTAATAATAAAATACAATCAACTTCGAATCCGTTAATGAATGGTATGATCCTTGTTTATAAATTCCGGTTTTATCAGGTCTTATTTTTTCTACTAGCCGGGCTTTCAGTCGTTTCGAACGACCATCATCAGGTAGACATTTCAGTGTGTTTTTGTTAAATTCCAGGTAGTAATGCAACATCGAAAGATTGTGCAGTCCGAAAGAGTGTTTTTTTAGCAATGAGATATTGTTAAATGTAAGAATAATTTTGGAGCGTGCTAGTAGAAAAAATAAGACCTGATAAAACCGGAATTTATAAACAAGGATCATACCATTCATTAACGGATTCGAAGTTGATTGTATTTTATTATTAAATATTGTTTGCGAGAGTGATTCTTGCCGTATAATTAGCTTCAGTATTTGTTTTTCGTTTGAATGATTTACATTACATAAATTGAATACGCACTACATAATTGGTGTATATATATATATATATATATATATATATATATATATATATATATATATATATATATATTTGATATTTCATGTTATTTTAATTTCAAGTTTCTCTTGGGCCCACATTGTGTATAACTGTATGGTGTCCGCAACAGTTTCAAACTTAAATTTAGCTAATATCTAAATTTGGATTTATTGACTGTAGTATTCAACAACAAAATCATAAGCTGAAAATATATTTTTTTTTATTACATTTAATATTGAAATTGTTTAATTAACCTTTAGCACTCTTTAGGTGACTATTTTCACAAAGCAAAATGTTAGTCCTACCAATGCAAGATGAATTTGAATTTCTTAGTTATGTAGTCATATCCTTCTATAGCAACACCTAAAACAATCTTGACTGAAATTAAGAGCCAGGCTACTGCAATTTCAAATATAGAGAACTAACAATAATAATAATATATAATAATATATATTTCTTATTTTCTCTGTTCATGAAGTGACAACAAATATCAAGTGATTATTTGAAGGACTGTATCATAGCTTTTCCCCATTTTTACTTGATTATTGTTGGTTTGTCATAAAACTTCTTTTTTTTTATAATTGTTGTAGCATACCTATGGACGATAATGGGTATGTCCCCATTCACATAAATACAGTAGTAAATACTGTATGTTGGTCTGCAGTTGATTCATTGTGGAATTCACTTGAGTCACTTCTAGCAATTGACTACTTCTACGCACCATTGGTGAATCTTATATGTGTTGTCCTTGTCCTAAGTATTATCGTTCATTACCAACCTTTGTGTGATTATTTAGTAACCTTCTCTAGGTTACAACAATAATTAAAGCTATGAATGTGAGAAGGCAGCTGAAATTTCTTGAGTAACATTATTCGCTGCTGATCATAATAATACAAAAAATGATTTTATCAAAAAAAATGCTCAGCAGATTTAACTTTGCTGTCTGTCACTCAATCGGAACACAGTTAATATAAAATTTATCTCTCTGAAAGTAAAGTTTGATATAAAATACAATTCAGGAAGAAATATTGTAGCTATCAGAAACAAAGAAGTTACATTAAAAGATCCTATCTTGTTTTTGCCTTTAGAAATGAATTATTCTTTTTTAATCAAATTAAATCTAATTGTATCTAATATCAACTTGTGTACAAGAATCGTCTAAGTAAAGCTATAACTACAATTATCCTATCTGCCTATTGGTTATTTTTAACTTTTATTGCAGACTTAAAACTGAAACATCCCTTCAAGAAAAGAATACAGAACTGAATAAATTTTATCATTTTATTTATAATTAATTGGGGAAAACGTTTTTTTTTCAGCTTTCAAAAGAAGACAAGATTAAAAGAACTGAAAATTTGAAGCATACTATTAAATAAGTATTATTTAAGTTTAAGCATACATAAATGGGACATAATATGCATAAATAAAACACAGATTTATAAAGAAATTAACAGATATATTCTGTCAGAAATGCTTATATGAACTCCTGTTCATTAAAAATGCTTTCCTTTCTAATTTTTAATTTTTATTAAATATGCTGGAAATTTACTCCAACTTTAGGTAAGAATATTTCAAAATTCCCTGGTTTTAAGCAAGAATGGCACTTTCTCCATGTTCTCAAATGTCAAATTCTGTGTTCTCTCGTGATGGTAAATTTCAGTTTTCCGTTTTTGTTTCCAAATCATAAAAACATGTGAAAAACAGATTTGTGTGTAAACAGAAAAATATACAAATATATAGCCTACGTATAGGCATATTTATTTTTTTCTGCTAAGGCGATTTCTGATGATCCACAAGTGTGTCCCACTGAGTCCAATCTATGGTGTATTGACAAAAACTGCAAAATTATTTATCACCTTCATGATAAAAATCATGAGGGTGATAAATTGGAAAGTTGGCTCTTCAGCTCTGTATTTTGCTGAAAGTGTGCACCCACTAAGTTTGCTAGCTTTTAATTTACTCATCGTGAAAGATAATCAAACCGGGCATTTAAAAATCTAATTTACTTACTAAACAAACAACTTTTATATTTTACTACCCTTGACAAAGCATGTCATGTCAGTCATATGATAATATCGCAAGTGGGTATTTGCTCTGGTTTGGCCAAGTTAATATCATGAATTAGGTTATGACCCCATGTATAGAATGACTGCAGCAATATTGGTCATAGTGTTTGCATATAAGTGACCGAGTTTTCTGTGTATTGCAAATTTATGCAAAATAATGATTCTGTCAAGTTCCAGCTCAGGGATTTTATGTTTTACTATTGAAATATTTTAATTTTTAGTAGCAAAAATCCTGTTTTCCATGATTTCCATTTTCTACTTTATTTCCATGATTTTTTTTCTGTTTTCTATAACACAGAGAACTTGCCACTATTTTAAGCAATGATGTTGCAGTTGTAATATTCATTCTATCATAGACCAATTCTTACCAAGTGTGGGCTAAAATAAATTCTTCTGTAAGGGGGAACTTTTTTATTTTTTACACTTTACATCAGTATCTAAAGTTGATATTTTACATTAATTCTTTTGGCAGAAGATAAATGGTAGATAATCAACTTTTTAGAATTATTAATATTATATTTGTTTCATGATGCACATTTCTTTATCTAGTTCCTACCAATATATGCTTTTCATATTTGTTGTTTGACTAATATGAGATGGGGGTGGGAGTGAAATGTTATCAGCCTTACCAACACTCTGATGACTGTGGAAATAAGAATTTTAGAAAGTATAGTGGCCCCCAAAACCTTTCGGAAACCCAGCATATATGTAATTATGAGAGTAAATGTATATTTGAATGTACTTTTTAATAAATCCCCACCTGTGACAACATCTATTATATGAAATAGTTCCTTATTAGCATTTATTTTTCTCTTTATTATCATTTACCCCTTTTCAGTTCTTCCAGAGCTATAAATTTTAGAACACAACATACATACACACACAAACATATTATATATATATATATATATATATATATATATATATATATATATTGGTTTCTCGCTCAACTGCGCCTCACACATTATAATCAAGGGGGCTGCAATCTGGGGAGTTAGTTGGCCAGATGTAAGAAATGATGTGGTTGCAGAAAATATTTAGAAGGGTTACTAATAAACACTTTCCCACTAATGAACACACCTCAAATACAGCTTTTCATATCATCTCCTTTCATAAAACCTATACTTAAGGAATCTGACATCTGCACACCTATGGGCCAATGTAAGTCTTCAACTTCCACACAAAACATCCCCTAATCAACATACAGACACTATCGGACTGAAACAAAATTGCCCACTAGACACACATTATCACCCAAATCCTGCAAGGCCAACAAGAAACAAGAAACATGACACACATTGGTGTATGTGTGTCATACTACCATTTCCTCAAGAAGTATACACATAGACACTACCAGACTGACACAAAAATGCCAACTAGAATCTAAACATACACGCACACATTAATACCACAAGACAAAGACACATTAGGTCTACTGGACCAATAAAAAAAAACAAAAAAACAACAGAACTAAATGTACTGGATTTTTCTTTTCCATAATTCATTTAAAATATATTTACGTGAAGCTTAAATAAAAGTGAAACATCTACAAACATTTCCTATTTGTTTCTTATCCTATCATGTAGATGTAGGGAGGGAGGGACTTTTTTTCTTAATCGGCCACTCATAGTAGAGGGTTACTGAAGGTGTTAAGGGTAAGGGTCACAATTTATAAGGATACGAATGAAAACTAAGTTAACCCTAGACTTGAAGAAGTTAAGATTGTAGTGGTTGGGAAAGCATCCTCAAGGGATTCTGTTCTACAAAACAACAGTTCTTGGTAAGAAGCTATCTTTATAGAACTTACTCTTTACTAAAGAGATATGGATGGAATGAGAGTGGTTTACTTCAGTGTATGTGGTCAGTGTGGCAGGTCTTAGTTGGGGGCGTTAGAGTTAGGGGAATCAAAGAATGTAGCTTGTCTGAATATTTTCCCTGGAAATAGTGACATAGTAGTGAGAGCCTTGCAATGTTTCATCTGTAGAAAAGGAGTTGTAAGGTGGAAAACGATTAATGGCCCAAAGATCCCATAGACCCTTTTGGACTATCAAGACTGGAAAGTGAAGTCTGGGTAGCTCCTGCTTAGATATGGCAGCAGAACTCCATTTTCAGCCTAATCCTGGGTCTTGCAAAGGTAAAGTATAGCAGGGACTTACTGGATCAGTACAGAGAACCAAACATTTTTCCAGCATCTTTAGCAATGATTCATATATACAAGCTCCACAGATATTTAAATGCAATGTCAATCATTATCTTCTGCCTTCTTAATTCTTGTCCTTTTATAATTCTCTCTCCTTAATAGTGGTTTTCCTCATATTCTCTATCAATCAATAACCCTTTGCATCCTGGTGGCTTTATTGCCTTTGATCTTCAAAAATTTAAATGCAATGTCAATTGTTATCTTCTGTCTTCTTAATTCTTGTTCTTTTATTGTCCTCTCTAACAGTAATTTTTCTCATATTCTTTAGCAACCGGTAATTCCTTGCATCCTAGTGGCTTTATTTCCTTGCTTGGGATGAAATGATTAAAAAAATGACCAATGATGATTCAGGAGGTGGCTTTACATCTGCACAGGCTCACCTGTGATTTGCAAAACCCATATAAGACAGGAAGGATTTTTCATAGTGGGTAGAAAAATAGGATTGGAATCCGGAAGGAGCACTGAATTTATTGTGCTGTATCTTCTCCTCCATCTAGAGTGTGTGAACTAATTCAATGAGGGTGTGTTCAGCTTTGTCATAGCAATGGATATGGAAGGTGGGTAGTACACTTAGTGATGACTGAGAAAATGAACTCATTTCTAAGCCCAAGTGTTTGCTAGTTATTGTAAAGCAGGACATTACTTCTTGTATGGCAGATAAATAGAGTGCATTGTTTGTGAACCGTAGTTACCTTGCTAACTGTAATGTAGTCTTAATCTGGCCTTCAAGCCATTTTAGGCTGAACAATTGCCAGTTGGACATGTAGGTAGATGTAGACATTTTCCTTATCATTCGCCTCATCTCAGGCCTACTTCAAAATTGTATCAAAGAATATTGGAAACAAGATGTGGGCCAGAATGCAATTCAGTTATAATGAGAAAAAGATTTTGAGAGGTCTCTACCAAATGTAACTCGGATGAGCAGTTCCTTATACTGAATAAACATACCAAGGAATTTTAGTGGTGAAACAAACTATTTTAGGATTATCCAAAGACTTGATATGTTTAGATAGTCACACCTTTGTGAAGGTGGCAAAGGTGATAAACAATTCTTTTTTATCCTGGAACTTTTTATAGATCATTCTTAGAATGAAGACCATGTCTGTTCTGCTATGGTTCACTCTAAATTCACACTGGTTCTCATGGAGGTGATCTAAAGCAGCCTTTGCGAGCAGACTATCTAACATAATTGTTGAAAGGATTTTATCAGCAATAGAGAGCAGCGTAATACTTTGGGACATTTCTCCCTTATTTTTATAGAAAGTTATGATGCTTGCATTTTTAAAGTTCAGGTTGAATGCTTCATTAAAAAAATTAAAAGTCTATTATGGCTACATTAATATTTTTATAGCCATTTTCATGGATTTCTATCTATAAAATTTATATGTCAAAGACAAACTTAGATACATGACTGGCATATATAAGGATAAGCCAAATTTTTGAAAGTATATCTTAAGGTAAAAATTTAATTTAATTTAATTTTATCTACATATAGCTTTGCTTTTCAAGGTTCAAAATTTGAGCACAATAGGCAATAAGCAACTGTCAAATTTTACATTTCTACCAAAAGAACCAAAATTAAAAATATGTTTATCCTAACTGGGAATGCTTGAATGAAAATGAGAAATATTTTTGCTGTTTCAGAGTAAATTGTTATAATGAAAAGCAGTTTTTCTTTGAAGCCCAGTTTTTCATGCTCATCAACTGTCAGTTTATCGCAACAATGAAGGTTTCTAGTGGAAGTTTTTTCTATGTGTTGTTATGTGACTTTAAATAAAAAGCATGATGGACTAATGGATAGTGGCTCAGATTGAGGAATCGGAGAGTTGAGTTCAAATTCCAGTCAGATCCATTACATGCTTATACCCTTGGAAAAGATATGAATCCTCTTCTTCTCCCCCAGCTATGGGTAATTAGCAGGGCAGAGTGGGTTCTATAGTCTTGAGTGGAAACCAGTCTAGGAGTAGGAAAACTCTGAATTCAAAACTGGCCTGGTGAGGGTTGAGTTCCATCAGGCTATCTTATCTAAGAACCACCACTTCTAGTGCAGCTGCAGTGTGTGTGGTGCCCCTATTACCCTTGGGCTCCCTTCTCATTAGTTAACCTACTCAGGTAGTTAAAAATAAATTACTTTTTAAACCTCATTTATTATTGCTTTACCTGGAAAAACTGGACTCAATCTATACATAATGGTAATGGTAATATTAGCTATTTCATTACAAGGAAACATCTGGCATTCATTGACCAAGCAACCAGTGCTACTCAAGTTATAATTTTCTTCAATGTCTGGTCATTGGACTGGGATCAAAGTATAGTATCTGTGTTCAGGCAGAAAAAAATACATTTTATCTCTCAATAGTGTTTTTGTCTTTGGACAGAGCACAACTCAGTTGTGCCCTTGTCTTCAGGCAAAGTGCAAATATTATTAAAATGTGCCCAGTCTTGGGGAACAGCTCCCTGTGGCAGTACCTCCTTCACTGCACTAATGATGTTGATGTCAGTACAACTGACGGTTGTGGCGGCAGAGCTATTTTGGGACATGGTCCAGGTACATGTGCTTGGGCTCCCCACAGCAAACTAACCTTCTGTCATATCCTGTTAGTGTGGGGCGCCAAGTAAATACTAAGTGTAGTATCTGTTTTCTTATCTCTAATGGTAAAATTAGCCATTTCCTTATAAAGAAACATTCTGAATTCATTGACCGAGGAGCCAGTACTGCTTTCAGCTGAAATTCATAAAATCCTTCTCTCAAAACAATTTTTCAGGAAAATAGGTTTCTCAAGTCCAGTAGCTGTTATCAATCTTTCCAGTATTGATGGGGGTTTCCTTCCTAACCTTTTCTTTGAAGTAGTGTGGAATGTCAACATATGGTAGATATTTTTACCACATCCTATACCTTTTCTGACAACAGTATCACATTCTACTACACAAATGGACCTTGCCAGACCTCTCAGTCAACAGTATATTATTCTACTATGAAGCTGAACTACTTTCCTAATATTATATTATTCTATTTCTCAAGTTTGTCAAACCTCTCTAACAACAATATATTTTCCTCTTATAAGGTTGAACTTTACCAGTGCTGTTTATTTAGCTGAACTGGATCTTGTCATTTCTCTTAGCCAAAATGTTTATTATCCAACTAAACCTAAAAATAGGACAGGAACAGTGCATGTTCATTATAGACACTGGAACAAGGAATGCAATATTTATGATCAGAATGGTATCTGAAAGAGCAATAGAAATGGAAAAGGATGCATACCTATGTTTTATGGATTATGCAGAAGTGCTAGGTAATCTTTACATATGTGGGAAGGATATTAGAATAATCCAGAACCTATACTGGCAACAGACCACCTGCATATGGATAAGAAATGAGTTAAGCAAATATAAAAAAAATAAAAAGACGTATAAGACAAGGAGGAGTCTTCTCACCAGGCCTTTCCAAACTTTTGAGGTCATTTGGAGAAAATTAGAAGTCCTACTAGGATTCATTGTTGGCAGTCACAATCTTAACAACATAAGCTATACAGATGACAATGTTGATAGAAGACATGGAAAGAAAACTACAAAAACTTCTACAGAAGGGAGTGTAGGAAAGCAAGAAAAAAAGAACTAAACATATACTGCAAGGAGACAGAATGTATTGTTGTTAGCAAAAGAGCCCAACATGCAAATTACAAATTGGAGATACCAAAATCAAACAAATGCAACAATGTAAATATATCTGGGAAGCTTATTAACAGGGGACGGAAAGTGTGACACAGAAATCCGAAGGTGAACTGGGATAGTGAAAGATGCCTTCCAAAAGCTAAGCAAAGCATTAAGAAACAGAAAAATATTGTTAAAAACAAAAGAGTACTGAACTATGTTATGTAATATCAATCCTCTTATATGGCAGTGAATGCTGGACAATCTGCTCACAGATGAAGAAGAAACTTTAAGCAACAGAAATATGGTTCTACAGAAGGATGCTAAGAATAACATGGACCAAACATGTGAGCAATGATGAAGTTCTAGAAACAATGGAAATAAAATGGGAGCTTATACTTAACATCAGGAAGAGATAGCTAAAATTACTGGGGCATGTAATGAGAAAAGAGGACATGGAAAATTTTATACTCACAGGATAGATTGAAGGGAAGAGGGTCATAGGAAAGCAACACACAATCTGGTGGGCTTGAGTGAAAGCATGGAGGAGCAAGATTTGGAAGAAATGGAAATAAGACAAAAGTTACTAAAAGCTACATAGAACAGGAAGTTGTGAAGATCCATGATCATTAATATACACTATTTAGATTCTTCAAACTATTATCGTTATCTTTATTGTCAGATTCACGACATTTTGGTCATTGTACACTCTGACCTTTCGCAGGTGATATACATTGGAATTTCAACAGTGTAAAGCAATGTAAATAGCTACAATACCTCATCTCAGAAATATAGAGAGATGATGATCACCAATGTCCTGGATGATCATAGCACATAGAAGAAGAAAGTGGGCCTTGTCAGACCTCTCTGTTATCAGTATATTATTCTATCCTCTTTGCCAACATAATCTTATTATTCTATTGCAAAGGTGGGTTCTTACATCTAGATAATTAACTCTGTAGGTTCCATGTAACAAATCTATTCTCCACCTTCAAGTCAATTTGTCACAAGCAAGAATATAGATTTTGCCAGGAAGCTTTCTCTTCTGAGTATTGACTTTTGAGAGATGAATGTTTCCCATTTTTTTCATGGAAACAGAATACATTTTTAATATTTTTACAAATATGTCTTTTAGGGAAAAAAAAAAAACGACCAAAATACGCAATTAATCAATGCTTAGATATGGGTGAGCTGAAAAGTTTGGGGCCTAACCCACTTCCAGAAATCTAATCATTTTTATTACTTACATTATTCAGACTGTTATTCTCATTTTCATTGCCTTATTCACAATGTTTCAGCAGTTGTACACTCTGGCCTATAACAGTCCGAATAAATTGTCATATCCACAACTGTGCATTCATCCCCAAACTAAATATATTTAGATAAGAATATACCAACAATTTAAGTTTCTGAATAAGTCTGTTTATTTTTCAGGGTGGGTTTGTTATCACAAAGAAAATATATTGAACAAGGGCCTCTTTTCATTTTACTATGGAAGTCTGATACACTATTGATATAAAATATTGACCTCTTCAATTAAGGAATTCCATTCACTCAGTATATTATATAAATCTACATTCCTCACTTATTTCTCAGTTCATTGATAAACTGTATTATCTACTCAAAACTTTCTCTTGTTCTAATTCTACATGGGAAGTTACTTTAAGAGTATGTATAAGAAATGCATATTCAGTGTACAAGGCATTTATTGTTATGGCATGTATTTGTGTTTCTGTATACAATGTTAAGGAAAATCATTGTTTATTTTATATTCCATAATCTTTCTCCCAAATGAGACTTCTATTGAAATATTATCCAATTAATACATAGCTAATGAATCATTTTATCATCCTGGGATAATCTGGGATTAGACTTTATTTCTGGGAATAAAATACAAAGTGTGGAACAAGTAACTGCTTTTCCATTCTTTTTCAGGGCATTTCTTTCAGTTTGTCTTCTTCTCAATTTAATTCTTCTAAAATTAATTTCTTTATAAGAAAATTATATTTTATAAATGAATTCCATACTTAAGTGACATGTGATGCATTGGGTGATCTGGTCTCTTTTCAATTCTTGATTGACTTGGTAGAAGGATGCCCACAGTAGGCTGCAGTTATTTTTTGTGGTAGACTGGTTGCCAACTAAGGCTATAGGTCCCAGTCTGTTCTGCTATTTAACTTATAACTGGGGGGAGAAGAGATATCTTTATACCTTTCTTAAGAGTATTTGCACGTAAGTGAATGAAACAAACTCAACTGGGATTTGAACTTGGCTCTCTGAGTTCTCATTCCAAATTGTTATCTATTATACCCAACATACCCAATCTGACAGCATCTGGTGATTACCCATCTAGGCACTGACCAAACTTAACATTAACTTTGATAACAAGAAGCTCATATAAATATATTATAATAAAAAAAATGATATAAATTTCTCAGGAAAGCTATCATTCACTAAAAGGGAGAAAGAGTCTCAGTTGGATTACTGTTAAAAAGGAATCTTTAGTTTCTATAGAAAATCCGTGAATATATTTCTAGAAAAAATGAATCAAGAATACTGAACAAATGCCACATATTAGTAAATGAATCATTTCCTCAAGAAGAGTCTTAAAAACTCATATTGTATATTAAAGAAACGTTAAAGTCAATTTAGTCAATGAGAAGGAAAGAAGGAAGAAAGAAAGAAAAGTGAAAAGGCAGAAATGATAAAAGCAAGCAAACATGAAAGAAATCAAAATAAATTCAGTCAGTGAGAAATAAAGAAGAAAGGAAAGAAAGAAGAAAGGAAAGAGAGAAGGAAGGAAAGAAAGAAGAAAGGATGAAACAATAAATGTAAGCAAGCAAGAAAGAAAGAAAGAAAGAAATTATAAAATCAATCCAGACAGTGAGAAAGAAAGGAAGGAAGAAAAATGAACAGGAGGCAACATATATTAAACCTGCCCAAAATTACAGGTTATTTTACATATAGATCAATATTTCTGTATAGGATCAAAGTATCTGTCAACTCTTTTACACTCAGTAACCCCTTGTATCTTGGTGGCCTTATTATTTTGCTTAAAATGATTTAAAAAAATGTAAAAATTATTATATATATATATATATATATATTACAGCAAAAATCCAGAATGACCTATTTCAGACAGGCATTCGAGGGCTGATGAGGATCAGCATTAGGTTGTGCTGGTCTGAAATAGACTTTAACCACATGAGATAATTTGGTGTTTTTGTTGTAAAAGTATATATGCACTGTTATAATAAATAAATTGAGCTCTCTGTGGATTAGTTTTAATATTTGATATTACGAGGATCCACCTGGATTATATACCAACAGTTCTATTACCTGTACTACATATATATATATATATATATATGTATATATACACACACACAGAACTAGTAATCCTTTGGTATAATCCATGCAAGTCCTATTAACACAACACAGAATTTGAAATATGTTAAAACTGACTCACAAAAGAGCGCTCAATGTTTATTTTCATTAAACAGAGCAAATTTTCTATACAATTTGATTTAAGATACCTTTAGTTAATGACCATTTTCACCTATGAATTTGAATTTTAAAACTCCCAGTATTTTTCAAACTGTTTATGGTATCAGTTTATAGTGGGATACAAGTTAGTTGGTGAAAAGAGAGAGAGAGAGGGTGTTATAGGGGACTTAGTGGGTGATATGGAGAGAAGAAGGCACCGTTACAGGAATTATATTATGGAGGTAGGAGAGCCTGGGTATGGGGAAGGGAGGGTGATACCGATGAACTGACTTACATCCTAATGGTCACACAGCCAAAGTTTAATTTGATGGGAATCCACGGAAATTGACAAAAATGTGAAAAAACAATCAAGAGGTAACTTTACTAAAATGAAAGAGAGATAATTTGGAATTATTGGTATTATATATCAGAGCTCAAAGTTTGGGGGAGTGTTTTCAAAGATTTGCAGGGAATTTGGATATATATATATATGCATACCCATGTGTTATTCCACGTTAAGAATATCTATTTGTATAGATGTCTATACTTATATACACTTAGATATCTACATCCATGCACATACATATACTAGTTGACATGTATCTAGAAATACCCGTATTTGTTTTTTTGGTCTCTGATCACAATGTCTGGTGATTAACTTTGATTCTTCTGTTTGTGTGTAAAGTCCCATAAAATTATTACAGGACCTATCGCTGTAATGGGGTCTGGGTGGTGCTCATACCAATTTCTTGAAGTTTCCCTCCATAAAAGTTGCAAATTTTCCAATGCAGATATTTGCCCACTCTGCAATGATGATGATGATATTATTATTATTATTTCATAACCTATAAATCAGCAGTGCTGTCTCGTAAGATGTCTGCAAAAATCAATTTTAATAATGCAAAACAGTTAATATGACTATATCAAAAAACCATATATGAATTTTTTGGTCCAGAAATTTTCTTAAGACCCAATATACAACATGCATTTACAGACACCTGGTAATGGAACTCTGAATATGGTTTAAATCACATCTGCTGTCTAGTTGAGAAATTAATCTTTATGGGTGGAAAAAAAATATGTTCTCATGTTATTTGAAAGAATATTACACAAGTAAGACACATAAATGCTTCTTTGGATCTAAACCTGTGATTTACCTGAAAGAATTTAAGTATTTTAACAAATACAGCATTTTATTTCTTTCTTTACCATTCTTGGTGTTTGTATTTAGTAGTTATGAGTATAACAATATCCGGAAAGGGATATATTTGTTCGAAGTAGCTAAGTGGTTTTGGCTACTGTAACCGGGTAGGACAATCTAGCAGGTAGCCGTAATGGACTGGTACTCGTCATAGTCGTAGGCAATATGCTTAGGCTTATGCAATAGGCGTAGGCAATAGGCATAGGCGATGTACCTCCACATCAGTCTGTATTTATGGCTGACACCAGCCAATCATATTACTGTGAGGGGGAACCCAGGTGCATGCATATTCATTACATCAGACAATGAAAAAGGTTTTATTTATTGCTTCCAGAAAAATCTTAAATGAATTCATTAAATTTTAGAGCATTTAACCAAACTGGAAAAAATTCCAGAAAACGACAAAATAATAAAACCCTCTTCTATTTGCCATGTGCCGTCAGGATGTCAGTAATCTTAGCTTTCTCCCCATTTCCAGTCTTTTGTAGCTGTTTGTAAAGTTTGTTTTTATGCTCTCTCACCTCGGCCTCTTTTGACTTCATTATGTCTTATAAGTGTCAAATCTTCTAAGCCCTCTTTCCTTATTATGTGCCCGAGAAATTTCAACTCTTTCTGATGTTAAGTGTCTTTTTCCCTTTCATTTTCTCTAAAACTTAACCAATTTACTTCTATTTCTACTTTTCTTTTTCATATGTGTACCTTTCTCTTTCTCTCTCTCTCTATATATATATATATGTATATATATATAATATTTTTTTCAAACAGGTTTGGTTAAATAATTGAGACATATCGTAACAATCAGTTTTCATTATGATCCTTTCAAGTTCTTTGTAGCCTTAGAAAATTGATTAAGAAGAATACCAAAATTTTCTTTCAAATAGTTTTTAGTTTCTCCAAGTACTCTCAATCTCATTTGAGACCATCTTCAGGGTTTAAGTTTTCTGTTAGTATGTATATGTGTTTCTGTAAAGTCAAAACATTTCAACTGTTTGTTTTTTGCTGCTTATGTAGTGTTCTAGATTTCAAAGTTCAAAGATCACATGTTTTTTCTTTGTTTTTTTCCAAAAAGGAAGTAACTTTTCTATTACTTCTCTCTCTATATATTTATTTATTTCTAAAGAATTAATGGCTTTATTTTTAATTCAACATTTGCATTATTTCAAACATTATATCAGCAGATAACTTTGTTTGAAATATGAAATAGATGCCGCATTTTTATTTTAAACAGTGTGCAGTCAGTCCATCTGGCTGTGCACTTAATAAATTTTAATAAAGAAAATATGCAGCAGGGTTTAAACATGTGTCTCACTTTATAGAAGCTACTGTTTGATGGTACATGTCTTTGACAACTTGGCCACAATCCAGCAAGGTTCTATTTTCCTTTTACTGGGCTGTGACGCTCTCTCAGGTCGGGGGTTGCCTGAAGCATGACATGTCAAATGGATGCTGGTTTCTCTTACAAAGGGAAGTGCAGTTTGAATCTGGAGGGCACAATTTCTCAATTGTGCAGGCTGATACACATATTACACAGTACTTAAAATAAAATCAATGCATCTATTCCAAATATGGGTGTCCACTAAAAATAACATTTGAATTTATTGTGTATATTTCGGCAGCAAGTTTTCATTAATGCAGGTTTCATTAAATAATAGAAACAAGTTTTGTTTATTTATTTTAAGTTCCTTCCTTTCATATTGTCTGATAAGCTTAATCACATTATTGTTGAAAGACGAAAGGAAAACACCATAAATATAGCATAAATGTATTTTACACTATAAATATAGCATAAACATATTGTCATATATATATATATATATATATATATATATAATATCTGGATAAAATAAATGAAACAAAATTGGGTGTTTTTTTAAAAAAAACACAGAAATAAATACTTAAAAAAAAACACCCAATTTTGTTTCATTTATTTTATCCAGATATTATATACATATCAAGAAAGTATACGTGGCCTCTCATTATGCTATATATATATATATATATATATATATATATATATATATATATTACACACAAATAAGAGACACAACAGATGGAGTAAAAATCCACAGTTCGTAGCATTTACTCTTTAAAAAAGTGCTCAATACAAAGTAAAGCAAAATATTATAATATTTTTATTATAATAGATTATAATAAAAACATTTTACATCACTACACAAAAGCTTTCATGTTTCAGTGAGCCTAGTTCTACATAATTCAAATGGAACATTCTCTGGTCCAGACAAAGCATAATGCCTGCAGTGATGTCTCAATAATGGTATTTTTATAGGTTAACGACAACAACAACAACTACTGAATTCACTGTATGCTTTACAGGCCATTGGCAGATTGTGTTGATTTATGTCGGTGTTAAATTAGGATGTGATCTGATGCAATATTTCCCTTCGTTGGATGGTTACCATCCTTGTCAGCGAGCTGCAAGCAATCCCCTATAATTGTCTCACCTGTGAGCATCTGCAGTGTTTGTGTGACACTGATGTCTGTCCAGAATTTGCATATTCCTGGTACATGCTTGATATTGTTACAAAAGAAAAACCTAGAGCAGTTACTACCTTGGAGAGAGAGTGTGCCATCTTTCTAGCTCCAGCAATCATTCCACAGTGTTAATTTCCATCCAGATCCGATGGCTGCTCCAGCTACTCTACTTATTGAACTATAATGTCAACCATACAATATTTCTATTTCAACAAATAGGAAATTACAAAAATTCAATGAACAGCTGTTTAAATGTTTGGCATTTCAGTTTATATATATATATATATATATATATATATATATATATATATATATATATATATAATTATTATGAAAACGAAGACTTTAAAAGGTCATGGTGATAATTTTTATTTCATTAGAACTGAGATATCGGTTCTAATGAAATAAAAATTATCACCATGACCTTTTAAAGTCTTTGTTTTTATAATAATTATGATTTGCTGTCTTATGTTCATCTCTTTCTGGATTTACATCCTCTTTGGAATCATCCATATGAATTACCAAATAATTTCATTATATATATATATATATATATATATTGGACACTCTGACATAGTGTAATGGTTAGCAAACTTACTTCGCAAGATCAATTACGACTGAGTAGGGAGTTTGATCTTCACCAGGTGGTCTATACTTTCAGCCTTGTGCCACATATAAGTTACACTTAGAAAATCATTATATATATATATATATATATATATATATATATATATATATATATATATATATATATATACATAGTACAGGTAATAAATCTGTTGGTATATAATCCAAGTGGATCCTAATAATATAAAACATTAAAACTGATCCACAAAATGAGCTCAATGTCTGAGTCAAATAAGGCTAACATATTCAGCGTTAGTTGAAATAGACTATACTTTTTTATTGTTTTTTTTTAAAGCTTTTCACCCCAAACAAGGCTGGAAGCCACTAGCATGCAAAGGGTTACAGAAGATTTGGAGCGAGAGCAGATAGGAGTGTTAGAGGAAAGGATGTGGAGAAGGATAGTGGATAGATCAAGGCAACTGGAGATGTCAATTGACGTTACATTTGAATAGTTGGAGATTATAGTTGTCAGGGAAAAAGGAATAAGGAAGGGAGTTTCACAGGCGAGAGGTGCAAGATATGAAGCTATTGGAGTAGAAGAGACGTCTACATTTAACAGGGTGAAAGGGTGGGAGCGGGATGCTGTCCTCGTAGGACGCTTGAATTCATGAAGCCTGGGAAGCAGTGAAAGCACCTCATCGAAGCAATTACCATGAAAGTACTTGTAAAAAAGACAGAGCAAGGCGACGGCACGTCTGTGAGAGAGCGACTTATAAAGTAATTTTGGATTTTTCTGTTTATATATATATATATATATTATATATATTGTCATCCACAGACAGACTGTTTCGCTGTATCACAGCTCATCAGTGTGGCTAGACGTCCATTTGCCTCTAGCTAGGATCGAAGCCCAACTGAATTAGTGTCAGTCGGGGATTCTACCACTAAGCCGTTGATGCATGGCAGGGATGAAGGAGAATTTAAGCGTATTTATTTTTAGATAAACACACAGTGACAGAGAGAACTCGATTCGATTTACCGAAGAGTCTTGCATTATGAGCCGTAATAGTCACTGTTTACAAACCCACACTTCCTCCCCAGAGAGCTCAACCGAAATAAATTTTTCAGGAGCCTATTCTTTCTCTCTCTCTCTCTCTATATATATATAGAGAGAGAGAGAGAAAGAAAGAATAGTTAATGACTACAAATAAATATTTTACATATATATATGAACACATACATTAATGAATTTACTACAAAATTTGTCATGATCTTTGTACAGTTAACTGAAGTAAATATTGATATTTTTTGAAGAACAAACTATTTTAATACAAGTATCATAATTTGAGCAACTGTCTTTAAAAAGTGCCAGATAATGTAAACTTTATGTATCTATTAATTCTTCTTCTTTTGTGTGCTGTGTCTCTTCATGGCTCTCCACTTTTCCTTATAGCTTTCAATATGTTTTGTCCTTTTGCTACTTCTCCTAAACCCTGTTCCATTATCCACTTGCTTAAGCCCACTAGGTGTGTCATGCATTACTTTCCCTTGTCTCCCTTTCCCACTATCTGCCCTGAGAGTATCAGATTCTCCAAGCCCTCCTTTCTCATTACGTGTCCCAGAAATTTCAGCTGCTTCTTCCTGATGTTAAGTATAAGCTTCATCCTTGTTTACATCCTCTCCAAAACCTCATCATTGCTCACATGTTCTATCGTATCCTTAGCATCCTTCTGTAGAATCATACTCATTGCTTTGAGTCTCCATCTTTGAGGAAACCGTCCAACATTCACTGCCATAAAGAGAATCTATTAATGAAAGCACAGGAAATTTTCAGATGGATACATTTAAATATTGTCCAGATTCCTAAGACATAATGACATTTATATTTATGTCAACTGAGTCACAAGGATTTTGCAAGAATGAAGTGAATGCCCAATGTACTAGGAAGCAAAAGACAACAAAATTTAAATGTTCACTGGCAAGCATATTTTTTTAAGATTGTAACTCTAGTGTCAGGATTTTCAATATTTGATGAGAGTAGAAAGTCTTTATTTCATATTGAAAACAGTTTTATTTTAATACAAGCTATGTACACTAGAAAACCTAAGAAATGTGATAAATACTTACGATAGGATAGGATATGGAACAAATAGGAAATATTTATAAATTTAACACATTTCACTTTTATCAGGTATTCTTTGGAACTGAATTATGGAAGAAAAAGTTGCAGTACATTTAGTTCTCTATGTGGTTTGTTTTTCATTGATCAAGTAGACCTTTGTTTCTCTCTGGTAGTGTCCAATATGTTGATTGGAGGGATGTTTGGTGTGGGAGTGAAAGACTTAGGTTGCATCGGCTGCAGGTGTATGGATTTTAGATTCTTTAAGTATTGGTTTTATGAAAGTTTGTGATATTAAAAAGTGTTTTTGACATGTGTTTCTCAGTGGAAAAGTGTTTATTATTATACCTTCTGAATATTTTCTTCATAATAAAGCAGGTGCCTTTCTTATTAGGACTGTGGTTTTTAAATCAAAGTTATGACTTGTTTTATTGCTATGTATTATGAGAGAGTTCAGTGGGTTGTCCCAACATAGGTCTCTCTTATGCCTATAGATGTGGGCTTTCAGGTTTCTGGTGGTTTCACTTATATAGCTTTTCTAGCATTGCAGGCATTTAATATAATTATACATACATAGATATGTTAAAATATTTTAATAATTTAAACAAGTAGGAAATATTTTACACCATGAATGCATACATGGCATCCTTACATTCTATTTACTATCTTGCATTTTGTAAATATACTTTCCCCATTCTTGTAAAAGAAGAATAGCTATCTTGCCATAATGAGTCATTGCATCTCTATGGCACTGGACTTATTAAGAGGAGCTATCTTAATTGTGGCCCAAGAGTGATGACTTGCTAAGATAAGTTTCCTCCATACCAGGGAAAAGGTTAAAATCTATTAGTTGTTGTTGATGAACTATAATTAATTTTAAATCAAAATTTACAACATGCTTCAGGAAAGAAGATTGATTGATTGATAGCCAAAGTATAAAAAGAACAACATTTATTGCCACTTTCAAAATAGTTGCTCTAATTATTTGATGCATACACTTTAGGTAATTAAAATAGTATTTCTTTCTCTCTCTCAAGTATCTCATCAAATTTAGCTAAAATAGGAGAGCACAATTTGCTACAAAGCAAAAGATTTTAAACCAATACAAATTCTTTTTTTCAAAAATTACAACAAAACTAATTCTTCTTATTTTATTTGCAAGATTTTGTCATAACTTATAAAAGTGAAATGAAAGTTAGAAAGAAAAAATGCTAATGTAACTTTATAAAACTCTATACATCTACCTAGAGAATATTAAGTGTCCAAAAGAGACTGAAAACAACACTCGGTAATAGAGAATTCATAGCAAAGCAAAAAAAAATAAAAAATTAGAAAGAAATCAGTGAAAACAAAAAATGCTACTACCAATTCTTAGAAAGGAATATTTATGTCAGTGTTCAAATGATTTATGGCTGAAATGAATTGAAGAAAGCAGAAAATTGTGTAGATAAAAACAATTGAAAAATAAAAAGTAGTTTGGAGACTACAGCAATTCAGCAGTCACGTTGAGAATCTGACAGAACTTGTTCAGAATACAAGTTTCTTGGATGCATATGTGTCAGTAAAAAATTTAAACTATCATATTATGTAATACAAATGTTTCTAGAGGAACTGGTGTTGTCTAATATTTGAATTTTATTCAAATACAAACTGCTTACATAACTTATGATACCATGGGTAGGATTTAGTAAATGAAATTCTCATGTTAATATATAGAGTTGTGACAGTAAATTATGACAGGCAAAAAAATGAAACATTATGGTTTTATTGATAAAGCTTAAGTTTTGGGTTATCTGATCACCACTTCCCAATGTAGCTTTAGTTGTTTCCTGTATTAACAAACTAAATATTTCTAGTGACAGAGACAAATTTTGTGATTAAGCATTTGAACACACTATATGTAGGTAATGGTCTGGGCTGTTCTAATCACTTTCCACTAACTTTACCACTACTCCATCACTTCCCAACTTAACCTTACTTGCTTTCTGCATTAACAAACTAAATATTTCTGATGGTAGAGAATGGATGAAAAAAAAAAAAAAAATGGTGATTAAGCATTTTGGCGCACTGTATGTAGGCAAGGTTTGGGTTGTTCTAATCACTTCCCAATTATTACTCCATCACTCCCGAACTTAGCTTTACCCACTTTCTGCATTAACAAATTAAATATTTATGGTAATATAGAAAAAGAAATTAGTGATTAAGCATATAAACTCACTATATGCAAGCAAGGTTTCTGATCATTTCCCACTGACTTTACCACTACTCCTTCACTCCTCAACTGGTCTTTACTCATTTCCTGTATTAAGAAATTAAATATTTTTGAGTGATAGGAAAAAAGAAAGTTTGTGACTAAGTGTTTGAACTCACAACATCTAGTCAAGGTTTGGGCTTTTCTCATCACTTCCCACTGACTTAACCCTTACTCCAGCACTCCTCAACTTTATTTATTTTCTGCATTAAATATTTTTGACAGTGGGTTTAATAAACTGATGATTTTTCTCCATTTATCATTTCTAAGCAAAAATTTGTTTTAACAAATTTTGCTACTCAGTTTTAATGCTATACATTGAAAATCAAGAACAAAGGGATTCTCAGGAATTAAGTCAAATTTTATTGATAAATTGGATTATTATATGTATAATTTTCTTTGTTAATTGACAGATTTGAAAAATGAAATTGGTTAATATAAAAAAGTAAAAATTCTAAAGCATATTTGGTGAATTTGAAATAAAAAAAACTTTACAAACTGGGTAACTTGAAAACATTTTCTCCTTGCAACAGATATCTTTCAATTCAACATATGAAAAAAATAACATCCTTTTAGATTATAATAATTTTTAGATAAATATAAATTATACTACAATAATACTGTAGAAAAATGTTCTTACATCAGATCATGCCAGAACAGACTTTGCACTCAGAGAAGCCAGGTGCATGGATGATCCCCTAGATGGGCATAAAGATCCCGATGACAGTAACAACCCTGACAGTTTGACATGTAATCAAACCAACTCTGCATGAGATATGCATGCATGGGAAAGTACTGTATGTCAGATATATAAACACCCACCCCAGAGAAGGAGTCTCTGTGATCCAGTTGAGAATGTAGGACCCACAAAGAGAGAATGTCCCAAACCCATGCACCCATTGGCTGATGTGTGACTGGTCAAGTTGAGAATGAAATAAATATTACATATGAGAGATTCAGTCTCATGTTTCTATGCACCTGCATGATGATAATACAAAAGTATCACGGCTCAAAAACAATTTTTCTGACAGAAAACGTTTTAATTTTCTTCAAAGATGAACTCGGTTAATTTGAGAATGCTTTTTATTAAAAAGCCAATGATACAGAGATGTAATCAAATTGCAAGCCGTAATAACAAAAGCCAATGTCATTTGATTAAGAATTGAGTGATTGTGATCTGAGGATGCTAGTCTGGGATTGAGACAGATGATGAGTCTACTTTTAGATCAAGAAATTTAATAAACATGTCTTCAAAATCAAGAGCTAACACCTCAAAATTATTTATTCCTTTTACTTTTTGTCATGAGCAAAAAGATGAAGAGAAGATGCTGACAGAAGATGTGCCACATGAAGTAAGAGTGCATGACATCATAAGATAGATGAACTCCTTAATTGCAGCAATATAACATTGCCTTACTTTGACTGTCTCTACTTAGTTGTATGTCTCAGATATATGTATAATAGGTCTTTTTCTTTTTAAATACTATTGTTCACTCAATACAAGGACCAAGAGCCACTCATGTTAGAGGGTTATTGAATGAGGTTGTTGCAAATGGGAGGTGGTTTTAAGAGTCAACCCTAATTGGGATCTTTGAGTCAATACGAATGATCTTTCTTACTTGCATATTATGTGCTTTGCCAGGGCTACATACAGTTTTAAGTTCAGAGTTTTCTTTCTCCTAGACTTGTTGCCACCCAAGGCTATAGAACTTAGTCTGTCCTACAATTTATCCATAGCTGGGAGGAGAAGAGGTGGATTAATACCTTTCCCAAGGGTATTAGCGTGTGAGTGAATGCAATAAACTCGACTGGAATTTGAACTCGACTCTCAGATTCCTCGATCTGGGCCACTACTCCATTACTCTTTGGAAGGTGGTAAAAAGTCCATATAATGAGGATATGTAGGATAGATAACTTTTGATCCTAGATTTGAAGACTGTGGTGGTTAGGGAAGCATCCTCTCAGGAGACTGTTCCACAGAGTGATAGTTATGGAGAAGAAGCTGTCTGAGTGGATCTTCCTTCTTTACAAAAGGAGTAAGAAGCGAAGGAGAATGAATTGATGCTAAGTATGTGGCATGATGGGTCCTAGTTGTGAATGTCTGAACTAAGTTGAAAAATGATTAAAGTTTTTACTTTTTTTAAAGTTTATGATTGACATCTTTTTGAATTCTGTTTGTCTTCGGGGAAAAATCCATGGTATATAACAATACTTCCACAGAACACCATTTTCTGAGAAGTTCTTTCAGCAGTAGCATCAATTACTCAATTCCAAAAGTGGAGCTAATACATCCAAGTAAATAATCTGTGCCCATTGTAAATATAGAGGAGTGTAAGAATTGTCCAAATGATAGTTTGTTCCACACTTTTGGTTAAGGATTTTTGTTGTGCTATTGTAAACTGTATATATGTATACCTCACCCTACGTTGTTAATTGGTTCCAGAAGTCACGACTTAAGTTGTTTTTCAGCCTAAGTTGAAATAACCACACTATAAACTGCAAATAAGCACTCTCCATGGCATATTACAGTATTTATGGTATGAAAGCACAGTATTCTGAATAAAATAATTTATCAGTGATATAGCCTTACGCTTAGCATTAGCAATGAGAGAAGAGTCTGGCAATTTTTTCCAATATAATCCAGTTTTGTCAACATTGAAAATCTGTTCAGAAAGAAACTCGTTTTCTTCAATGATCTTATCCAATGCTTTAAGAAAATTGGCTGCTGCTTGTTTGTCAGCTGATGCACTTTCACCTTGCTTCTTAATAGAGTGATAAATTCTTCGTTCTTTAAATTTCATAAACCAGCTTTGACTCGCTTTAAACTCTACATCTTTCTCATCTGGGTATTTTTTGTTCAGGTCCTCAAACAAAGACAATGCTTTCACTTGAATGATTTCTTGACTAATAGCAGCACACTGTTGATTCAACCTAACAATCCAAAGAGAAAGAAGTTGTCCCATGTTATCAAAGATATTTCCTCTTTTTTTATTGATAACAGTATTCTTCATCCCTGGGGCATCAGATTTGATATGGGCCAAAATTTTATCTTTATTGTGAACAAAAGATCGAGCAATCGATATAACCTTTTTCATGGCATTTTATCATAGCAAGTTTATTGTCCAGCATTATAGCATGGTGCTTAGCACTTGCACTGGGAATTTTCTTAGGAGCCATTGTGGCAAAGTATAAAGTCACAAATGAATGAGAACAAGACAGTAGATGATGAGCAGATGTATACCATGCGTATGCCTAAACTAAACTGGATTTCAATTTTGTGGGATTCACGAGTGGCGCTGACAATGATGCTAAATGGTAGATATTGAAACTACTGTGGAAAACGCTAATATTGAGCTCTTAAAGTCCACTAAATAAAATGACAACACAGATATTTTCATATTTTGTTCTTTAGGATTTATAATGATTATATTAACATTTACTGTAAAAATGATGTAACCCGAGGTATACCTGTGTGTGTGTGTGTGTGTGTATATATATATATATATATATATATATATATATAAGTGAACATTGAAGTCAACATTCAGGGGCGACACGCTGTTTCACGCTAGACACAATCATCAGGCGGCCTGGTGATTGCATCCAGCATGAAACAGCCTGTTGCCTCTGAGTGTTGACTTCAATGTTCACTTTTATATTTACATACGCTCTATCTCTGATATTGAACACTTTATCCCATAAATATAGCACACCGTAAAACTATATTTCTTCATATATATATATATAATTAGAAAAAAGAGTCCACATATACTTCATATAGTTTATAAAGTAGAGTAGACAAGTTGGTCAATAAAACAAAGTCAAATGAAAGGGTACAAATGAAATCAGTACGAAAAACATTTATTAATATTAAACAGGTGACAAAAATGAAGCATAGAGATTGAGGTTCCAAGTTCAGAATTTTTGAACATGCCTGTGTTCTTCAAAAATGGATGCAAGAAATAAACAGAGGGATGGTGGAAACTATCCAACATTAGTTTTTTGAGGTAGGTAGAATTATTAGAAAAAATCTGTTCCTTGTTTGATTTCTCACTGTGCAAAACTTAATGTGTGATTATATGTGTGTGTGTGTGTGTGTGTGTGTGTGTGAAGAAACAAGGCCTGATGATTGCATTTAGCATGAAACAATCTGATGGCTCTGGGTGTAGACTTATGTACATAGGATTTAGGATTAACACAAATAAAATTTGTGAGATAGCTGATTGATGTTACATTCAGCACCTTCACTCCAGAGTTTTGCAAACAAATCTTTTAGTAATCATTCAGTCTACTCATCAGGAGGTTTCAGCAATTGACTGACATTTTTTGTAATCTTTATACTAAGTTTGATACAATTAATTTATGTGCTAGCTATAGGTGCTAATTTGTGTGTGTGTGTGTGTGCGTGTATTTATCAAATGTTGTAGTTATGTAAACAGATGTGAAACATATCATGGCTTAGCCACAATTCTCTTCGTCTCAATATAACATTTGAAAATTGTAGAATTATTAAACCGGTAAAGTTACACAAAATAAATATTCTTAAAAACTCCCGTTGCATTTTCAACTTCTTTTTTCTATATTTTTACTAATGTGGGATACATGAACAAAAAACTTATTTTCTTTTGACCATTTACAATAGTACAACAAAAATACTTGGAAATGAATAGTAGATTAGCCAAAGGTGCATGGAACAAACCATCCTTCGGACAATTTGTACATTCATTAAGTTCAAAAATGAAAACTTTTCTTCACATGTAAGAAAAATATAATAAAAAACTTAACAGAAGAGCTTTGTCAGTTATTTTTAATGAAAAATGTATTAGAGAGAGATTGCTACACAAATACACAACTAAATACAAAATATATAAGTAAACTGTATTTATTACTATTACTATTTTTTACAAAGACTCAGTTATGTGCCATGTGTGATACATGGTTAGGCGATGATGCATCTTCTGACACATGACTGATGAGGCAGATTTTTCCCCGCAGTAGGTTGCTATTTCTTTCTGCAGTAGACCAGTTGCCATCCAAGGCTATATGCCCATAGCTGGGAGGAGAAGAAGAGGATTCATACCTTTCCTAAGGGTATTAGCACATTAGTGAATGTCATGGATTCGACTGGAATTCAAACTCAGCTCTCTGATTCCTCAATCTGAGCTGCTAAAAAAAAAAAGTGGTTACAAAGACTGCTTGCCTTAAAAGTGTTACCTTACACTGGTCAACCATTTTTTTTCCAAGGCAAAACAGGGTCTTTGTTGTTGCAAGATACTGATGGGCAGCAAGTAGCAATACTGGTTGTTATTATTAAGAGCAACAACAAAAGAATATTAAAATACTAACATCATTGTCATATTTTATTTAATAACACAATATTAATATTTAATAAATTTGCTCATATTTCTCCAAATAGTCAAAATAAAAAGATATTTCTCATTTAAGTACAGAATCTGCATGAGAATTTTCAAATTAAAACATTTCACCTATCTTTATTTGTTTTTTTCATTCTTTTATAAGTAGACAGTATAAAATGGAACGTTACTGCCTTTTTATTTTATAGTTCATGAGAAACTTGCTTGATTTTAAAAGTTTCCTGAAAGTCCCTCCTAAAAATGTATCAAGTTTTCAATTTAGTAGTTATTGTTAAATATGAATTCATACTGCCTTTTGGCCTTGTAACTCACAATGCTTGAGTGTATCTGGAGGCTGACATGTTTAAATGCATTCTCAGAGACCCCAGTAAAAAGGCACAAAAATGAAATCTTTTATTAACTGCTATACTTCCATGAATAATGTGCTACTTATGAATTTTACAATTTATGATATGTTGATTTCCTCATATAAAAAAAATAACAAAAAACTAAACAAATTTGAAGAAAAAGATTTTTCAGATTGCCTGACATTCATATACTTAAAACTCAAGAAATAAGCTCCATTGGTATTTGACATATATGGGTTCATTAAAGTCAACTGCTATTCCTCAATCATTTTATTAACTAAAACAACAGTGCATTAGAGTGTATGGCAAATTAAAAAGGCCATGCGTTGCATATAAAAGCAATGATACAAACAAAATTATATACACAGTGCATTTCAAGCCATCTACTTGAATTGGTCTGTTTTTCATAGATGAATTTTACTTGGTATTCACTTAGCTCTCTATGGCACAAAGCCAACTGAAAAAGAAAGTAAGGAGGAACATCATATTGCATCAATTTTCAAAGCAGGGAAGATCTGCCTTAAGAGCTGATATTCAAAATCTTAATGGGACACTAAACACTAACCTTTGACACATAGAAAATTAATGAGATGACATTATGATTGTATTCAGACAACTGTCACATCAGCTTTCATTTTCAAAACATTGTAAAACTTCTGGATTCTTACTTCATTATTCTGTCATGAAAGATGGAAGAAAATAAGCAAATTTTTTGCATATCATAATTTTTAAAGAGATATTAAAATGCAACTGAAACAAAAAATGTGTATTTTATAGAGAAGGTACTGTCAATGATTAAATATATCAAAAGTGGTTTGCAAAATTTCCTACTGGAGGTTTTTGCTGAACAATTTTCCCAGTCATGTAGACATATTCAGGTTGACAGCAATCAAACAGAACATTACTTAAGAATCAATTTTATATAATCTAGAAGATTTCCAACATACTCAAAAAATTCCAAACAAGCAATGAAAATCATTTGCATGAGATTGGATATGTTATTGTTAATTACTTTGATGTATAGATTCCATATAATATATTCTACTTTTGAAACAAACTGTAATGGTCATTGAAGAGTGGATACTTTACAACAATGTGGAATGCAAAAGATGATGGAACCTGTCAAATGGACCTCAACTAAAAATACAAAAATTGGTCTTTATCCAAATAAGCTGATGCCAAATATATAAAAGAATTGGAATGTCTATTAAGAACTCCTTTTGGAGAAACAAAATAGTCTAACAAGTACTGCTCTGAATGGAACCAACTGAAGTGTATGAACTGGAATTTTCTTTGGGGACCAGGCAAAAATTATTACAATTCCTCACTCTTTTGCCACATTCATCATACAAGGGCAACATTTTGGATAACAATCTATTCCAGGTTTTACAGAATTCTCTTAGGAAAAAGATGTAATGCTTTTGAAAATTGAACAATAAACTGAGAATAGTTATTTGCTGAGAAAGATAAAATCATCTTAGAGAACAGAATTATGAAGTTGCCCAAAATATAGCAGAAGATAGAAGAAAAGGTAAATAAAATATATGGCCCAATAAAGTTAATTTCCAAAATAAAACAAACAAATATTCTTTTACTTTTAATTAACACTTCCACTGCTGTGGATTTACTTATACATCTTTATGACACTTATATTGCCTGCTGTCAAAATACACACACACATTATATATATATATATATATATATATATATGAATGAATGAATGAATGAATGAATAAATAAAGACAATATATATATATATCTGAATGAATGAATAAAGACAAAAAATATATATATCTGAATGAATGAATAAAGACAAAAAATATATATATATCTGAATGAATGAATAAAGACAAAATATATATATATATATATCTGAATGAATGAATAAAGACAAAATATATATATATATATATATATGAATGAATGAATAAAGACAAAGTGGAATTTGCACCTGTTCCAATTATTTTGTCCAACCCCTGTATATATATATATTTTTATGGATATATATATATATATATATATATATAGATAGATAGATAGATAGATAGATAGATAGATATGGATATTTATTTATTTATTAATCCAACAGATTTGTATCACTTTATACATTATTTTTAGTGGATGGCCATATTTGAGTAAACACTTCATTTATTTTAAACAGTACATTTATTTTCATCTACCTGCCTGAATATTTTAGAAATATTATTAAAGTAAAGAAAGGCACATATTTCTTTTAATAAGACTTCTCGAATATTCCAGTAGACAAAAATAAAATATACTGTTTATAATAAATGAAGCATCTACTCAAATATGGGTATCCACTAAAAATAACATCTAAAATGATAATATATATATATATATAAAAATTGTCATCTAAATTACGCAGAAATGAAAATAACACTGACATCTCATTTCAACAGATATATTTACCAAAATTACACAAAAATATCTTGAAATACTAAAGAGTAAATTTATTCCATAAAATTGGCATTGGTTGCCATAATCCTTGCTTTC
The DNA here is from genome assembly GCA_964036315.1 of Acanthosepion esculentum. Lineage (NCBI taxonomy): Eukaryota > Metazoa > Mollusca > Cephalopoda > Sepiida > Sepiidae > Acanthosepion > Acanthosepion esculentum. The sequence goes on from OZ038488.1 coordinate 11,595,098, forward strand.
AGTTCATCTTTGGTGTTAGGAGTTTTGTTGTTCACTTGCTCAACTGCACCTCACAGATAATAATCAAGGGGGGTGCAGTTTGGGGAGTCAGGTGACCAGATGTAAGGGGTGATGTGGTTGCAGAAATTCTCTGACTGCCATAACTGGGTGCTCCTGCTTGTGTGGCATGTTGCAGAGTCCTGTTGCCAGACATAGAGTCTTTCAGCAGCCACCTTCTTGACCCAGTGCAGCACTACCTCCTCAAAGTACTTGATGTAGGACTTTGTGTTGAGTCTGAGGACCTATGGGAAGATGAATGGAGGCATAACATCATCATCACTAGTGATCACTCCAAACACCTTCGTAATCACCATTAGACTCATCCAACTCTTTCCAAATCCTCTGCACTATCCTCAGATTGATATCGAAACACTCTGAAATGTTTGTATTGGAGGTTCTAGTGTGAATCTCCAAATTTCTGGTGGAGTGAATTGCATCAATGTGCTCATTTCTTTTTATAGAAGGTTCCCAACTGACCCTACTATACTGTGTAGGTGATAAAATCAAAAACAATGTGCATGTGCAAAATTAAAAATACAAAATGGTGACAATTTACCCATTGCACCCTCTGTGTGTGTGTGTGTGTGTGTATATATATATATATATATATATATATATATATATATACATATATATACTTTTCAAGACATCATGAAGTGTTAGTTCTTAGCATTTTTCTTATAAACTAACTAGTGCTTAGTGCTATTTCCAAAGCAGCATAGACATTGAGTAGCAGACAATACAATCTGTTTTGTTCCTATTTTTATTCCATTGTGTGTTAGGGGGTGTCATGTAGTTTAGCCTATACTGCAGAATATCCAATTGAAATCAAAATGGTGCTGCCCATGAGAAATTGCCATCAGTGTTTTTATAGTCATTTATTTACCTATTTTTCCCCAAATTGGGATAGAGTAGCCAGACAATAAAACTATAACAGCAGTGGAACTGTTAAAAGTCAAATAACATTTTTACTTCTTTCTGCACAGAGGTAGGCCAATCTGATGATTTTTTTACTCACACAGATTCACACAAGATTTTTTTCAAGTTGCTAGAAAACAGATTTTTTAATTTCTCATTTTCTCTCTTCTAAATTGGATATTATGTTGTCTGCTATTTACCATTTTGCTGAAGACTTTTAAAATTTTGATTCCCATTTTCTTAAAAATTTTTACCTTGAAATTCAAATAATAAATTTTCACAGTAACTGGAGCATGAAGCAATCATTTTTTAACATCTTTTTCCCAGTAAAATGTTAAGTGAGAACAATTGAATTTCTTTTCATGTTTTTTTGTTGTGAAAAATGTAAACATTGAAGTTATTTGCACAATGAAAACAAATGTCTTGAACTTGTTGCTAAAACTATGAAATGTTTCACATCTGATATTTAGTATAAGAATTTTAAATCTTTTCTTTTTTCAAGCAAATCTTACACAACCAAAATATGTTAACATTTTTTCAATACAATGAAAGTAATTTTCCTTTATCTTCAATTAATTCCACTACAAGATTTAAGATAAATGTACAATTATTTTAAGCCAAATGGAAACTAAATTATGAAAAATCCCAATTGTAAATATTTGTTAAAAAAGTTCAGAGAAAAATTACAAAATTGATTTTAAAAAAAGAATCAGCAAAAAAAAAAAAAAAAAAAAAAAAAATCAGCAATTTCTCTTACCCAACTTTTTATAAACAATTTTCATTTTTAATTTCACACCAAAAACATTTATCAAACAAAAAAAAAAAAAAAAAAAGAAAGAAAACTACAATTATTTAATAACAATTTGATTTTCTCAGTGCATTTATAAATATGAAATAAAGTCAGTACAAAGAAAATTTTGTTGGATTTTCTGTGAAATAATCAAAGCTGAATCCCAAAATATGTCTGTCGGGTTCAACATCTGCCGATAGAAATTATAAATGTAAAGCAGAGAAAATAAATCGTTTTGTTTGACACGTCTGAGCAAAAGTAACAGAATTCTAATTGAAAATCACTGACAATCAAATAAATGTTTGTCATGCCAATTACTCATGCTGTATTAAAAGAAAGTTTCCCTAAAACGTTTTCCTATTTTATATATACCCAGTCAAATGAAACTGTTGGGAATAAAAGTTAATCTAATGTGATATTAATTAATAATGATAATTAATAATGATAGACAATGTATGTAAGATGAAAGCTGGTATGGCTATAATCATGAAGTAAAATAAAGAGAAAGTAAAATGAAAAGAAAAAGTATTTTGCAGAATTTAGAGTCTAGACCAATATGGATGCCACAAGGAATAGGAATGTGTACTGTATTAGATTTTGTTCTTGCTTGTTTTCACAACTGGTATTAACTAACCAATGGCAAACTTTTAAGGATATATTTTGAATGTGAATATCTGCTTTTATTAGAAATATTTACAAGAACTTATTTAGGGAGATTTTGTTATGCAAATTAAGAGTCGCTCCTCATATATATATATATATATATATATATACACACACACAGGTAATAATCCGAAGGTATATGATCCAAGTGAATCCTAATAATATGAAATATTAAAACTGATCCACAAAAAGAGTTCAATGTATAACAGAGCATTCTTTTACTCTTTAAATGATTAAATTTTAAGCTCTTATCTCATTTCCTAACATCTCTGGACTGATAAGGTCAACAAGAAAATCTCTGGATCAAAATAGCTATTTTCTGAATGAGGGTGTTTTGGATTTTTAATCTATGTATTATATATATATATATATATATATTTCAATAATTGTGTATTTGAGCAGTAATCCCCCTTTTATACAAGTTTTATTAGAGATTTCAGACAAGGTACTGCAATTAATCTTTTTATTTAATTTTTGTGTTCATTTAAGCCAGTCTAGGAGAAGAATAATTCAAAATTCATCCTTGCATTGAATACTGTTGCCATATATGGTCAGGTACCCCCACTGTTCATCTCGCGGTCCTTGACAAAATCCAGAGACAGATATGCAAAGTGATAGCTCCTGATCTGGCAACTCATCTACAGTCACTTTCTCACAGATGTGATGTGGCTTCCCCATCTTTTCTACAATTTTAATGGCAACTACTCTGATGAGCTACTTTCCAAATTGTATGAATCTAAGCGTGCTACTAGGTTGGCATCTTGCTCCCACCCGTTCACTGTCAAAACAGTTAAATGTAACCGCTTCTTCTACTCCAACACCTTTTTCTCTCACACTTCCTGACAGTGGAACTTCCTTCCTCCTACTTGCATCTCTGATACCTGTAGTCTTCAAATATTCAAATGTAATGTCAATTGATATCTTCTGATGCCTTGATCCTGATCCCCGTCCTTCTGTATATCCTTTCCTCAAACATCCCTCTTTACTCTTGATCTCACTCTCTGTAACTCCTTGAATGCTAATGGCACTCCCGCCTTGCTTGGAGTGAAATGCTTAAAAAAAAAACATAAAAAAAACAAAACACACACACACACACAACTGTGGAGAAGGCAAAAGGATCACCTTTCACAGAAATGAAATGATGATGCTGTAGAGTGTAGAGAGTTATGACTATCTGAAGAGCCATGGTATTTAAAAATATGATAATGAAAAATGATATTTAAGCAAAGATCTCAGGGAAGCACCAAAAACTACTATAAGTAAAGTTCAACTTGAAAGAGAAAAAAATTAAGTAAAATCAATGGTTAAAACACTGATGAAGGTTATACAATGTCAAGAAGTCCATATTAGTACATATAATAATTATTCAATTATATGAAATATTGTGTTATGCAAATACTTATTTATGTTACATTCCGTGGTAATAGGAATATCACTGGAACAACATGGTGGATAACTAAATAAAGGTTATTGTAAAACCAATAGTGAGTTCTGCTGTTTGGAAAGTCGAATAGTTCTCGAGTAAGTCAGAGTCATACTCAACAGATCCCAGCAAGTCTCACATAGTCCGTTGACTTTATAGTTACTTTCTACCTATAGTGTAGTCACTCATGGGGGTTCCAGGTTATTCCATTACATCAATTTATATATAAAAATGTATATTACTATTTGCATAATTAAACCTGTCACCCCCACCAAAATCTTTTTAATAAGGATTGATATATTAGAAGCCAAAACTCATGATATATTGGTCATACAAATATATCCTTAATATTTTACATTATGTAACAAAATCTGACTTACTGTAGAATCACTGAAGGCTAAGAGGAACAGGATGATAGATAAAAAAACAATAACAACACCAAATAAAGAAAATATTTCAGTTAAACACAATCCTTATAACAACTACTTGTTATATAGCAATTTTTATGCAAGCAGTGTATAACAGTAAAAGGTTATAGACTTGCCTGAAATGGAATTTTTGTGACTTGTCTTGTTATCAAAAATATTTTGCTCAGTTTTCAGTTGAAAGTATATTTCAAGAATATACAAGAAGTTTTTATTTTTAATGACAATAAGGAATTTCGAGAGCTCCCGCAAAACAGACACTGTATATAATGAACATGCAGCAAGCCAAAAAAAAAATTATCATGATCAAAATGGCAAAGCCAAATTTTTTTGTGAATGTATCAACCTGGAGTAAGGCTCAGAAATAGTAAATAACATTCAAAGTTGGTGGATTTGTTGTCTTTCAAAAATAAGAGAATAATAAACAAAAAGAAAGCACTTGAAACTGAGTTTTTTTGCTCACTTGAAAAAGAAAGAAGTTTTGATGCAAGAAGATTGATATGATTCTTTTATTCTTTTATATTTTTATAGTACCATCCCACGTTTCTCGACTTTCTTGAGGGTTGACAGTTGTAATTTCTCAATCTTCAACAAAAACAGCTTAAAGAATTTTTGTAAATTTTATTCTAAAATTGATATATATTTCTCCAAATAAAGAAACTGACTTAAGTCTATTATAATAGATAACTTTTTTAATAGACAATTTTGTCAATGCCTTTCATTGTTTGCTTTTATAATAAGAGTGTTAATAATTCTATTAAACATGGAAAGTTTAATTTAAAATGATTCAAATGTTTGTCCATGTATGCTTGTTAAATCAATTCAGTTCTCTTGTTTTTCAATAAATTCGAGAATAAATTCGAGAATAAATTCTATAATACTTGTTATTTCACTAATGCATGACTTAATTCTTAACCACTGAAAAACTCTTTCTTCAGTCAAAATTTTGTGGTAACAACTTGTTAACACAGATGAGGGGTGGAGTTTTCCTAACAAAGCTGAGATGGATTGTTTGTTGTTTATTAAGGGAAAGCGGGATGAGAAAAAATTTTTAAAATATGAACCCTTTCCATTTACAACCATTTGTTGGTATTTCCAATAAAACCACAGCAAGAACTGCAATATGCATTTCAGAAACTGATTAGAAGTATCATCAGAAAGAAAAAATATATGTATATATATGTGCTCATATATATATATATATATATAAGTGAACATAGAAGTCAACACTTAGAGGCGACAGTCTGTTTCATGCTAGTGCAATCATCAGGCAACTAGTGCTGTTATTTTTCTCAGCTATTTATATATAAGGGTCAGTGGTGCATTGTGGGTAGTCTATTTTGGCGGTTACTTTTACCAGAAGTCGTTTATTTATTTATTTATGTCAAATTATTTTGCTTGTTTTATTATTTTTATTTTTTATCTTATATATTTATTTATTTTTTTTTTATTTTGATCAGTGTTTTTTATTAACGTAGTAAAAATTTGTTTATATTGCTTATTGTTGGTAGTCTATTATGGCGCTCATTTACCGGAAGTCGTTTATTTGTTTATTTATTTGGGTCAAATTGTTTTGCTTGTTTTTATTTATTTTCATTTTTATTTTTTATCTTATATATTTGTTTAATTATTATTGATTAAAGCTATTTGTTGAATTTTGTGGTTTGTTCTGACTATTATTTTGGTGGGAACAGTTTTTAATTTATTTATTTGGATTGATTATCTTTATTTGTTTTTTCTAAACGGCTAGTTTATCGGTATCAGTTGTTAGTTTATTTATATATTTGGATGTATTTAGATCAATTTATTATACTTTCGCTAGTGTTTCTGTGAAATGGTTAGCCGGCATGAAGCTGATTGTCAGTGAGTAAATTTTATTTTATTTATTTATTTTTTTTTACCTGGTTTTTGTTAACCACTAAGCTTGCTAAACATATTTTCTATTCATTTTTTTTGTTTTTGTTTTTTTTTTTTTAAATATAGGTCAATGGGACTATCATATCTTAGTCCATTTAATAGACAATCTCTGAGATTTCAGTTTGTCGTCTCCTTCTCCGGAAAACCTAGTTGGCTCTCGACAACTCGCTGGTCTGAGATATTTTTTTCATCAGGAGTCGGCTGACCGTTTTCTTTCGCCTGTCCTATCTGCTCTCACTCCAAATCTTCTGTAACCCCTTTGCCTTGATCGACCCACCCTCTTTCTCTTTCTCCACATCCTCTCCTTTACCACTCCTATCTGCTCTTCCTCCAACCCTTCTGTAACCCCATGCATGATAGTGGCCTCCAGCCTTGCTTGGGGTGATACGCTTAAAAAAAAAAAAAAAAAAAAAAAAAAGGACACAGTAAAACAAAAACTCTTAAAATAAAAAAAAAAGGTTTAAGTTCTTGGAACAAATTATTAGGTATTCATTTTAAAAAATCATGATATCTCAAACAGAATTCATTAAATATATTAAAACTTACATTTAAGATTGAAAAAAGTAATTTCTAAGGAAGTGATGGATTTTATTTTTAATCCGATATTATTTCTTATTACTCTAAATATTTTTTTGTGGCTCCTCATGTTTGATTGATGCTTTGTCTTCTGAATGCACCGACTGGAAGACAACATTTATAATGTTTAAAAAAAATCAGAACATATACACAAATTGTTAGTTCCAGTTGTATAAGAATAACTGCTAACATCCCTTCCCCAAATTTATAGATAAATCCTACAGATGCATGTTGGGATTTCTTTCTAACCAATAAAAATGGACCAATTCTCAGTCTCACCTGCCATATTTTTGTTCTTTTTTAGTCTTGAAGTCAGAACACTACACTCAATTGATTGGTATCCCTTTTGTGGGTGAACACAATTCTTACTGTTGCTTTTAGTTTTGACTTACATATATACTGTTTGCCTAGTATTATTTTGCTCTCTTCTTTTTCTTCCTTTTCTTATTATTTATTGGAAACTTGCTTAGTTCCGTTTGTTGAACATTTTGCCAGTTAAACTTAACTACAGCCAATTACTCCACAGGAGTAATAAGAAATAAGATCAATTTCATCGATAAAAATATTGCCTGAAGAAGTTCCTTTTTAAAATGAAACATGTCACTAAGAAGATTTTCTACCTTGTCAACATTTGTTAAAGGTTATATCATATTAAACAGTTAAATGTAACAGTCTCTTCTACTCAAACAGCTTCTCTCGTAATTCCTGTCTGCGTACCTTCCTTCCTCTTACCTGCTTCCCTGATAACTATAATCTTCAAATATTCATGTGTAATGTCAACCGACATCTTTTGATGCCTTGATCTTGTCCCCCCACCATCCTTCTCTTTATCCTTTCCTCAAATACACCTCTTTACTCTTGTTCTCAACCCTCTGTAACCCCTTGCGTGCTAGTGGCATTCCCGCCTTGCTTGGTGAAATGCTTAAAAAAAAAAGAAAAAAAAAAAGAACTTTGAGAAGAGAATCTAAAAGAATTTATAACAAACCTGACTTTGCCAAGAGAGTGAGGTCCAATCATTGGGAGCAATTCTTTCAGACTTACCTGAAATAAAGAAAAAAAATCGTTTATCAAATAATTCTCAAAATAATAAAAACATTTTCTAAAAATTAAAAATATTAAACATTTAAGAATGATAGAAAATCAAGCGTGAATATAAATGAAACAATCAGGAATCTTTTTCCCAAAATTGTTTTTCTTTTTTTAATGACAATGTTATAAAAAAAAATGATTTTAGCATGAAAACCTGAGTTTTTCCTTTATGACAGAACACCATATACATCTCCTCAATGTATCTATGGCCGAAGTAAATGTTTGACATATTAGCTAATAAAAGTAAAATTCAAACAAACAGAAACAGTAGAGAAAATTAATGATAATATTGGACAATCTAATAAAAAATAAAGACATTATTGCAACTACTAATATTACCAGTGAGAAAACAAATATGGCACTGAGAAATTGTGGAATAGAGTATTAGTTTTATAGGTTAGACTGGATCTTCTAAAATGCTGTTCTCATATATTAGTGGTTAAAACATCTGGTGCATACCACCACCAGGCTTCACTGCAATGTAAGAAGCATGAGTTTAAATTTCACTGACAGATTTAATTTATGTACACTTAAAATCACTCAGCAGATTAAATGGAGAGTCTGAAACATTAAAATTATATTGCATGTAAAATTCAGTCAACTCAGAAAAATGTTCAAAATATGTAAAAGAAATAATTACAAAATGTTTAGGGTACTGTGAATATATGTGAATGTGCATGGAAATTCCAGTAGTATACATTATTATTATTAACAATAATAATATTAACAGCAGTTTTAACCCATGAAAATTTCACGGTTTTTCCTATTTTAATATTTTGATGAATCTTAATTCGTAAGTTAATGATTGAATAAGCTTATGGCGAGTTTTATGACAATGAAATATCCATAAAAATTAGCCTATCGCATCATTAAATGTTTGAGCTTAACAACTTGAACAAAATATTGCAATAACAATCATAAATATGAATGCTGGTCGTTATTTTAAGAAGTGGGTACAAATAAAAAGATTTCAAATCGACAACTTTTTCCAATTCACTGAAACAGATGTTAACCATTTCTATCTTCCTGTCTTTCTTTCTTTCATTCATTCATTCATTTCTTTTCTCCTATTTCCACATGATCAAAATGGAATAGTCCATTATTTATGAGCTATTGACAGGGTGTAATGGTCATGCAAACTAACGAAAGGAGGGAAAAGCACAATTATAAGAGGATGTTTAAAAAATATAATTGTTGTACTAAACTAAATAAGAATTTGGGAAATAAATAGCAATGAGATCATTTTCCTTGAAAAGAGACAGTATATTCAAGAGATGGGTGAAGCCTTTTTTCCTTAGTTTTTGATTTAAAGAAATAAACATTTACTCAGTCATTTAATATTGTATATTTGGGCAGCAACCATTCTTTTATGCATATTTCATTGAATGTGACAGACAAGGAAAAGTTTTTTTTAGTAAGTTTTTCTAATGTTCTTACAGTTTTCTCAGTCTAAGCCCTTCCAAAAAAAAATAAAAAACTTACATGATTTTCCTTGTCTGTCACACTCAGTTATTTAATGTATACTATTATAATAAGTAGCAAGTAAGTTTCTTTTTAAAAATCAGTCATTCAGTTAGATAAATCCATATTTATAAAAGATTATGATGATTAATCATCTATTTAAAAAAAGCCAAGAAATATGAACATCTCCAGTGAAAGAAATATATAAGATAAGAATCATTATCGTCTTCAGTGTTATCTTGAAGAATTAACTGCATAGACATTAGGAGATGTGGACGTGGCATTCAAAATATAGAAAGAAGACAATATTGATCACAATCACAACAAATATTGAGATGAAATAATGCTGGAATTAATAATTTTAGAGTTAAGGGCATCAATTACTGTATTTTCGGTCTTGGAAGATGCACTCTAATATTGGAAAGAAAAAAAAAACAACAGAAAAAAATGATACAAAACAACATTGACTCAAGAAATGAAATCAAGTGGATTTGGGATGAAGAAATCAATGTGATTGTTATCTTTATTTCTGATTGTAAAATGTTATCAATTTTTTTTACTAATATTTTCTTTCAGCTTGTTTTAGTTGCTTTTAATTGCAGCTTTACTCCAGCCTCCACTCTTTGGAAAAAAATGAAGTTTAAAGGTTAGATCTGATCTACTGTCATATTTTTGTAACTCAGTCATTAAGAGCAACTGTTGTGTTTCATCAAGCTTCCCTGAGGCAAGATTGTTGAGATTTTGATTGTCACCAAAAGCTTCCCCTTTATTTCCAATCTGTACTGTGTACTCAGGCTGTCATAGAATAACAACCTGAATAAAGTTATGATGGAAATAAAAAACAACTAAAAGAATTCAGGCAAGAAAAAAAGGAGTCAAAAATTGATAATAATGGTTGAAAATATTTGAAATCACTCTTTTGTAGATATTTCTTTGAGATTAAACTAGTTGTTTATATAACCTGTGTTATCACTGGTAAGATTTATTAAGAACTTCAGTCACTTTCCCATGGATGTGGTTTCTTACTGTTTTTTCTATAAATATTTTCATGGTAGATCTTCTGAGCTCTCCTCTTTAGTACCTTCACCGTATGAATTGTACAACTAGTACACTAGGTTTCATCATTTTCTGTTTAAATAGGTAGATATAACTGTCTTTCCTATTCTAATGTTTTATTTTCTTGCACTTTTCAACTGTGGAATTCTCTTCTAATTTCCTGAAACCTACAATCTTCAAATATTAAAATGCTATTCTGTCTTCCTGAATCCTGTTATTTATTGTACTTTCTCCTCACTCAAGTATTATCATTCTCTTTCAGTAACCCTTGCATCTTTGTGGTATTATTGCTTTACTTTGGGTGAAATGATTTAAAAAAAAAATACACCAAAACTTTGTTTACATAAAAAATATCTATTTCCAACACCAACTTTTTCATTGACAATGCACTTCATTCAGTTGTGAAAATAAATTACAAACAGCATATAATATAGTGAAAACTTCAGAGGACTATTCAGTTGGTTAACGTCCCAACTGGTGACTTACTGAGTCATGGACAGAGAGAAAATTCTAGAGGGAGGGAGAAATATAAAGCAACAATCAGAGTTGTATTTTAACATCAAATGTATGTAAACCTGGTATATATAGACCAAGTTCCAGCTTTTCTTATTGTTGCCCAATGACTTTACCATTCTATGCCAAAAAACTAAATATCTTGGCAGCAGTGGAAAAAGATTTAATGATTAAGTAGAAGACTTTAAGAATTTGTTTTAGCAAATTTTGATACTTGATAATGAAAACCAGGAAGAAAAGTAGTGTCTGTGGTCAGGAATTCAGTCAGCTATTATAGACAGAATAAGGCTATTATATGTAAAGTTTCCCTTTATAAGAATTCAAATTTGGATGAGAAACTAAATTCATTTTGTTTGTAATGATATTTCCATAGATATTTTCCACAGATCAGTAGAATTTTCAGTTCTGTGTAGACTTTGTAATAATTCAAAAACTGATAACATCAGCTTAATATGTCACATCAAATAAGAATGATGTGGATTTTGTCAATTCTGTGAGCTCATCAAGTATTCATTTAAAGTATTCTGGCTTTTTCTTCTTCTTCTTCTTGAACCTATAAATTCCCTGTTGCATATAAGGCCATATCCAAACCACACCAGATGGTGCTTCTGCAGTTTAATTAGTAACTAGGTTTTATGGAATGGAGTTACTATCCCTACACCTAAATGCATTTGAATGGGTGGTTGTTGTTCTTAAGGCTGGTTGCAAGAAGGCTAGACAGCCCAGTCTGCTCTACAATTTTACTCACAGTTGGGTGAGATAGATTAATGCCTTTTTCTAGGATATATTTTCAAATAAATATCTTATCACACAGGATCATTTTGGGGAATTAGTGGATGTACTGCAGATTGTCAAATTGGTTAACGAATAAAGTTCATTCTGTCTTTGTAAGATGGCATTAGTAACATTTAGTTTTAATAAACTTCCTTCAAAAAGATTGCTTTTTTTATTGCATTGTGTCAGTTGTCATATATACATACTTTATTAAATGATTTGCCAAAATTTGCATAATTTTGTTTCATTATTCTCACATTGAAGATGAAAGAAAAAAGTAACATTTTCATCAGATTATGCTTTTTTAATTTAAAAAAGGTAAAAGCATAACTCCAAATGCAAAAATAATCTTTGTGCCAATTATAACTGTAGGTGTCAACATTGAGGATTCTGAGTCTCTATTGAATGATGTTCCACAGTCAGGCAGCCTAGTTGAGATTGATTGTAATCAAATCAAGATGTTACTTGAAAATAATTAATTTTATATGATACCAGTTGTCATATCTGCATACATTATTAAAAGATGTTCTTAAAATATCCAAAGCAAGCAGTAAAATTCATTGGTATCAGTTTTGATTATGTTAGTCATCTTAATGTGTGGCTTCCAAAAGTGAAAAATCAAAACTTCTTGACCATATTTTAATTTTCTATTTTAGAAAAATTTATGATGAGTAATGAAAAGTGAATATTTTACAAGATGGGATTGTGTGTCGAGTGAAAGAGATCACCACTAAGGCCAATCTTTATTCCAACAAAGTGATGCTAAGTATACAGTAAGACTGATTTCTCTTTCAGCTCCTCCTGGAGAATTCAAACAAGTACTGTTCCTTGTTAAAGTGAAAGCCATAACTGATAAAAATTGTCTGTGATTAATAAAGAGAAATGGCACAATTACACCAGGCCGGTATGGCTTGCATGTTACTTTGATGATCAGCAAAATTTCTTACAACTTGGCTGATAAGTTTTCACTAATCTACATGAGTGCAAATCTTCAGTTTATCATGTATTCCAGTCTGTACAGATTTCTATTTCCACAGAGTTGAATCACCCTCATTTCCTCTATATTCCAATTGTAAGGAGGAAATTCCACTCAGACTGCTTTTTCTCCCCAAGGACAGCTACTTTGTGAATCAAACTCCCAAATAGATGCTTACCTGAATGCTACAATCTTAACCTCTTCACGTCAAGAGTCAATCATTATCTATCCTCCTCATCCTCATAAACTTCACTTCCTACCACCTCTTCTTTGCTCAAATCACACCTCTTTCATCATAAGCATTTTAACATTCTACACTGAGTGACTCTTAAGCCTTGTATTGAGTGAACTTTTAACAAAATTTATTCATTAGTCAATTACAAAGAATTAACAATGGAGTTTTTATTAAAAAAATGTCACTTGTAGATCATATTCTTTTGGAATCATGTTAATTGATCTTAACAGCAAAATACTTTGAAGCATAATTGATTTTCAAATATGGTTCAATAAATTAACTACTTCTAAAAAACAAAATAAAAACAGACTTTCTTGATTATAGCAAAAACATAAAGTAAATTTTTTTACATACAGCAACTCTAAGTAATAAATGATTAGGCTCAATTAGTTGAATTATTCTCACTAGTATGAAGGTGTTCAATCCCAAGTCATTTGATGAGTACATGAAAGAAGCTTTAAAATAATGATCTGTAAAATATTCTTTTGATATATAATAATAAGGGAACCAAATTAGTCTTGTTGTGCCTCTGACATTTTCTACACAAGCTGGATGTTGACCGCTTGATAACCCAAAGCAGACTGTGTAAATACATTTTCTGTGCATACACCTGCTTTAACCAAAATAAAATGAACAATATATTGACCAGTCAAAGCCACTCCAGCTCAAAAACCAAAATTTAATTTTGAGCTGATTGACATGTATATATTCTCAAATTATAACAGACCCAAAACAGACCAGTGTTTGATGTCAACACCAGCATGCTGAAAGAGAAATGCCACCACCAACAACAGCCATCACTTCTTATTTCACCATTCTCTCTCCCCATTGCCTTAGCAACAGCAAGAGATAAAGGTTACTAGTTTTGCATATATGTAAATAAATTATATATTTATTTACTTATACTCAATGTATTCTTTTTACTTGGATTTACGTTTGCTGAGGTAGAGAAGGGATTAACCACCACAACTGTAACAACAAGGTTCTGTCTTCCAGATTACCCATTTCCATGCAACAGTCTTTAAATGTCACAATGAATTAATCTTTAGAGTACAAATCTATAAAAAATTCTTTTGATACACCTTTATATATATATATATATATAAATAATAATAATAATTCTAATTGTAGTTGGAGCCCTTGGGTCGATTGGAAAAAGTTTCGCTAGATTCATTGAAGGAATTCCTGGTAGTCCAGGCCTTAAAGAAACACAAAAAAATTGTACTCACAAATACAGTTCACATATCATGAAGATCTTTACCCATGTTTGTGATCTTGGGTGTTTTTGTTTTTTTACAAAAAATAATCAGTGTAAGATATCATGAAGCCACTTCTGACCTTTGGTCTCTGAGTGGGACCCGGAAGGAAATGTGTATACAACAAAAAACAATGATAACAATAATAATAATAACAATAAATATAAGGGGGATAAAATTAGATGTGTACATGAAATAAGCTTTACAGTAAAGTTTTGTAAAAAAAAAAAAAAAAATTGGAAATACTTCTGATACACCCTAATAGTTACTATTCATTATTTCTTTTAGCTTGAAGATTAGGTTAAAAGATATATAAGCAAAACAAAATAATAAATAAAAAAATGAAAGGAATATTAAAATAAAAAAAATTCAATTTCCTCTTAAAAAACAAAAAAAAAAAAAACTTAATTTGCAGGGGAAGAAAGATGCTTCCAACAAACTGATGTTTAAAATTCATTTAGCACATTGTAGGAAATAAAATAATGTGAGAATCTGTGGCCGTAAGAGATAAGAAGAGGTGAATTCAACAGAGCCTCTTTGTACAGAGTTTCTGGCTGATAATCATAGGAAAACTTTTTTTTCTTTTTTTAATCTGGTGACAGATTTTGGAAATGCCCACAAAACAAGGAATCATTAGTGAAAAAGAAAAAAAATATATATATATTTTATTTTTCCTTGAAGTGAAGACTAAATCAATAAAAGCAAATAATTGCTAAATGCCATTTCTGTGCAGAGAGCAAGAGAGAATATGCCCTTATTTGACGAGATACATGGAAATGATGTCTTTTATTTGGGTTCAGAGAAAAGAATTTTCTGCATGGAGAGAGAAAAGAATGATGGCAAAAACAAGCAATAAATATGAAGAATAAATGGTTTCCTCTTAAAATCTCCAATGTAAATTTGTGTCATGATATTTTAAGAAAAACTGAATATATAGAATCAGAAGAGGATTCCTACTGTTGAGTGTCAAAAAATATAAGATGAAGATGCAATAAGTACAAAGGATAAGAATATCCATAATTGTCATCATTTAGACTATATAAGTATCTATTATTCAATGAGTGAAAAGACAGTGAGTATGAAATAATAATAACCCTCTTTACCCATTCCTTTTAAATTCAGGTGAGCTAAAGAAAAAGATGGAAATAAATTTGCAAGAATCTGTGAAATTTTCTTTGGACTAAAGAAAACCTTGCCTTCATAGAGATTGACCGGCAAGCTGAGAAAAAGATGGAAATAAATTTGCAAGCCTATGTGAAATTGCTTTTGGACCAATGAAAACCTTGCCTTCATAGAGATTGACTGGCAAGCTGAGAAAAAGATGGAAATAAATTTGCAAGCCTATGTGAAATTGCTTTTGGACCAATGAAAACCTTGCCTTCATAGAGATTGACTGGCAAGCTGAGAAAAAGATGGAAATAAATTTGCAAGCCTATGTGAAATTGCTTTTGGACCAATGAAAACCTTGCCTTCACAGAAATTAGCCATTGAACCAAGAAAAAGAAAAGAAAAGAAAATAGTGGGCATATGGTAAATCATTTTTTATATAAAATGAGGGAAAAAATTAGATTAAATAGAGAAGAGTGTCTGAAGTCAAGTGAAAAGTTTTGTTTCTGTTTATGCATCCAGTGTTAAAGTTCTTGTCAATTATATTATCAGCCTTAACCAAGCACATGGCACATCAAAGAATTTTCCTTCAACAATCCAAGACAGCTAAGTATTCTAAACTATCTCTCTTTGTCTACTTTTGAACATATGCAAACTGTATATCCCTTCTGTGAACAAAAAGCTCTCTTACTCTTGTTTTAAACATTTAATATTTTTGTGTCAGATCATGTAATCTGTTGTATGAATATTTCCTCTTCATGACAATTTGTTGAAACTATGGGCTTTAAAAATTTTCCTGAAACAAGCTGCAGACACTACTTCAAGCATGTTAATTCTTAAATAAAAAAGCATGAAACAGACTATCACTGCTCAGTGTTGACCTTTGGTTGAAATTTATAAAATCTTTCTCTTAAAATAAAAGTTCAGGAAAATAGGTTTCTCAAGTCCAGTTGCTGTTATTGCTCTTTCTAGTACTGATGGGGTTTCCTTTGTAACCTTTTGTTAGAAGTAGTGTGGAATGTCAAAATCTTAATTATGTCATTACAGTGAGTCCACGGGCTTCACACATTTGCAGATTTTTGTTTAGAACATATGTACTTGTTATTTGCGGAAACCCCAAATATTCACGTGCTTTTCTGAAGAACATATGTACAAATTATTCATCGAGAACTCTCTCGATTCGCATATTTTTTCAATAGAACATATTTAAAATATTCTTGTATTATTTTCCTGTTATTTAAGTGACTTAAAACATATAACAGTCCATTTTTATGGTAAAAATTGGCAGAATTGTATATCTTCACTATAAAAAACAAATGCAAAAATATGTGTAGAGCTTGGGCTTTGTTCTTTGTTAGGGGCTGCGGCTGGGGTCTTAAAAGTGGCTTATGCTACATCTAGAGGCATCATCACAGAGTTCTATTTTTAGAAAATATTTTAAACTTTATATTTTATGTCTTGTTACACATATTTTATACAGCTTTTTCAATGGTTGTATCAACCTATGTGCAATTAAAAACGGTTATTGTACGGATGAAAGAAAATTTACACTCAGTGCATGATCACCAATACCATTTTTCAAAAATATTTTTAAAAGGGTCTGAAATGTTTCTAAAGTGTTTACGATGAAAGTTTAAGGCATATGGGGTTTTAACAATCAAAATAGGTACTTAGAAGCATTTTTAGGGGGTTACAAGTATTTGTGGATTCTAACTATTCGCAGCTGGTTCTGGTCCCTAACCCCCGCGAACATGGGGGACTCACTGTATTTTCTCTTTGGGTTACATGTGATATCCATTTTAGCTGTTGATGCAGTTGAATGGCCTCAAGTGATGAGGTTTCTGTTATTTGGTACAGTTCTTTGTGATTCTATTATGCCAGCATATAATCTTTGAAGAAGGGTGGGTCTCTGCCAAGAACCACAGGTTTCACTTAGTCATTTTTAACCAGTGAATTTCGAAAGCATTGTATATGGCTGAAAGTTTAGATATTTCTGAACGGGTTTTGCACCAAATAACCCCACTTACCATGCCTGAAATGACCACAACATGGCCTTCACAATGATCTGTGAGGTTATAAGACAGACATGCTATCATAATCATGATGACAGATTTATCAAAAACATGTTTTAATTAGAAAAATTATGGATAATGTACACTTCAATAAGAAGGTCAATTAAAAAGGCAAGATTACACAACTGAAAGAGATTTAATGACATCCATATTTTTCTCAAGCTTTTTATATTTCTATAATCTGATAACTGAATGGATATTTGATCAGCAAATTTAACCACTTTTTGAAAGTATTATTTTAAAACTATTTTCTTCACTCGGATAAACTGTTTTTTTTGTATTTTTTTTTAAACTACATTATGCTTTTCTATGTTGGTGATGATTTCTTTCTAAAAGTGATCTTCTGTTCTTTTCATGTCATAAGAACTGAATGTGAACATCTTTTTATTTCAAGCTTCTCTAATTTGTTAATCTTGTAAATGTGCTGAATACTTTCAACAGACTTAATTTTGTGTACATCAAAAGAAGAGTCCATTTTGAAGCTCAAAATATTTTAGGCTTTTATCAATAAAAAAAAAAAAAAATACTGAACAAATCCTGAATTAAATTGCCGATGTTGTTTACGTACAGAGGGAGACTGCATCATGAAATAAGAATTTACTTTTGAGTTTAAAATAGAATTTTGGTTGCTTCAGAACTGCATATTTAGCTATGATACTTGGAAGTTAAAAGACAAAGAATTTTTATTTAATATACACGTTTTCAAGAAATAAATGGCCATTACTGTGTTTCCTTATCAATGCGATTGATTTTTGCCCATCATTTCATTCTGTTTATGTGTAAATTTATACATCATTTTAAAGCGGTTTCTTCTTTTGAGTTTGAATGTTTTTGTTTCTTTATGGGACATCAAAGCAAAGATGAATAAATTCAGTTCTCCTGTTATTAGATGTGTATGAGTTCAAACTCAGTCCTGATACTGCCAGAGTCACCTAAAACATCAACAACCCTCGAGAACTTATGTTAGCTTCAGAATGGACTGTGTGTCTTTGACTCCAAAATATACTTCTGATGGTCTGGATTTCCAAGATGCATGTGGTTGGGATCACATGTCATTGTTTAACAATGAAGAACTGAGGTCATCCGTGGTGACTCATCTAGACACAAACACTCAAACACTGGAAGCAAAGCCGCTGTGTGAGGAGATATCTGACATAAATCAATAAAATGAAAATCAGTACCGCCATAATTTGACTGATAATCTGCAGCTTGTATGTCTTGACCATTTCCTGCAATTTGCTTACTTTTAAAAAAAAAACAAATTTATCCTTTCCTTGATCTGTCATTAAAAACAAAGAAAACAGTGCTAAACTGCTATATAATATAAGTTCTATATGGAAGTGAATGTTAGATAATCTCATAATAGATGAAGAGGAGGCTTGCAGCAATAGAAATATAGTTCTACAGAAGGATGTTGAGAATACCATAGACTGAATATGTCAGCAACAAGGAAGTTTTAAGGAAAATGGAAACAAAAAGGACGCTTATACCTAGCATCAGAAAGAGATCATTGAAATTTTTAGGACACATAAGGAGAAAAGTGGGCTAGGAGGATTTGACACTCTCAGGACATATTGAAAGAAAGAGGGGGAAACAGCAAGTAACCTATCTGTTGATTGATTGATTTGTTTTTTTTTTATGGTTTATCAACTCTTTGTGGTTATTTAAAGCAAAAACATTTCTTACACTGTAAGAATAATTTTTTTTTTTGTGGGAAAATATGGCATTAATAATATTTTGGAGATAACCGTGATTCTTACAGATAGAATTCCTACTGTTTAACTCCTAGTTGGGAGGGAGAGAGATGGATTCATACCTTTCCCCACATGATGACTATTGATGGAAAGTGGTGTAGTAACCTTTTTGAGCATTTGCTCGTGTTGTAATGGAGTAATCAATGAAAGTCTTTTGGAACCTGTCAGATTATTGCAGGAGAGTTCTAGTATTATGATTCCAAAAAGATGCATTTAAAGATGCAAATATTTTGGCCAGCATGTGTGAATACAAAGAAGTCATATTTTACAAGCCATCCAGAAAAAAACCTGATACAGTTAGGAATTGAGGTCCCCACTTTACTATTCAGATCTGTACCCTACTGATTACCCTCTTTTGGGCTCTTACATATATATTTGTGCCAAAAGGTATCAACCTGATGAATATGCTAGAAAAGACCTTCTGAGAAACACGTGAACCAGCTGCTTATACAACCTGTGATAATCACAAGATTGATTAAAACAAATGTATCAGAATATACGTTCAGATGATTGATATAGGAAATTCTAGCAGATGAGACATGAAACAAAAAAACAATCATGGTTAAATTTTATGGCTGACTGTATTTGAACCCTGTCTACATTAATAAGTGTCCATTATTGCCCACTGACCAGGGCTTGAAATGAACATCATCCTGTGAATGAAAGAACATTAATTTGGACATCTGGTTTTGAGCGATGATACAAAATGTTTAATTAAAACTATTATATTTATTCTAAAAGAAATTAATTTCTTAAAATAAGAAAACAATTGTTACTTCTCATAATCAATGGCAGGCTTTTTAATAAATGGAGCACACAAACAACAAAAAATAAAAACTTTAGCATTTCTTTTAAAACTGGTGAATACAACTCAAATGAAAAATGAAATAACTTCAGATATTTGTATTATTGATCTGTAAATGTGAAAACATTACGATCTAATTGTAAAAACTAATTTTGCTTTAATAAAAAAGCAAGAAAATTTTATATATTCTGTTGACTTTTGGTTAAAAACTTTGAATGAACGACTAACAAACAACATTTATGTGTTACTCTTCTGCTTATCCTAAATTGAAAATGCAAGAGTGAATTCGAAAGATGATAAAAAACTACAGCGAATTTAATCATGACACAAGGGCAGGTAATTGTTAATGACCTCGTAAACATTTTTTATAGTGAATACTCAGAATGCACTAATATTCTTTTTGCAGAAAATGAATGAATAGAACAAAATTCTTAAAATATGATAAAAGTTACTCTGAGCATGAAAACTAATCAATAAGAATATTTCTGTGTAAAATTATCCAAGGTGATTTAAATGAAATGTCTAAATAAAAATGTGATTTTGATAAAAAACAATTCAATAAAGTTTAAATAATGATCTGTTTTTGTATTTATTTTTTTAAAACTTTAATATTTTAGCATTTTTAACTTATTTCCCAAATACTTTAATGTTTTTTTTAATTATTTTAACCACTTTGATAAAAAAGTCAAAATAATATTTGATTTCAAGTTTAAAACTATTTTTGGATGATTAAAATTATTTTTTGACATGAGGGCAACGGGAGTTAGTCTAAAATACTACCACTAAGTTTATGTCTACTTAATCATTCCTTGACTTAGCTTTGGTTATTTTGTGTCTCAAGAAACTAAAAAGAATCTGCAGCAGCAAAAAAGTCAAAACAAAATGAAAAGATATTATAATTATGCAACTAATTAGACAATTTTTAACCCCAAATTTAGTATTTGGAGCTGAGCATTAGAAAAAAACAATGAACAGAGGGATGATCAATGGTCAGGTACTAATTCAAATATTTCATGGAATAATCATAACTAATTTTTTTTTTTACTTTTCTTTGCAATTCTTTTTTTTTTTTCATGATATCAAACAAACTCTCCTATATTATTGAGTGAAGTGATAATATGATTATATTACCATAGGGAAGAGAAAAACACTAAAATAAAAATCAAAGAAATGAGTATGATTATGTTAAAAAGATTATTGTTCAGCATTTAGAAAATGTCTTTTTTTTTAGTCTTGAAAAGATAGATGACATTTTGACCAATCATCAATTTCCTTTGATTCAGATTATTATCATAAGTAAAACATAAATTTAAGTATAGAGAAAAAAATTCTTTTCAAAGTACAACAGTGGAATGAAATAAATATTCTCAAAGACAGTTTATGAATTATTCAAAAATTTTTCAACTTTACGCTATCATCTAAAAGAATAACATTTACCAGTTTTCAAGATGGTGGTTACAATAAATATTACACATGTAATAATAGAACAATCCTGTTTGTCTATCATATTTATGTTAATTCTGTCTGTCAGTAATGCTGGTGGTAATTCTGTCTGTCAGTAATGCTGGTGGTAATTCTGTCTGTCAGTAATGCTGGTGGTAATTCTGTCTGTCAGTAATGCTCGAGTTAATTTTCTGTTAGTAATGCATGCATTAATTTTGTTTGTAATATTTCCACTAATTCTGTCTGTCAATAGTGCTTGTATTAATTCTGTCTGTCAGTAGTCTGCATTAATTCCTGGCCAATGTTTATTCTATACATCACACAGAATGCTTAAACTTGCTATAAAAAAGGTCAAGAATTGCAAAATCGTTTAATTATGAAAATTTTCCCCCACCATCAGAAAATAAGTCAAGATTGAGAAGAGTAGTAGTAAAGTCAGTGGTAAAATACAATTTATTGTTTCCATCTCCCCAACCACCCTGTGTTAATTGTTATGTAACTATACCAGGTTTGTCCAAGAATAAATAAAACCACTTCAAATATCTGAAAAACCAGTTGCACAGCCTTGACGTAACTTGGCAAAAAATCAGAGGGGATCTTACTGTGCTGAAATAAACAGACTCTTCAGTTGGGTTACTCAGTCAACAGTGAGAGGTCATCAAATGAGCTTGTATACTGTCTAACTCTCACATTCACAATGACCATGTTAATGTTTATTTTTGGCAAAATATCACATTACCCAGGTCTGTATGACCACCACACTACAATCCTGCAACTTCTGGCTTTTCTCAAAGCTAGACATTGCCACTGAAAGACTGTGGATTAGACCAAAGCAGCTGACGAAAATCTGAAAGCGGACTCTGCAGACTGTTTTTAAGTATGGGATGGCTGCTGGGCTAAGATAAGAGTGTGACATCCCAAGAGGAGTACTTTAAAAAGAATTTTGAAAAGATCAATTACCTCAAATAAGTTTATTTTTTATTATTATTATGATTATTATAAAATGGTTGTACAATTTCCAGAGAGGTTTTATATATGTAGTCCTTAAAGAGAAAAAAAGTTTTGACACATTTTTTTTAGCAAATCCTGCCTATGATACCACAAACAGCGAGTTTAATATAAAATGCCTAGATTGGTTAAGCATATAAATTGACAGAGAGCAGATTTTAAAAAGAGACTGATATTCAAATGATATTTTCAAAAAAACAAATTTTTCATTTATTTTTCATAAATTTATAAATAAAAAAAATTCTTTTCAAATACATTTCTTTATAAAATGGTCAATAATAAATATTTCATTATAGTTGGTTCACATATTTTTTTAAATCTTGTAAATATAAAATCTAATAAATAAATAGTGCTTAATATTTTTGTCATCAATTCTCAAGAATAAAGAAAATGTATAAATCCACTTTCACATGTTTGGGTTTTATTAAAATTCTAGTCATCACTTTTTCAAACATTTGTTGTTTTAAAATGTGATGATTAGAATTTTAATGCCGTATACAGTAATAGCGGTGTCAAGGGAATAACAGTCCTTTTGACCCAACATTTTTTTTTTTTGCACAAAGGTTAAACATTGCCAAACATTTATTAAAATTATTTTAAAGAATGGATTTTTTTAATAAGGAAAATGTAAACTAAACTGTATCTACTGTCTATAACTTTGAAGACAGTCATTAACAGTTGAACATTTTCAGACAATTTGATCTCTTCTTCATGTTTTTGATCTTACCAACATCATGTTTTAACTGATCCATTCTCCAGAAGAAGTGATCTTCCTCATAAGCAGAGTGTATCTGAATAAGTCCATAGAAGGGATAGAGCCAAATGATTGTCTTGACAAAATTAAAAACAGGAAAAGGAGCTTTAATTATCTGGAAACAAAAATTGTAAAGTTGTATATAATATTTTAAAGAGAAAAGCATCAATTTATTGGTTTCTAAATTTGGAAATCAGATTTTAATTCTAGAATGTTCGCAGTAAAGGAAACTGAAATTGTTTCTATTTATTGTTTGTGGAACTAAAATGAGAAAACAATGAAAAAAGTGTTTTTAGTGTTTTTGAGGTAACAATCTAAAAGAAAGAGATGTATGTCCTTGCTTTGAATATAGCTGCTACATATGGCCTGGTTCCCCTGTTACATATTTAGAGATTCTTGATAAAATCCAAAGAAGAACCTGCAATGTTATTGGTCTTGACCTGACATCTCAGTTCTGGTCTCTTTCCCACTAACAAATGTAGCCTTCCAGTGCCTATTCTAGAAATAATTTCATGGTAATTGTTCTGATGAACTTTCTGCTATGGTACCTAAACTTTATTAATTTAAATGCAGTACTAGATTGGAGGCGAGGTTTCATCATTTTACAGTTGAAATGGCTAGATGTAACCATAAATTCTATGATAAAAGATTCTTTTATCACATTTCTCATTTGTGGAACTCTTTTCCAGCTTCTTGCTTCCCAGTCAACTTTGATCTTCAAAAATTTCAATTTAATGCCAGTTGTTATTGTCTGTCTTCTTAATTCTTGTTCTTTTATTGTCCTCTCTCCTTAATAGTAGTTTTTCTCATATTCTCTAACACTCAGTAACCCCTTGCATCATAGTGGCTTTATTGCCTTGCTTGGGGTGAAATGATTGAAAGACAGAATTTATTATTCCTCAAACTTTGCTTACGAATCAAAGACTGAATGCAGTCAGATTGGCACCTGTGAAGAACAGAGTAACAATATCTGATAGCAACAATTCTAATGTACAAAGCGTGAGGGATTCTACCAGGATTAAGTAGTTTGTGTCACTTGAAAAGAATTCAAAGACAAAGGTAGATGACTATATGTAATTTCTCATCACCAATTGATATTATTAGAAAAACATATGACAAAGACAACATAGAATCAAAGAGAAGAATTTTGGTGACTGGATGGGTTTATAAAACCATTCTCCTCACCACCCAAAGTTTTTCAAAAGATTTTATATAATAGATATAAGATAAGTAGATGCAACAATAAATAAATATTATGGCATTGCCTCAAAAGAATATTGATCTTGAGAAAAAATATATTAAAAAACAAATGACGCAAATTGGCTGTAATCTTTTATTGATATTAAATCATGAAGGAATCAATATCTAAGAAGAAATAATTCTCATCATTTAAAAGGAATTAAGGTCGCCAAGTTAAACTGTGAGAGTTTTGAAATTAACTTTGGCTTTCTGCTTCACACTTTATATATCTCAACTGTCTTTCTAATTTACTGCTGTGTAGATAAGAAAAAACAAAAAGATAAAATGTCATTTATTTAGTTTTCTTTCTAAATTCATTTTGTTAATTTCTTTTTTTGTTTTTAATGGATGAAAAAAAAAAAAAAATCATTACTTTTTTGAGAACTTATTTATTTTTAAAGTGTGTGATTTCAGATTCACACTAACAACTCATTTAAGCAATTTATGATTAACTGTACTTGTTCCAGGTTAGGAAATAATGCCAGGTAGTATGAACATTTTATTATCCTTTTACCTTAAGAAAGAAAATTTTATGAATGAACATGAGTTATATGATCAATAGCATAGTACCCATCAAAATTTATGGTATTATTTTACAAGGATTGGCACTTCCTTCCCTAGACACATAAGTCTTCTGCCTAACAATACAAGTTGACCATAATTAATCCAACATCATTTGGATGTGCAGGGAGCCAGAAAAGTGATTTTGCTAGATTATTGATGGATACATTAAAATACACTTAACCCAATATCTAACCACTTCATCCTACCTTTAGAATACCCTGTAAATCAGTACATGTTGATTAATAATGGAGAAAGAAAACTTAAATAAAAATCAAGTTCGACATTATAAATTATGCACAACCTCTGGTGTTTGCAAATTACACCATGAGAAGCACTTCCTACATTCACTGGAGTCGTGACACTGGATAAATGTCAGCAAGTTATAATAAAATGCACAAAAAAATAAGTAGAAATGCTTGACCAGCATATTGAGAGTGCTCAAAAACAGTCAGTGCAGCAGTTAGTGCCACCAAACAGTCATGGCAGGTTTGTGTAGCAGCCCATAGAATTCGGAAATTGCCCTCAGGGAAATTAATGCTGGATTACTGACGGAGGCATTGGATTCGTAATGGCCATCATGCATTTGCAAATTAATTTTATGTGCTGTTCAAGCAGTAGGTCAGTGGGAGAGAGAATATGTCACTTACCTGCTTACATTCAGTTTAGATGCTCAAATTAGGGCAGGTTTGATTAATTTTATATAGCGATTTGCTTTAATATGAGAGAAGTTACAGACAGAGAAAAAAAGATAGAAACAGAAAAGGTTCCATTTTGTTTTGATATATGATAATGGTTAAAGGATATGGTTCCTTGTTAATATATCTGCTTGCTTTAGTGTGACAAAAGTTAAGGCCAGAGAAACAAAGATGAAGACAGAAAAGAGGTCCATTTTGTTTTTACATATGATAATGGTTACAGGATGTGGATCCCTTGTTTCATATATCAGCTTGCTTTAATATGACAGAGAAACAAAGTTAGAAAAAGCCATGTTTGTATAATAACTTAATTACTGCAAAATGGTATTTGGTCATGGAAACAAGTTGCCTGTCTTAAATGCGACATAAAACATAGCAAAAGCTGAGAAATTTATGCTGTGAAAATGAATAACTTTTTTGAAAGTTAGAATTTTCTATTTTTTATTTATAGTTATGTTTTTATCTAATCAAAAAATTTAAAAAGTAAAAAAAATGGCTACATATTTTTGAATTTACTTGACACTGAATAAAAGGATGACTGATAAAAAAAATTTTGATAATAATTACATGAATATTTCTAATAATTTTTTTTAGCACAAAATTAAAAAACATAATTAAAACAAGAATTAATGATTTTTCTAAAGATAATTTTCTTCATGAAAAGAAAAAAAATTGATAACAAAATAATCTTTTGATTTTTCTTACTTTCTTCTTTCTTCTTTCCTGTAAATCCTATTTTGATTCAGCCAGTCTAAGATTTCCTCACAGATGAAGAGAAGACTTGAGGCAAGAGAAATGTGGTTCTAC
This sequence comes from Acanthosepion esculentum, assembly GCA_964036315.1. NCBI lineage: Eukaryota > Metazoa > Mollusca > Cephalopoda > Sepiida > Sepiidae > Acanthosepion > Acanthosepion esculentum. The sequence goes on from OZ038488.1 coordinate 11,621,457, forward strand.
TGAAGGACACTGAGAATATGACGGATGGAACATGAGAGCAACAAAGAAGTTTTGGAAAAATGGAAGCAAAAAAGAATCTTATACTCAAAAAGAGACTACTGAAATTTCTTGGATACATAATGAGAAAAGAGGGCTTGGAAATTTTGGCATTCACAGGGTATATCAAAGGCAAGAAGGACGGGGGCAGCAGTAGACCATCTAATTGATCAGCTCGTGTGAATAACAAGGTGGGGTGGCAAAAAGACAAACTTTACTAAGAGCTACAAGGGATAATAGATAGTGGAGAGCCATAACCACCTATGTTCTGAAAGGAAGTGGCACATAGATGTAGATAAATAATATAACATCAAACCTATGGAAAAGGCAATGGGAGACCACTCTATTCCCTTTCACAAAAAGTCAAGGCAATTCACAGTGAATAAAGATAAAGAATGAAAGACATTATCTACTATTTTCTGAATTATGTTAAACACATTAGACTACCATAATATTTTCCCCTTATTTCACAAATAGAAACATTTTTATAAAAGGACAGGTTTTAATTTAAACATTTAATTTTTTTCAATACTTTACCAAGTATGAATATTTATCTAGTGAAGAGATTAAGAGTTTATGTTTGTCAAAGATACATATGTGTTTCAAGGTCAAGGAAGTTTAATTTTCCATTCATCCAAAAAACTTCAGTAATACTCACTGAGCATAAAATGCTGTGGTTCCAGTTTTGATAGGAATGAGTACAAAAACATCCCCACTCCTCGAAATATACAGATTCATGCTGGGATTTCTTCTTAGCCAATAAGATAGGCAACTTCTCAGTCTCATCTGCCATATTTGTGTTCTTTCTTGTCTTGAAGTCAGAACACTGCAATTGCTTGTCTCTATCCCTTTTGTGTGTTAACACCATTTGTAATTTGCCTCATTACTGTTGCTTTACCTTGACAATGCTCAATATTTTTGCCCTGTTCTTTTCTTTCTCATGTTACTGTTTATTGTAAACTTTGTCAATTCTGTTTGTTTGGTATTTCTGCCAATCACATGGCCAATTATTCTACAAATGCCAACATTTTTGTTGTTGAATTTAAAGACTATTTGACACTTATAGCACTAATGTGCTAGGCTGACAATTATAACTGAATGGATGGTAGTATTTGTGAAGAAAGACTTTAAAAATCTATACAAATTATAATTTGGTAAAATGAAAAATTTCAACAGAATTAAAGTATTGCAGACACATTATGAGAACATAATGTATTTGTGGAGCAAAGACAAAAATCAACACCAAGACAGTCAAACACCAAAAAAATTATTTCTGAAATGGAGGTCAAAGTTTCTAGACCAGACAAGGCAGTTACAAGGAATGGCAAAATATGGCAACAGTTCACAGCACCAAGGCTTAAAAGAAATTCTCTTACCAAGCTACATGACACTTACACTTTCCTCCTCACTTTCTCCCTTGACTCCTTTTTCTCACACATGCATGCAAATAAATCACATTTCTTTTCATCTTAACAAGCAACTACAAAGATAGTAAGATCTTTAACAGTCACACATGCTAAAAAAAATTTAGTTGTAAAAACAAAAAAATAAAAATATGTTATATTTTCATAGTTAAATACTTTTTCACACTTTTCTTTGTTGTGAGTTGATTCAAATCCACAACAAAATATTAATTAATCAGTTTCAGACAAAATAAAAACCTCTTTTTATTAAATTATTAATAAGATATGATATCTCTACTGAGTGGATATCAAATTAACATAAAACTTAATTAACTTACAATTTATATTGAAAGAAAAGAATTACACAGCATTTAAAACATATTGAATTATTGATATGCAAAGTTTCAGCTTTTAAATGTGTATAGTTATTAAGTTATTGTAAATTTTATACTCTTGAAGTAACACACATCCAAATTGAACTGAGCATTTTTCTGTTAAATATTTGCATGCATTTTGTGTTTACTACTATATCTGTGTGCCAGGTATAAATAGAAGAACAATGTATCAAGTATATAATCCACAATCAGATGTAATAATCCAAGTCTAAGTAGTAAGTGGAGTCTGTAAAAAAAATCTTCCTTTCAAGTTTATTTCCTGTTATAACAAGACTCTGGACTAAAAAGAAAATATCTGTTTTCTTCTTTTCTTTTTTTTCTTTGTGGGTGAATAAATATTAGGTTGGTGCAAAAATAATGTCGTTTTTTGACGTTCAACTTCATGTGAGAAAACGACATTATTTTTGCACCAACCTAATAATTTTACAAGGCCAAATTTCCACCCACAAGTTATTTCCTCTTTTCATGTATTAGTTAATTTAAAAAAGTAAAATTGTGATTATTCTATGAAAATTATATTTTGAAAAAAAAAAAAAAAAAAAAAGTGATGTTCCTGCTCTGTCTACTAAATGCAATATATTTGTCTTTAATAATTAAATTTTCAATTATTCAATTAATAAAAACAAACTGATAATAAATTAAAATAATTCTTGATGAAAAAAGAAAATTATCATTTTCTTTTTTTATTATTATTATCTGATATTGCAATCAAACCTGTTTATAAAATTTTGATTTAGATTCAAAATATTTTCCATAAAACTTTCATGATAAAAGTTAGATGTCTGTTCAATATTTATGGAGATTTCAGGGGGTGGAAGAGATTTTTGGTAAAATCCAAGAAGACTGTTAAAAAAAAAGCTTCATTTGTAGTGATGCCAATTCAAATATTTTTAAAATTAAATAACGTTTTCAAAACAAAGTTATCTTAAAAATGGGTCTATCAAAAAGAAAACATAATTTTAAGTAAACCCACCGTTAAAAAAAAACATCATTACCCACCGTCCCTTTTTTTGCAACAGTAGTCAGTAATAATGGGTTAAACCTAGGAAGCCAGGTTTTTATAAACTATCAGATTTTTTAGATGGGTAGGTTAAAAAGCTACATGACAATTTATAATGAATAGAATAGCTCTGCTATTTAATTTCAATTTGCATTTTCAAGCAATAACTTTAAGGAAATTTATAAACGAGTTATAAAAATTTGTATTCCATTTCCAAACTGAGAATTCAAAACAAAGTCTCCGTCCTTTCTTTAACAATTCCTTTACCTCAAAAGTTTCCATAAATATGTATTTTAAAAACTTCCTGTAGTGTAACTTTACTTACAGCATGCTAATAATCACCTCTTACATAGCTACAAAAGTACAATTACAATATCAAAAGTTTTTTCGTTTTTTGTTTTTTACTGAAGATTCAAAGAACCTTTGCATAGGATAATTAATATTTCTCAAATCATTTTTTTTATTACTTGAAGCTGTATTCTATCATAAAGAGTGCAACACCTGAATTCCGAGTCAATAAATTAATTATCAATTTATTAAAAAAAGATATTTAAACTTTTTTCAAATAAAGTTGTAAAAATGAATTGAAAAAGAAACAGCTGGAAAATGTAAGGACAAAAAGTTGGAAAAAAAAGCTAAATTAACAAACAATAATTACGAAATATAAACAAAAATTATGGGAGATATAAAAAGTAAAAAGACCAATTTGTAAATAAATTTGTTCATTTTTTTTAGTTTGATCCAAACAAATAAAGACAAATTCCTCAAAAAAAATAATAGAAAAGAATTTTGTCAGTATTTATGGGAATTAAACCAAAGAAAGCATGAAGTCGTTAAAAAAAGAAGGTGTGAGCTTGATGAATGGGAAAGCAGTAACAATAACATAAATGAGTGAAAAAAAAAATCAATTTTAATTAAAATAACAAAATTGAGATATTTTTCAATATTAATTTTTTTTCCTAATAGAGCTTATTGATTACCTACCTTTGTTCTTTGAAATGAGAGGACAACTCCTCTTTTAGCCATTATTAAACCTGTGAATAGCATCCTTCAAAGACAGATATACAAATTTTATAGTGTCCCACTACAATTGTAGGAGAACTTTCCCATCAGAACATGTGTTGGTAAATTTGTGAGTAACTCCAGTTATTTAAATCATTCTCTCTGCCTTTGCCAGTGTGTGTCTGCAAAGGGCTTTCTAACACACAAACCAAACAACTAGAGGTAAAGTGAGTATACTACTATAATAATAATGGGGTGTGTTTTAAAAGAACCACCATTACTATCGCCACTACTACCAAAATCAACCACCAGCAAAATACACCATCCCTAAGCCCTTGTGAGACGGGAATTTTTTTGGTGATACAGTATGACTGGTAGGTGCTGATGACAACCAACCTTGTTGCCAAGCTAAAAGAGGTGATGGAAATAATAAATAAAATAAAAATTTAAAAAAAGAGTGTAGTTGGGGCGGGGGTGATGAAAAGAAGAGTTTCAAGGCTGCAGTGGGTAGAAGTCTGTAAAAAAGGTGGCGGGGTGTTTAAAAAGACAAAAAAAAAAAAAAGAAGAAAAGCAAAGTTTGTTGAAAATCTTATTACCCAACCATTCCTTCTTCCCCCTTTTTTTTGTCGCTTTAATCTCTTTTAATAGAACTACAATAGAATAAGTGATCCCTTCACCCCACACCACTTTCTCAATATGCCCGATCTAATGTCATTCATTTTAAAAATCTTCTAACTGTGACTCACATCGAGATGAGCCACTGCCAAGCGTAAAAAAGAGCAAGCAACAAAATAAAATAAAAACTAAAAGTAAAATTTAAAAAAAATGGAACGACTGGTGACTTTTTTTTTTACGGAACTGTCATCCCCACCCGAGATCTGATCTTGTCTGTTCCTTTTAAAAGAAACATCACCCCAACCCTACCCTTTCTCTTAAATTAACGCACATTTTTTAACTTACCTAAATGAAAACATAATTATAATTTATTTTTTAACAGTTTTAATTAGGCAGATACATTGAATTACGTATTTACAATTGTATAACGTGGTCTAAAAATTAAATCTGATTTAAAATTTAAATTTCTGCAGCTTGTACGGAAGATTCATAATGAAATATGGAGAAAAAACTTATAGTTTTTTTTATTTTTTCTTACACCTTTGGTTTTTAAAAAAAGCCTAAAACATGAAGAATATCATTAAAACGAAAAATAAGAGAATAGCTTACTAATTTGAGGCATATTTGAACATTTAAGTGCAAAAAAAGAGTAAGGCAATTATTAAGGAAAGCACGTTGATCTTTTTTGTTGTTACATATGTTTGAAAATAAATTTTTTAACCAATAAGATTAAGAATATAATTTTTTACTCTACGCTTTTATGAAACTTAGTATAATGAATAATTTTTTTTATAATACATTAGAAATATAAAAAAAGGAATAAAAAACTAGTGAAATGGTACTTCTGAGTTTACTTTTAATTCATTGTTTTTATTTTGGATTAATAATTCCTTACCTGTTTGATGGGAAAATTTACATTCAATGAGGTTTTTTTTTTTTTTAATTATTCCGAGTTTAAGTGTTATTGAATTATCCTATATCCTATTATTTTCCGATAAGGAAAAGTAGTCAAAGTCGGTTGGTAATTCAGAATTATTACCTTTTTGAACATCTATCCAAAAAAATTTCTAGCACTTGTTAAAACAAAACAATATTACATTTCTTTTAAAAAATGTTCACACTCGAAAATGACATTAAAGTTTTGTTTACATTTTTTGGTTCTGCAAACATCTCGTTATTCAAACAAAAAAAAAACTCATTACAAGCAATAATAGGTGAATTTCAAAATCAGATTGAAAAATTAGGAGAAATCTTTTTTAAATAAATAAATGTAGATTTTTTTTTCATGTTGATTCTGAAAGAAAAAAATAATGTGTTTTTTTTGTTAAAGCACCAACTCTTAAAAAAATATATTTTTTAATTTTAAGTTTGAATTATTTTTGGTAATGTTCGGGATGAATTTTCTCCATGTTCACACTTGATATTGTATTAAATTTATTTACTAAAAATAAAATAACCTCTTCGTGGATTTTTTTAAATGTAAAAACTTTTTTGCCAAACCCCAAAAATTTAAAAAGTACATATACGAGATCTCAAAAAGGGGAGTGAAACTGACTCACCATAAATATTTCCCCAAAATTTTCTCATAAAATAATTCATTCAGTATACAATTCATTTATTAATGAATAACTACTGAAAATTATATATAAACTAGATAATTCCCTGATTTTTGGCAATTTTTGAAAAACATTGTGTAGCGATTTTTTGCTTTTAGTTTTATTTCAGAAAAATTTCATCCATTTTGGTGGTATTGACGTTAAACATGAGAATGTTTATTGACTTTTCTTTCATTTTCTCTCTGAAACCAAACAGCCTCTTTGATATGTCTTTTCTGTCTTTCCTCACAATCAAAACAGGATAGTCCATTACTTATGAGACATTGACAGGACATAAATCATACAAAATAAACAGAAATATAATGTAATTTTTTCATTCAATACCTGAATTTAATTTGGAAAACAAGTTAATACCTATACTTTTCATTACATTAACATTCATACTTTATGACAAAGATAATAAGGTCCTCTTTTCAGAGATGTAAAAAAAATCTAGTATGAATGAAAAAAAAAATTATGAGTCATTTAGAGATTCATCTTCAAATGCCTAAATGTAAACATAAAGTTTGATGAAAATATTACTTCAAGCCTTACCAGAGATTTAAGTGTTCCTATTTATGTAAAAGGATCTATTTTTGTTTGGTTCAAGAACAAATAGAAAGTGAGAACTAGAAAAACAAATGACCCTGCCTGACTTGAAATAGTTCTTGGACAGACCACTGGGTGTGTGCCAAAATGGTTTCTTTGGTTATCTGGTTTTCATTTCATGCAAACATGTTCTTTTAGTGCTAAGCATATAGGGCTGGGATATAAAACTAGATTCATAATAAAGCCGGCATTCCACCCACCCCCACCCCCACTATCATTTCTCTTGTTCTCTTTGCTCTCCTAGTCACCTGATCCTCAAAGAGAATAGGCAGGAAGTGAAATTCCTCATTTCTGCATATTAGAAACGAGAGTTGTGCGTTTCTTAAGGAGTTAACTGAGCTTTGCATTATCAAGACCGTCTACCATGACCAAATTGGTAATGGCATGCTTTGGCTTTGATGGAAAAAGGCGATACAGGTTCAATTCCTGTTGGGAGGCACATTTTTCTTTAGTTGTACATCTTAATCTAGGCTGGTTGACATTAATTTCACAGTTTAAGGAAAATAAAAAACAGGGACTTCCATTCAAACACATGTGTACCCACTAAAAATAATGTTTATAGTAATTTCTCTCTCTCTCTATGGCTATATATATATATATATATATATATATTAAAAAGAAGAGAGGTACTGCAAACGTTTTTGGTTGTAATGTGGGTTTTTAAAAAAATATTATTCTTTATTTTTCATAGTTTTTTTAAAAACCCACATTACAACCAAAAAAGTTTGTGGTACCTCTCTTCTTTTTAATATACAAACTTTTCTCTCGTTGGAACCATTATAACCTCTTCATTTTATATATATATATATATATATATATATATTATCTGAAATGGATTAAATCCAACAAATATTTTAATATATTTTCTGTTTTTTTTTTTTTTATGGATACACTTAATTAAATGCTCTGTTTTTTAATTAAACAATATTAATTAAAAAACAGAGCATTTACTGAAGAAGGCCGAAGCATACAACAGCCAAAACGTTGTGAATATGGCAATGAAAATGAGGATAACAGTTTGAATAATGTAAATAATGTAAGTAATCTTAATACCTCATCTCAGAGATATAGACAGATATAAAAAAAACATATAAACAAAATATATATATATATATATATATATATATATATATATATATATATGATGAATACCGTCAGATCTACATCCACACATTTATATATATATATGATGAATACCGTCGGATCTACATACATCCACACATTTGCTTACATATATATATATATATATATATATATATATATATATATATATATATATATAAATGTAGAGAGAGAGAGAGTTAAAACAAGTAAAAGGTTTGTCACTTAGTTGATTGATGTTACCTTTGGCATACTAACTCCAGAGTTTTGGAGACGGTCCCTCTGGGAATTACTCTGTCCACTCTTAAGGGGATATCTGCAATTGACAGCTTATACTCATTGATTTTTCTTTTTTATATGTACTTTTCATTGTTGCAAGTTCTTTTTTTCATAGTGTGTTCGTGCGTGCGCCCATCTACGTGTATGTATAGAATGTCGTACACACATACACAAGTAAGAGAGAGACTAACTGTACCCCAACATAGAGCAATGTGTGCCTTACAGATAGCTACTGTCCACTTGGGGGTGTAGACCATGGAATGGTTATCCATGTAGAAAATGGAATGTTCAAGTAAAGTTCAAATTCCAAACTAGTCTATTGCTATTAGTTATGCACTAATGCCCTTAGAAAAAGCATGAATCTATATCTTCTATCTGTAGCCATAGGATTAAATAGCAGAGTAGACTGAACTTCTTAGCCTTGGGTGATAACCAATCTAGGAGGATTACTACACTGAATTCAAAATCACAAAGAAGGCAATAGTAAATAATTTTGTTATCTTTCTCTAGAAGTCATAGTAATTCAAATAAATAAAAAAAAAAGATACTGTGGAGAGCCATGATTGCCTAAGTCCTAAAGAGACAAGTTATTTTTTTTTTAAATTAAAAAAAAAATTCCGCTTAAGATATTTATTTTATTTTTGTTATTTTTGTGTTTTTGTTTGTGGTAGGTGTGAAGGCTATTATGTGAGAAGTAGATGAATTTGAAAATTTCATGATCATAACAGTTGGCAGATGGTGAATCTTTGTGCAGCTCAGTCTTGAATTGTATTTTCTCATTTGTGTATAGGCACACAGAAAATACACAGTTGCTCTACTTTCTTTTTAAAATGGGAAGAAAATGAAATTTGTAAATTACAAAAGAGACCACATGTTAGCGAGTTAAGTGTGACTTACAATAAATAGTTCTACAAATATTCACAAAAATGAACTTTTTTGTTACGTAGAACAATGTAATTTAAATAAGGTGCATTTTGGCACCAAGAATTCTTTCAGACATATTTAGTTGAATAGTTTTGATAAGTTCTGTCTATTCAATTTTTTATTAACTTTTTCAAATTTCCGAATTAGTTGTCTTATATAATCAGTAATTTTACCAAAATTCATATTTATTTTATTTTTACATAGAGTAGATTTTTGAGGTGATGAATTATTTCTACGTATTGGATTAGACATTTTGAATTCAAACTTGTTGAGATTATTTAACCAAACATGTTTGAAACAATATAATTGTTATGTGTATTTCATTGAGACAGTTCAACTTAATTTCAAAATGGTGGATATCTGATTTATATAGCTCAAAAGAATTGGAAATATGGGTTATCTCTCTTCGTTGACTCGGTGAATTAATAGAAAAATATTCCAAAATGGAGAAATTCAGAAGTATAAAATCACTATTATTTTAAAATTAAAAACTTAAAAAATAAAATCTAATTTAAAGTTTATTTATTATAAATTCCAAATCATATTTTCATTGTAAAATTATCTAACTTTCATAATATTACCTCTGGACTGCTTGACAAAAAGCAATTAAAGGCAAGCAAATATTCAAGTTGGAAATATCAATCTTTTAGATTATCAGAATTTTAGTGTGCAGCTGTAGAACAATAATATTTTGAGTAGATATCAAGTCTGAGCATTTAGCAGAAGCTTTGCAAGTTAAAACCATCTTTTTTACTGAGTTTCATTTCTTTTTCAGTGTATATCTTTTCTTTCAGCTTCAAAGAAATTTGAATATAAAACCATTGTTAATAACATATTTTATTAGGATATTGTTTGAATTGGCTGATTATTGGCCCACTGATTACAGTTATATTTTAAAGCATATCTTTAGATAATCATAATTACTCTTTGTGATCATTCTTGTACAAATTCACAATAGTTATTTGCTTAGGGAATCACTAAAATGTTAGTGGACCACAAACAAATTATGTCCATAAATCTATTAATTTGAATAGCATTTACCCTATTTGCTTGTATGTAATACAACTTGAATATAATACAACCCCATGTTTCAGGAGTTAAAATCAGGGAATAAATTAGATCCTTGACTATAATACAATTACATAGTACAGCCATTTCTATGGAAATCTTTTTTGAAAGCTTGCGCCATATTATTCATTAAAATCTCAATATCATGTATATATTTCACTAAAATATTTAATTTTTCATATTAAAGAATAGAAATGAACTTAAGGCTTAGTTATTGTGTCTTTCTTCACTTAAGTTCCATTTCAAAACTTATTTTCAAATTTCCAAGGAAAGATGCTGAATAGACATACTCGGTTATACATACTCGGTTATACATTTTCAGATTGTTAATTAATCTATCCTACTTTTCTGTTTCATATGACTATATTATATTACTCTATATTAATAAACAATGAATATAAAAAATATTGCCTTTCATTAAGAATGAGGAGAAACAAATATTGCCAACATATCAAATACCTTTTGTAAACAATTGTTATCAAAATCGGCTTTCTTTGTCTATTATTATCTATTGTGCTAACTGGGGTTGTTGGCAATCTTGCTGCTTCAAATAAGAGGTTTTTGAAACTGAGTCAAAATTTATGAAAACTTGGACTTGCACAGAATAAAACCCCCAACATTTTGCCTTTAATGTTTATTCAAAATTTCTTGTATTATGTACAAGAAAATACGGTATGTATTTCAATATAAAGTGAGCCTAAATTTAGTATAGGAGATAAGTACATTGAACATAGTTGAATAGTCTGTGCTAGAAATAGTTTTGTACAAGTTGCTATGAAACCAAAACGTTAACCTAAAATCTTGAGTTATATTCTTAAATAATCTCATCATATGGATGTCCTACATGGCACCACATTTGTTCAGAAATTCTAAACTGTCAGCTGCATACAATCACTTTCTCTGATCAATGGTTAAAGGTGGCTCCAAGCAAATGAAGCATGTAGATATTAGTGAGGACGGTTCTTTTTGAGCCTTGTGGACTGACCTCTACAGAATCACAAATAAAGAACTTTACTATTTAACAGAAACCACATCACTTGAGGACTTTCAATAGCAGCAACAGCTAAAGTGATAAGCACAACTAATGTCATAATCAAGATATTTATGTTCCACATTAGTCTGAACAAAATATTAGGAAGGAATCCCCCCCCCAATCAATACTGGAAAGAGTGGACTTGAGAAAACTATTTTTTCTGAAAATTCGTTTTAATAGAAAGATTTTATAAATTTCACCCAAAAGTAGCAATGAATGCCAAATATTTCCTTATAAGGAAACAGCTAATATTAGCATTAGCATTACAGTTAAAGAGAAAAAGGTTTTCGGTCAGGACAGTTTAATATGTCAAGGTGAGAATGCAGTGGATGATGTTCAGGATTGTGATGGATGTGGTTAAAACTTGTGATGAGAAGAGGTTGAAAATTTACTAAAATAAATTCGACACATTATACGGATTTTAATATGAATATTTATATAGGGTGTTGTGGATTTGAATCAACCAACAACAAAGAAAATGTAAGAAAGATTTTTAAATGTAAAAATATAAAATATTTTTATTTTCGTGCTTTTACAACTAAATGTTTCATAATGTGTATGAGTATTACAGTTATTTAAATTCCTTGTTTGTTAAGATGAAAAGAAATGTGATTTCTTTGTGTGTATGTATGAGAAAAAGAGATGAGCAGGGAAGTGTTAAGTGTCACATAGCTTGGTGAGGAAGAGTGTAAGTGTCATGTAGCTTGGTGAGAAAGATGGGTGAATGAGTAAAGGAATATCTTTTAAGCCATGGTGTGGTGAATCTATTGCAATATGTTGCTGCTTCTTCTCCTTACTTGGCTTGTCTGGTCTAGAAACTTTGCTTATATAGTTTTCAAAGGGATCATGAAGCATGTTTTTTTTATTGTCAGTGGTAATGTGATCCATTGTTTGAAAAATGTTAAATATTTATTTTCAAAGCATTAATTTATTAAATGGAAGGATGCACAAATTTTTTTATCATTTGGTGTTTGACTGTCTTGCTGTTTATTTCCGTCTTTGCTCCACAAGAGAACAATATGGCTCAAAAGAGGACTAGGAAAAAATTATATTTACATGTATACAGATAGCTAAAAAACAGGAAAGAGACTTTATGAGATTAGCAGTATTGTCTGTGTGTGAATGTGCCATGTGGTTTGGTGAAATTAAGCAGTTGGCCCACCTAGGATTAGAAATTTCCCCCAGTGGAGACGAATCCCATGTTGTTACTAGTATATCCCAGAGCAAAACAAGAAAGAAAGAGCGAGTCCTTTCCTTTTATACTCCTGATTACCATGCCACCTAGTGGCATTAAGCAAAGGCCATTGGCAGACAAGGTGGAATAATCCCAAAAGTGAGAGGGAAAGAAACTCACAGACAAATCTTTCAAATAAATTTCACAAGAGTCAAACACCAAAAGGACAGATTAAAAGACAGCAAAATGATACCAGTCATTATTTTTGCATTGGGTGTTTTTTGTTTTTAGATCTTAAATAACTAAAAGTAGTAACATATTAATTGTTTATTTTTGGTACAGATATCAGACCAGCCAGCCTGCCAGCTCCACTCCCCTGTTACAATGACAGTAACATGATCCCATGTTCACTCTGCTATTTTGCTCACAATGTACCTGACCATTAAATTTGTGGTGACATTTCACATTAGTTTTGTTTAGAAAATGTTTGTGCATATTGGGGTTACCATTTTGTAGAAGGTTGAGGTGGATGAAAAATATTTTTAAAGGTATTTGTTTTGTTTTCCTTGATTAGTTTTTTACATTAATGATAACAGACTTAGAAAGGAACAGACAAATAAATAAGCTTTTAGTTTATAATGCAAACATTTCTGAACAGACTTTTAGATTGATGTTAGTCTGAAAAGCTCTTTGCTAGTTTTGCCACAAAATGCAGAAGACTATCTCTGCACACATTCACAAAGACACTATAATGCAGTGTGGGTACTTGCTATGATAGACAACATTAGAGTAAATATTTCATAAATCCTACCCATGATATCCAGGTAACATGTAGCAGCATTACATGTGACTTCTTTATTTTTTTAATTATCTGTACACATGTAAATATAATTTTCTCTTGTTTTTTTCTTTTAAGTATGTTCTCTATAGAAATATACATGTTAAAATCCATGCAATGTGTTGAATTCATTTATTTTGAAAATTTTCAGTCTTTCCAATCACAAGTATTAACCACATCCATTATAATCCTTAACACTGTCCACTACACTCTCTCCATCACATTTATATATTGCTTAACTTAAAAGCATTTACTTTTTAAGAGTATTGGTAATGCTAATATTAGCTGTTTCCATATAAGGAAACATTTGGTATACACTGATCGAGAAGCCAGTGCTACTTTTGGGTGAAATTTATAAAATCTTTCTATTACAATAATTTTTCAGAAAAATAAGTTTCTCATGTCCAGTTATTGTTATTGCTCTTTCCAGTACTGATGGGTGGGGAAGCTTTCTAACCATCTGTCCTTTATTATTTTTAAGTAATTTGAGAATAAAAATGACCTATAAACTCTTCTTCTGCGTTATGTCCCTACAACTTCCAATGCACTGCAGCTCTTAGCAACATTTTTTTACCATCTCTCCTATCCTCTATTCTGCCATCCATTCAGGTAGGTGTCCTACTGCCCACTCTTGCTTTGTTTAATTTATTTGAATCAAGTATAACAGCCTATCAGATTTCAGCAATCTAAATTCTCACAATTGTTTCATAAAGCAACTGTAATGATTCAAATATAGGATTATGCTTTATATTGAACATTTTAGTGAATATTTACTAAGTGTCAATAAAATTTGTTTTAATGGCAGTAATTGGATGATTTCTTTTTTTTTGAGTTCTTACTTTTTTTCTTTCAATTTGAAATTCCCGCTTAACCAGGATTCATAGGAATTACATGTGAAAGTAGAACAGAGAGAATTGGTATCATAAAGAGATATATATTTTCATCCAAGATCAGGATGCATTATGGTACAGCTGTAATTACTGGTTGACAAATTGTAAATTGACATGAAATTGTGTTAGCCTGCATACAGATAATTGCAAATGGCTTTGCTGTTTCCAAATTTCAATATACATTCTCTTCATTTAAAAAGTAACAAACATATGCCTTCGAAAATTACGAGACAGACATTCTTGTTCTCAATCAACAACTGAATAAAATTTTGTAAATTCTAAAATTTAGTTTGGATATGGAATATTAAATTAAAACAATATTATTTTAAAAAACAGATAGTGCATACAAATGTGTGAGAGATAGATATATAGTTAATGATAGTGTGGCCATATGTGAGAGATAGATATATAGTTAATGATAGTGTGTGCATATGTGTATGAGACAAAGATAGAAATAGCGATAGTGTGCACAGCTGTGTGTATGTGTGTGAAAGAGAGACAATGTGTAAATATATGTATGTGCATAAGAGAGGGATTGATAGTATTTAATATATGATTATGTGTGATAGAACTCATGGGTATTTTTTTTAATCATTTCACCCCAAGCAAGGTATTAGAGCCACTAAGATATGAGAGGTTACCGAGTGTGAGAGAACATGAGAAAAAACATTATCAAATAATAAAAAATTAAATTATAAAATAATAACAGAACAGGAATAAAGAAGCTAACACGTGACATTGCATTTAAATTTTTGAAGATCAATATTGACTGGGAAGCAATAAGCTGGAAGAGTGTTCCACAAGCAAGCAGTGTGAGATAAGAGACTGTTAGTATAGAACTTATATGTACATCTAACCATTTCAACTGTAAGATGGTGAGATATTGCTGCCAATCTACTACTGCACTTAAACTCATAAAGTCTAGATACCAAAGAGGACAGATCATCAGAACAATTACCATGAAAATATTTATAGAAAAGGCAGAGGGAAGCTACATTATGGTGATGGGAAAATGTCTAAAGCCAAAATACTAAATAACATTGCAGATTCTTCTCTGTATTTTATCAAGAATCCTTAAATGTGTAAAATGTATGAAGCACCTGGCCAGATGTGGTAGCAATATTCAATGCATGGCTGAATGGTCATCCTATAAATGTTTAAGATGGATTCTGGAGAGAAAAAATATAATCTAACATTTTTATTTGTAAATAAATCCAAAAGATATAGGCTATAGAAACATATTTGATTAACACAATATCTCATATATCTGAATAAATTATTAATATCTTCCATGTTATTATGGGATTCTTGATATTCTATAAACTTAATTAGTCTTTCAAACATTGATTTTGATAAATTTTCTTCTGTCTCAATTTTAACATTGTTTGCAGACATTTTTATTGCTTCACAGAGATCTTTGCTTGAGTATTAGTTTCCTTTCTTGAATACATTATTTTTAATAGTTGAGTACAAGTTTTTTTATTGAGTTGATATTTGGAGAGACTGAAGGCCATTCCATTAATTTGGTATTCTTGAAACCTTTTTATTTTTTTGGCAAGGTGGGCAATAGTCAGCTTTGCAGAATGTGAAGGAGCATTGTCTAGTATGAATATAGTCTTTAACCATACAGTCTGATTGAATGTTTAATAGAACAGAAATGTAACCAGCAGAAAAAAAACTTTGTTACTAATGTTACTGAGGGAAGTCATGAATCCATCATTTTGAACATTGTCTCATCACATGCTGACAAAAAATATTCTGTAAAATATAAGGCTCTGCCTCATCCTCAGTGTACTGCTATTGTCACCATTTGAAGTAAAAATTGATCATCAGACTAGAAAATTTTACCCTAAAGAGATTACCTCCACCCTTTACCCAAATAATGAACTCACCAACAAAAAAAGGCAAAAATAAAGTGTAGAGTTATATATGTTTTAATAAAATTCACCTCAAGCAAGGCAGTAAAGCCAATAAAACACAAGGGGTTATTGAATATAGAAGAATAGAAACATTACTCAGGAGTAAGAACAATAGATGAGTAATCAGGAAAACAGTAGATAGCAATTGACATTGCATTTAAATTTTTGAAGACTAAAATAGGCTGGAAATCATGGAGCTGGAAGGTAGTTCCACAAGCAAGAAAAGAAACTGTTAGCATAGAAGTTACAGTTACAGCTAGCCAACTCACGTGGTCACTACCCAAATAAGTAGTCACACAAGATGAATATAGATAACTTCCACTTCTTTTCTAGGGGAGGCTACTTATTGTCTCCACCCTTCACCTACTTAATTTAAATAATAAATATTAAAACAGATATCTTCATGCAGTGATAATTGTTAACCACTACATCAAGATTTTAATATTTAACACAGTGAACAAAGTGAAAAGGTATAAAGCTTTTTAAGAATGTAATGTTTCTTTATAAAATCTTTCTTTTTGAGCATGTATCTCTTGAGCTTTCTTACATCCTTCATTCTCTAATTTGAATATTCAGTTTTCCATTTGGTTTTAACTCAGAGACTGAATGTAGAGCATCAGACATGAGCTCTTTCTGCTTATTGAATGCATCGTTCTGTATTAATTACACTTGATTAATCCTTTCTGATTTAAAGTCCGCCAAGTATTGAATGGTTTTCCACTTACTAAGATACAAAATAATGGATGCAATGCCAATATGGATGTATACTGAAAACCACTTATCATGCCTCACTTGTCAAAATAAATTGTATATACATGTGTGCACACTTCTAAAGATATATATATATATATATATATATATATATATATATATATATATATATAGACTTATCTACAAAATAGAACCAGATTCCAATACAATAAAGAAGCAGAATCTTTGCCCGGCCTGGAAATTTTTAAGATGGAATCAACCAAGATTTCAGTGCAGAAAAGACAGGTATATTTTCAAAATTTCCTTTCAAATAACTAAATAAATATATTTATTTTTGTACCTTCTGCAATTTCTGTGTCAATTTTTGGTTTATTGATCAAATTATACACAAAATAATTGTTTTTTATCATTGAATTCATCCAATCAAGTATTTGTCTTTATTGCTTTGCAAATTAAAATTAGCTTTGAACTTTAATGAAGCTTTTTTTTTCTGGGAGTGAAAGAGAATGAGAAGATTTAAGTGAGGAGAAAAGACAATAAAAGAACAGGTTTCAGAAAGACAGTAGATGTTAATTGAGATTGCATTTAAATTTTTGAAGATTTTAGGCGGTAGGGAAGCAAAAAAATGAAAGAGAGTTCCACAGGCAAGAAAAGAAACTATGAGAATAAAACATACAGTTGCAATCTAGCTCATGCAATTGTAAAACGATGAGACCTAGTTGCCAATTTAGTAGGATGCTTAAATTCATGCAGTCAAGGCACCAAGGAGGAAAGCTCATCAGAACAATTGCCACAAAAAATATTTTTAGAAAAGACAGAGGGAAGCCACATCACAGTAGTGGGGAAATAACTGAAGTCAAGATGTTAGGTCAAGACAGATTATATTACAGACCCTTCTTTAGATTTTGTCAAGAATCTCAGGATATATAGTTGGAGCACCAAATCAAATATGGAATAATATTCAGTGCATGGATGAATGATAGATTTATAATTGGTTCATTTCAAAACAGTAGCATCAAGGTTAATGAAAAAAATATTCCAGCATTTTTGATAAATTCTTATATAAATTCATAGCATCAATATTCATCCATCAAATTATTTTCCACCTTTCTATATTCTAATATCACCTGTCAGCTAAATTTTGTATCCCATTATTAAAAAAAATGCTTTCATTTTTCTTTTGATGATTTTATTAAGGAATTTTTTTATCTTGAAATTGTTGACATAAGTGATAAGACCAAATGTGTTGTATAAAATGAAACAAATGATAGTGTGAAATTAAGAGGTTTGGAGAGTCCATTGAGTGTAAAACAGCTTACCGTCCTACTCCCAGGATAATTTTCTGTGTTATATCTGCAACTTGAGGATAGGATTTAGCATGCAGAAAAATCACCTATAACCTGCCTGGCCCACAATTATTTTTATTCTAATGAAGTATTTAAACTAGCTACAAAATTACCCATAATTTTTAGCTCATTTCTGCAGGAGGCTGAAATGGACATCATTGGCTCCAAGAAGATATCATGGGTTTAAACTGGGTATTAACTGAATCAAACATCACCATTTGGTTGGGTCTGTCCCAGTGGTATAAGTTATCAATTTTTTTTTTGTGCATCAGTCAGAAGCTTAAGGGGGTGTCAGGTCATGAAAACACTTTATTATACAAGAAAACTAAACCTGTGATAAAAAATCGAAAACTGTTCTGGTTTGAGGCTTTGAAATTATGGTAAGTCTAATTATACCTAATTTGAAAATCATTCTTTGAATTCTTGGATCAAATTTAATTTCAATATCTGGAAGAATTACACAAAAGATTTCATGAAACCACATATTTTGAAATCTAAATATTTTACAGCATTTTTCTTTTTTCTTTCTATGTTAGAAATTTCCAGTTATATACTGGCTTTATACAATTAAAAAAAAGTCAAGATTCAATTTAGTAAACCTGACGGACACAAAGTAAACATCTAGTTTAGCATTATATTTACACTGTGAAATTAATTCTTCACTACAAACTTTAAGGATGTTGGGATTTTTAAAAGCTAATATACTAAAAACATGCACTACATTAGCAAACACAGAAAATTTGGCAGCCATAACTTAAACTGGCATTGAATCATATTATCAGAAATGAAAAAAAAAAAAATGAAAAAGACATATGTTGAATTATAGTTAAGTTGAACTCCTGGATAGTAACAGTTTAGTTTCAAGTGGTTTGTAATAAAGAATTCTCTTTGACCCTCACTAAAAAAAAAAACCATTGCCAGTTCAATTTTGTTTAAATGTTGAAGGCTTTTCTGGATCGAGTTAGTGTTGAATTCTTATAATAAATCTATTTTTCATTGACAGAGATTACCAAAATGAAAATTTAGATCCCAAAAAAATGTTTTGTATTTGTTAAAGAAAAAAATGCTTAAATAGTGATCAATGTTCCTTTGTATAACTTCCCTGAAAAAAAAAAAACATATTTATAGATTCTGAATTTTTATGGAGAATTTAAAATGATTGCCCAACTGTAAAAGTAATAAAGAGTTGGGTAAATGTCAAAATGTCCAAAAATTTCTCTAGCTTCTGTGTGAAAGGTTAAACTGGAAATTTTAGCTAAAGATTAATAATATATAAATTACTTAAAAGAGTGATTGCAAGCCTTTATTCTTATTTGCAAAATGAATTAGAAAATAGTCACAAATTATGAAAGTCCCTCAGGAAATAGTAATATTAAAATATCATATTTTCCCTGATTAAATAAATGAATAATGCATTCAAATTTTTTATTATTTTCATTTATTATCAGAAAATTACACATGCACACACACACACACACACATATATATATATATATATATATATATATATATATATATATATATATATATATATTTAATCATATTGCCCAAAGCAAGGTGATAATGCAACTAAGATGCAAGGAGTTATTGAGAGTGAAAAAGAATGAGGAGACTTTAGTGAGAAGAAAGGACAATAAAAGAACATGGTTCAGGATGACAGAAGATGGTAATTGATATTGGATTTAAATTTTTGGAAATTGTCAGTGACAGTGAAGCAAAAAACCAAAAGAGTTCCACAGGCAAGTCCAAGAATAGAACTTATGGTTACATCAAGCTAATTCAACAGAAATATATGCAGGGTGCAATGAGTAAATTTTGACCATTTTATATTTTTAACTTCATGCATGGTTTGTTTCTGATTTTGTTCACTGCACAGTATAGTAGGGCCAGTTGGTACTGTCTGTGAGAAAAAGAGGACCACGACACAATTCACTCCACCAATTTGGAAACAGTATGCTGTACTGCTTAGCATTCATGCCAGAGGCTCAAATATAAACATTTCAGAGTGCTTGGGTGTCAATCTAAGGAGAGTGCAGAGGACTTGGAAAGAGTTGGATGAGTCTAATTGTGATTATGAAAGTGTCTGGAGTGATCACTAGTGATGGCGACGTTATGCCTCCATTCATCTTCCCACAGGGCCTCAGAACCAACATGGAGGTCTACATCAAGTGTGTTGAGGATGTAGTGCAGCCCTGGGTCAAGAGAGCGGCTGCTGGAAGACTATGTCTGGCAACAGGATCATGCACCATGCCACAAAATCAGGAGAACCCAGACATGGCTTTCAGACAATTTCTGCAACTACATCATCCCTTACATCTGGCCACCTAACTCCCCAGGCTTCAACCCCCTCCCCACCAATGATTATGTGTGGGGTGCTATTGAGTGTGAGACTCCTTATAACACCAAAGATGAACTGAAGGCAAGGATTATGACAGCATTCACCAACTTAAACAAGGAGACTGTCCAGAAGAGATGCAGGAGATTCTGGAGGCAGTGGTTGAAGCCAATGGTGATTTTATTGAATAAATTTACTCTTTAGTATTGCAAGATATTTGTGTGGCAATTTTGGTAAATATATCTGTTAAAATGAGATGTCAGTGTTATTTTCATTTTGGCATAAATTAGAGGAAAATTTATCCATTGCTCCCTATAGATATATATACACACACACACAGCATATTTGATGGCATACAAGACACTCACTGAGTTTAACAGGAAATATAATATTAAGAACAAAATTGCTAGATGGTCCACTGAATGTTATTTGAACTTCATCCATGTTTCCTATTTGACTCAGTTCAAAATGACTTTCTTTTCATAGTTATTAATATTTATGAAATTCTAAAATTTACAGAAAAAGTTGATTCTCATATGCTATGTGCAAATCTGCTCTTATATGCCTTTTAAAACTGGGTTTTATTTGCATTTGAAAATAGAATCTTATTTGCTGTCATATGTAGTAATAAACTTTTTATATCGTTAATAGCTGCATTAATTCCTAACAACTGAAATGCACTTTCTTTTTGATTTTCAATATACAACAGAGTACAGAAACTTGTTTAAACAAATTTTAGATAAAAATTGCATAATTAGGTGTTCAGTTAGGAAATTGTGTTTTTTTTTATTTATCTAAAAACAATTTTTTTTGCAGTATTCAAAAAAATGTAAGTTTGTGCAGAAAATGACAAAAGCTAATTTATGAAATAATGGTAAAATCATTGCATCTTCTGTATACCATATCCCTTAAGACCATAATAATTCTCCACAACTTTTAAAGTAGTGGGACACTCAGTAAGAAGCAAATTCACTACAGCTGGAAATTGGTCATCAAGACTAACATGCTAAACATCATACTATGGTAGTGTAGTGCCTTAATAAACATATTAGCAGCAGCCTGGAGGGTATAAAAACAGGTGAACCCTTAAGTAACTCTCTCTTCCTGTTTTCCTCCTTTTGAACTGTGCACCATCAACTTTTCACACTGAAGCCAAAAAGGGCTGTGGACACTTCACACACAAACTCACCTAAACAGGCAAGTCACACTCAAATACATTCATTAACAATTTTTGTTGTGTATTCCATTTATTTCTAGGAAAAGAAACTCTGACACTTTCCTTTTGTTAATAATAAATGTTATCTTGCATTGCAAATCAGTTGGTCTCTGTTATTTTGTGCATGTACCTTTTCACCACCATTATTTCATGTAAAATATTCTTGTAGAAATCTTACACATTAATTATAGAAGTTGCCAACATATTAAAGTAGGTACTCACTAATATGTGTGCTAATATTCAAATCAAATTTCAAATTATTCCAGGACCCCTTTGATCAGTGGGGTACTAATTAGGTTTCCTTCGTGATATTTATGCTGGCAATGGTGAAGGAAATAATTGGCCACATTTATATTCTCTCTAATTAAGAAACAAGTGATTGCACAGGGTCACAGTGTATCTAAGCACAGCAGAAAATAACCTCTGACCTCATTTATTAGGACATAACTTAAAAAATATCTTTCACAAAAGAATAAGAACATGATGAAAAGTACAAGATGAAGTTACAAGACAAAAGAAGTGTTATATAATTATTGTTTAGTTCAATATTCCTTGAAGGTTACAGATACCTGGGCACATAGAGATATTGTGATAAAACCAATGAAGATGTGGATGTAAGTCTATAAGAATCAAAATGTTGTAATAAAAATATCTTACGGAATTTACTAAGAAAACGGATCAGAATTTTGTAACCTATATGTAGTCATTTGTTATTTTCTCTTTTGTTTATGCATAAAGTTATTGTGTAATGCTAAAATTGAAGCTTTATGTTTTCAGGAAAAGTAGCAAGAATATTTAATTCCTAAATGTGTTTCTTTTCTCATAAGTTATTCTTTACTGCTGGTCCTTTCAAAAAGTTCATATCAAAATATAATAATTTTATAAAAAGGTATGTATTTTTTTTTATATTTTACTTTTCCAAACCATAAGTTTACAAATATTTTTTTTAAATTGTTGAAAAAATTTACTTCCTTTTTTTTTTCAGATTTAGTAAAATTTAATTAAAATATCAAATTTAGAGCACTTTTTTTTATTAACTGCTCTCTTAGTAGAAAAACACTCACTCCTAGTTAATCAGGAGAGGATACCAAAGGAAGACTAAAAAAAAAGAAGCATTTATAATAATTGTGATAAACATTTTTTGAGAAATAAAAGACAAAAGTCAGAGCCCAAAACAATCAAAATGTAAAACTTTGGTGAAAACACTTTAAAAAAATTCCCCAAGAAAAAAACAAACATTTATACATTTTAAAAAGAGAAGAGAATACGTAGTTTTATTAAAAACTTTTTTTATTACTATGGCTGATATCATCACTCATAGAAAGTGATCAAATATATATATATATATATATATATATATATATATATATATATATATATATATATATATATAATCCAAGTATAGGATTGGTGTATATGGAATAAATTCCAATAACCAAAAAAATACTATTCTTAAAAGAGTGCGCAATACAGAGTAGAGAAAATATAATTTATAATCGAAAATTATAACATAAATATGTTATAAAATCACTACAAAAACAGCCATTTTGTTTCAACACTTCTGCTGTCTTCTCAAGTGATGGTGTTGAGTGTACACTCAACACCATCACTTGAGAAGACACCAGAAGTGTTGAAACAAAATGGCTGTTTTTGTAGTGATTTTATAACATATTTATGTTATAATTTTCAAATAAATTATATATATATATATATATATAAAAGGAGTGAAGAAATGTTTGAAAAGATTATTATCAGATAAGTGGAATTTACTCTGGCTGGGAATAGAATAATGAAAGATGAAATTAACAGTGAAATAAAATCTATCATTAAGAACCATCAACAAGAAACATTTGGACCAATTATACCATATATACATATATTTTTAACCCTCGACTCCTTCAATGTTCAGGGGAACCTGAAAGCTAAAGAAACAGACTTTGATTCTTCTTCATCAAGATCCTTTCAGTGGGCTTTCAGATAGCTTGGCAGCCCCCATCTCCTCTCCAACTTTTTGACTGACAGCTGGTGCATGGAATATAGTGTGGGTTGCCCAAGATCTGTACACTAGGCCATGGGGTTTTAAATTCAGATTTGCTCTTTTAGACCAGTTGCTACCCAAGCCTATAGGACCCAGTCTATACCTGCTATTTACCTATAGCTAGGGAGAAAAAAAAGAGATGGATTCATACCTTTCCCAAGGATATTAGCATGTAAGAAAATATAATGAACACGACTGGAATTCAAACTCCAATTCTTCAATCCCAGTCATTATCCAATTGCCCAGCATGCCATAGAAGATTGATATACAGAGTGCAATGGAGGAATAACATTCATACGTGTTCAAATAGGTTTGCCTATCATCCGGTTCACACTCCTCCCCTATCTTTTAGACAGGAGTAGAGGTTTATACCATGTTTCCTTTTTAGGACTCAGTTTCAGGTTCCTAATAATGTCTTTTCCTTCTCTTTCACTCCCAGTAGCCACTTGCATTTTAGTGACATTATCACCTTGCTTGGAGTTGAATTGATTTGAAAAAAATTCCTTTAACATTGGACCGTTTACTCTTAAAGGTATATCAATTTGATAAACAAAAATAACCTTGTAGCAATTCACTACCTAACCAGGTTTTCTTTGAAATGCGAAATTTTGGAAATTTGAATGTTGTTTTATAGCTAATAACAAAAAGACAAAACAAAATCTGTTTTTAATCAATATTTATTTATGAACACAATTTATGGAGGTATTGTGAAGTAATGGATAGTGGCTTAGATTGAGGAATTCAAGGGCTAAGTTCAAATTCCAGTTGAGTTTGTTACATTCACTTACATGTAAATACCCTTGGGAAAGGTATGAATCTATCTCTTTTCCTCAATCCCCAGTCATAGCAGGACAGACTAGGTGCTATAGCTCTGGGTGGCAACCGATCTAGAAGAAGGACAACTCTGAATTCGAAACCCAAGTGGACGGCAACTAAACTGGCTTCTCCTCCAGATGGTCAATCAGGGAATGAGAAGGATCTGGATTTGAAGCTCAATTTTGAAAAACTGTACTGGTATATTAATACATTGTTGTAGCACCTTTTGCATTGAATATTTCTTTCATCCGTTTTGGAGTAATGAATCAATTAATCTATGTCAATCAATCCTCCACACGCCTGTGTCACTAATGCCCCCACTTCAGTAATGATCTACTTCAATTCTTTCAGATTTGATTGATAATATTTTCTTAATCACCTCTTGATAATTTTGCTGTGTGTGTATGTGGTGGGGGAGGTCATGCTGGAAGATAAATTCACTGTCCCCCACCAAAATCTTGTCATCAATGTGGATATCATAAGGAAATGATCTAGATATCCAGATAGACTACAGTATTAACTAAACTTTTTATGAAATATCTTTCCAACACTGGTGACAGACATACAACCCTAAACCATCACAGATCTGAGAGAATTTTACACTTTTTTCACACATTTGGCATTGTAGCTCTCGTGTGACTCTGTGGTGGTGGGAGGTGGGGGGGGGTCTTCATCACTGAAGGAAATACAGAATTTTGATTGCTCACTGAAAAATGATGCTTTTTTTTACAGTAAGGTTCACTCTATACAAGGGTCCACTCTAGGTAGAGAACCCTCTACATTATATTAGGAGGCAATTTGTGCAAATAGGAGGAGATAACAGTTCGCAGGAAGAAGCTGTTTGAGTGGAACTTCTTGCCGATGGAATATGGAGGGAATGTAGGTAGTTTGCTATTATGTAAGTGTCATGGTGTGTCTTCGCTGTAAAGGTTTGAACTGGCAGGACCAGTAGTTTGTCCTACTACTTTCCATGTAAGTAGTGACAGAGCAGTGAGAGGCTTGCCACATCCTGTCTGTGAAAAAGAGTTTGGAGGGTGGAGAATAATAATTTGTCACCCACAAGGACTCGGAGACACTTTTGCATTCTATCAAGGCTAGAGAATGAGGTCTGGGCAGCTCCTGCCCAAATATGACAACAGTACTCCATTTTTGGTCTGATCTGGCTCTTGTAAAGGTAGAGAATAACAGGAATCATGTATTTACTGAAGCTGTACAGGGAGGCAACAATTTTACCAGCATCTTTAGCAATGGATTGTATATATGAATTCCACTTGTAATAGTCTATCAAAGTATGGTGCCTCCCCAAGAAGTCATCCATTCATCAAGAAAGGTGGTAATTCACGGTCTGACTGGCAATAACGGAATGTAACTAGTTTGCTTTCCAAGGCATTGAATGTCACTTGCCAGATTTTCCCCCACTGGTTAGTTTGTGCTAGATTGGAAGAGAAATCAGTTGCCAATCAAGAGTTTTAGAGTATATAGTCGTATCATCAACATAGATGTTTACAAATGATTTGAGTATATTCTTAGGTAGATGTGGTTTCATTGATCAACAGACCAACTTTAATGGTCTATTGGCCAGATTAAATGCTTCCATTTCTGCTTAAAAGTTAGTAGTGGCTTTGGAATTGGTATCCTGCTGTAAGTCTTTGGAATGTTGCAGATTGAGAAACAACTAAACAAGCATCATTCCAAGCTTTATAAAAATCATCACAATAAGTAAATTGGTTGGAAATAAGGATTAGGCATGGTGAAGTAATGGATAGTGGCTCGTACTGAGGAATCGGAGAGCCAAGTTCAAATTTCAGTCAAATCCATTACGTTCATTTATGTGCTAATACCCTTGGGAAAGGTATTAATCTTCTTCTTCTCCCCCCAGCTATGGGTAAATAGCAGGACAGACTGGGTTCTATAGCCTTGGATGGCAACTGGTCTACCACAGAAAGAAATGGCAACCTACTATGGGAAAAAAAATCTGCCTTGTCAGTCATGTATTGAAAGATACATGATTGCCTAAGCGTATATCACGCATGGCACATAACTGACTGATTCCTTGTATATATGCCGAGTTCGAATTCCATTTGAATCCATTACATTCACTTATGTGCTAATACCCTTGGGAAAGATATGAATCCTCTTGTTCCCCCCGCCAGCTCTAGGTACATAGCAGGACAGACCAGGTTCTATAGCTTTGGATGACAAATGGTCTACCGGAGAAAGAAACAGCAACATACTGAGGGGAAAAAAATCTGCCTCGTCAGTCATGTATCAAAATATACATGTTCGCCTGAGCATGTATCATGCATGGCACATAACTGAACTGATCCAGCTGCCATTCATCACTAGCTGTTGTCTTTAGGTCAACAGTTGGATCATTTTGAACAAGATTCATCTTGTTATCTTTGAGATATCATTTCATCTTGACAGTTATGAGTCTTGCCAGCTTTCCCCAACAGGTTAATGATGGTTTGTGTGCTTAACTCTTGCCATTTATGGTGCTGGGTGATGATATGTTGAATGCTAAAACTTTCCCTCTTTTTATATCAATCCTTGACACTGAGGAATACTCATGAAATGACATCATACGTAAATGATTAAATAAATTTCAATTGTGAAGAAGGAAATGCCAGATTATTTACCTATATTAAACTAGTATATTGTCATCGGTAAAAGACCCACTTTTAAACAAGTCTGAGGGAGAGATATATGAAAGTTATTCACAAAAATTACACTTTTTCTGAATCATTGCTGTACTTAGTTGAGTCTATAAGAACAAAAGAAATTGAGTTGCTTGCTTTTAGCAAATTCACTCCACAAAGGAAAAATTTTACATGCTATTATTTTATCCTTGGTTCAATGAATTCATGTTTTATTTTGTTCTGTACCTGAGGCTTACTGAGGTACTTGCTTTGTTTATGTAACAAACAACATTACAGGTTGAATTCATTAAAGAAATACATTCATTTACTGTAATGATTCTATTTATAATGACAATAAATTTTGGGAATGGAGGAATGAACTAACGATTTTATGCTAGTTCTGACTGCATGTGGTTCAGGAATATATAACTTCCCACTGACTTTACCACTACTCCATCACTTGCCAACTTAGCATTAGTCATTTTCTGTATTAACAAACTATTTCTGGTGATAGGGAATGAAAAAGATTAGTGATGAAACATTTAAACTCACTCCATATAGAAAATGGTTTAAGCTTTTATAATTACTTCCCACTGACTTTAGCACTACTCCACCACTTCCTAACTTAGCTTAAGTCATTTTCTGCATGAACAAACTATTTTTGGTGATAGGGAAATGAAAAACATTGGTACTTTAAACCTACTATACATAAGCAAAGTTTGGATTTTTTTTATCATTTCCCACGGATTTTACCATTACTCCATTCCTCACCAACTTAACTTTACTCATTTTCTGCATTAAAAATCTAAATATTTCTAGTAATAGGAAAAAAGAATTTGGTGATTAAGCCTTTAAACTTAATGAACATAGGTAAAGTTTGGATTTCTGTAATCATTTCCCACAGACTTTACCACTACTCGATCACTTCCCAACTTAGCTTTTGTCATTTTCTGCTGTACGATATGAAAAAATTCCATGATGAAGAATTTGAACTCATATTATGTAGACAATGGTTTGAGTTTTTCTGATTACTTTTCACTGACTTTACCACTACTCCATCACTCCCCAACTTAGCATAGAAGAGAAGTTGATGGATAAACACCAAATATTTTCATAAGATTTGTTTTAATAAGTTCTGACACTCTACATGTATTTTGTTCACTGAAAATCAGGTAATAATATGGATTGTCAATGGTCAGGAATTAATCAATGAAAGCTATTTTCCTCTGACTGATATACTGTCTGTTATATTAGAGCTCAGTCTCAGCATGATTAATTATTGCCAATATCAGCATAAAAGACAAGAACTGAAAAGAAAGCCAATAATAAATATATAGATCCTTAAATAGCAAAGTCTATTTGTAATACTAATATACCAAAGTATTTGCTTGTTGTTCTTGCCCTATTTACCAGGAAATTCACTGGTCTTTTTTCTTTTCTTTTTTTTAGCATGGATCAATTGGATATCTATATGCAGACTGAGAATTCAATTAATTGCATTGAGTCTAGTATACTGGTCTCACAAGATATATAAAATTTGGTCTTCATTAAATTCTAAGAAAAGAAAAAAGCACAAAAAAAGAATGGCCTTGTAATTGACAATTCAATCTTATTTTAGCATTATTTTTTCTTCAAACTCATTGTCGTTCCTTTGAAAAGATCTTTGCTATTTCTAATAATCTATTTGCCACATCAGCAAAAAAACAAGAATATATCCAATTCCTATTTATTAAATTCAGTTAAGGAAAAGTGATAATGTTAACCTTGTTCAGATTTGATCAGGAATCACTTGATAGAAACTTTATTATAAAATATTGTGCATAGATTCAATTAACATGGCTTTAATTTTAGTTTTATGCTTGATCAAGTATATTCATCTTCAACTGGGCTTTTGGGATTTTTCTCTTCTTCTATAAATAGAAATATGGCTTTTACATCGTAAAATTAATTGCAGTGCTACCTTCTTCAGTTAGAGAAATCTGTTCAGATTTGTTAGAAAACTGAACAATTGCAAGCAACTGGTTTGGATATCAATGAATTATTGAAGCAGTAATTAGAATATTAATTAGTCCATTACAACCTGTTTGAATGTTGAAATTTCTTTTTATTTTGATTTCAAATACAAACTCCAATTAACAGACTACCTTGACATATAAAGTAAGAAAAATAACTCACAAGATTTCCACATCCAGAATTCAGGAAAAAAAAAACTTAACAGTTGATAGGAAATTTAATTGGAATAGCCAAAACTCCAACAGAAAATCTTCAACCACAGGATCTTCCTTGCATGTGAACATCTGGTTTAAAGAGTGGTGTTGGTAATGCACACTAGGGTAGGTCAGTTTTGGAACCATGGTATTGCACTCAATTTGAAAGTTAGGGTTTGACACGATAAAGAATGACACAAAATATTTTTTCCAAATAGTTACCACTTTTTGAGGAAATGAGTTTAAAAATTAAGTTTATGTTCAAAATCATAACATTGGAATTTCATTCTGGTGATCAGTGAAAGCATTAAAGCACAGCCTTATAAAATTTATAATTTCCTGAAGCTTTACAAATTGTATATAGACAAGATACATAGCATGAGAACATTATTATTAAATCATTGTGCGATCAAATAAGATCTTCATTTACTTCAAAGGGAAATTATACTGAACATTTTAGCCTAAATATGATGTAATATATTATACAGTGCAGTAGATTTAGTGTGATTTTCAATAAACAATGCAAATTTAAAACATTTTATCTTATAATTTGTACACAGCAGCTTTATGGTGTTATATACACTTTTACCTTTTTTCTTTTTTTAATTAATTATGATCTAACAAATCTTATTTATTGAGTAGTCTTTTTTGTAATCTTTTACAAATTTTTTTACACACTTTTTACTTACCAAATACAGTAAAAAAATTGCATATTTTGCTTGTGGTGATTCATATTTATAATTCTGGTTTTAATACATTTTCCATTCAATGTATCTAATACAAAAGATATTAACTTTATCTCGATTTATAGTAAAATTTTAAAGCCAGTTTGTAAGCAAAAACCTGCAGAAATTGGGTATTTCTGTACATTTTTTCATACATTCTTTAAAATTAAATGCTCAAAAATTGGTAAAAGCTATGAATCTAATTTTTGGTATCCATATTTATCACATCAAACCCCAGCTTTCATACAGAGTGCAATGTTGATTTTCTGAAAGAAGTGAAAAATCAGCCTGCCCTAATGCACACACAACTCGCAAACCTTAAATTGTCACTAGCACAAGCCTGAGAGGCTATTCCACTTGTCTTCTGCATAGTGTGGGAGGAGCCTGTAACAAACGGGGACAGTGCTCCTAAATTTGTGAATTACAAAAATTAAAATATGTACCAGTATGAAATATTTTCATTTTTGTCGATTAATTGGAAATAAATAATATTCAATATTTTTTTAAACTATCCTTATTTCTATTATTCTTTTACCAAAAAAAAAAGCCAATAATTTGTTAATCTTCATTCTCATTCTTTTGATCTCAATGTTTTGAACAAAGCATTCTTTGCCCTTCCTTCGATATATGTTGCATTCTTTGAGTGTTGCACAGTACTTTTTCCCCTTTCCGATAGGAAGACAGTTCAAAGTAAGATTGCTCTTAAATCATAGATAGAAGGGAGAAACCAAAACTCCCTATAAATCAAAAGAGCCATATAAAAAGCCATTAATCTGATGTAAGACAGGCATGGCAGAGCATCTCAAGAAGAAGAAAGCAAACTGTCTTTTGTAGAATGAGTTTAAAATAACAGACAAGAAAGCACACAAGTAGGTAAAGGAAAAGGAACATATGAAATACTTAAAAAATGGAGTCAGTAATTTGAGGGTGGTATTTAATTTTATATCTAAACCACTGCTTAGCAGAACAATATTTGGCCTTTAGGAAATTTGATGTAAAAAAAAAAATATAGGTGCCAGGTTTTGATTATCTATGGTCAGGTTTATTTTTCTGTCCTAAAATTTCCTCCCTTAAGACTTTCTCATTCAAGTTTTAGAACTGTATTCCCATAGAGAAGGTGAAAATTACTGAGTGACACTTATGGATGACCAAATGTAGCATATTTCAAAATCAAATTGAAAAAAAAAGGTAATAAAACTGTTTGTCTCATCATATAAGATGAAGGTATGAATGAGTCTGAATCATTTCTGGAATTATAGCAAAATCAGAATTTCATATCAAAACAATGGCTACAAATATTATCATAGAAATCCAAGAAGCCATAACACTTGTAATAAGAACTGAGGCATAATAAAAATTAATAAAGCTTTATTGAATGGGGAGGCACAGCTAGACTGCTTATTGATAGTATCTAAGTGATGGAAAGTTCTTCTTTCAAGGAAGACAATCGTCATCAAGAGAGGTAACTCCTGTTGGTCTATACCACATCACTTTCCCACCACTGTAATGTAGCTTCCATGTGCCTTTTCTATAAATACTTTCATGGTAATTCCTAGGATGAACTATTTGCTATGGTACATAGACTTTATGGTGATTTACTAAACATAGCTTAGTTGTGGCACAAGGCCAAAAGTATGGGGCACTCAATGGGGATCAAACTCACTACTCAGTCGTAATTGATCTAGCAAGACAAGCTTGCTAAACATTATACTGTGTCAAAGTGTTTATGATTCCTAGACTTTATGAATTTAATTTGACAAGATCTCATCAATTTACAGTTGAAATGGCTAGATACAACTGTAAGTTCTATGCTAACAGTTTCTTCTCTCACACTTCTCGCTTGAGGAACTCTCTTCTGGTTTCTTGCTTTCCAGTCAACTTTGATCTTCAAAAATTTAAATGCAATGCCAGTCTTCTTGATTCATCTTTTATTGTTCTCACTCTTTAATAATGTTTCTACTTTTCTTATTTGACACTCAGTAACCCCTTCTTATTTGACACTCAGTAACCCCTTCTTATTTGACACTCAGTAACCCCTTCTGCCTTAGTGACTTTAATGCTTTGCTTGGGGTGAAATGATTAAAGAAAAATAAAAGAATAAACTGTATATGCATTGCTTTTAGAAACAAATAAATAATATAGATTTTGTTTCAGGAAATTTCACAGTAGATATTAAATTATAATAAATTTAGTTTTTCTTGTGAGCTCAAAAATTCACCGAGTTCCTCAGAGAATAAAATTTAAAGGAAATTTCATATTTTTAAGTATTAATTTAGTCAAAAGCAAAAACATTAGTTCATGGGATTTTAATTTTTTTACAATGATGTTCACCCTGTACAAGGCCCAAGAGTCACTCGAGGTAGAGGGTTACAGGGTAAGAGGCACCACTCCAAGCAAGGTGGTAATGACACCAAGGTGCAAAGAGTAACCAGAAATGAAAGAGAAGGAAAAGACTTTAGAAAGAATTGGAAACTCAATCTTGAACAGGAAACAAGGGATAAGTCTATACTACTGTTCAAAAAAACAGGAAAGAGTGTGAAGTGGACAATAAGCATACCTATTTACTCTTAATGAGGAAAAAAAAAAGTAAATAAATAGTAAATAAAAGTTCAGAGTTTTATATGGACACGTTACAAATATAGAGTTGAAGTAGACTTTAAGGAACTGGAAACCCAAAACTAAACAGGAAACCAGGGATAAACCTCTACTCCTGTCCAAAAGACTGGGGAGGTGTGTGAACTGGACAATTTCAAAATAATAAAATAATATTCCAAAAAATAATTAAATATTTTTAAAGCTTGTAGAAGAAAATCTTTAATTTTATCTATTGAAGTGAATATGACAGTAAACATTCAAATATATGTTGATTTTAAACGAAAAATAAATTTTTTTTGAATTGTAAAAGAATCACTAAAGACAAGCCATGAATCATTTTCAAGCAAAAGTTTCAAAAGAAATTTGCTTCCAGTTATAAGTTCTCTAAGAATAAAGAATTCTCATTCACTTGGTTATTCTCCAGGTCAATAGCCAGCCCGATCCAAGGAATTTGAAATTTCTTTTTAAGGATTAAAAAGTATTTGAGTATGCTCTAGATCAGCAAAATTCAAAATGAAAAGAAACTTGGTGACATTCAGTCTGAACTGAAAGAAAATGGTAGAATTTAGAGAAAACAAACTTGAAGACATTTTTCATTTGCAGATAGAAAATGGTTAAGAAGGATTTTATTCTCTCTGAGAGATCCCTTAAAATAAAATCTTTTTTCTACATCCTACAATTGAAATATCCTCTATTCTCAGTGAAATGTTCAGAATAATGAAAATTGTCTAAAGATATTGAACATCCCAATAAAATAAAATTGGTATCACCATTATCCACACCAATGCTTAGTTGATATGAACTTAAATAGCCGGGTTTTAGCAAAAAATATCTTATTTAGAGATATTTTTCTGTAATAAAACCTAACAAAATTACTGTTTCAAAGAATAGAGCTGGTACTCCACACACAGCTCCCTAACTTAAAATGTCACTAGCACAGGCCTGAAGGCTATTCCATTTGTCTTCTGCACAATGTAGGAGAGCCTGTAATAAACATGGAAAATTCTCATAAATTTTCATTTGTGAATCTATATATAAAATTCTGTCCATCTGTCTGTCACACCCTCAAAAATAGCTATACACTGACCAACTGAAACCAAATTTTAGGGAGAACTGCAAACAGGTAGTGGGTACAAAGTACAGTTGGTTTTACCAGGGTGAGTAAAAACTGCAAAGTAGGGTTTTTGTGAAAGTATTTTTCCAAACAAACCACCTTATTCAAATTTCATCGATTGGTTTGTGAAATTGAACAAAATAGAGTTTGTAAATTTCAATAACAAATGTTAGCAACAACTTCAACAATACCAAATACTGTAGGGACTTCAACACGCATCAGCATGTTGCAAAAAGATTCTAGTTACAAAAATGTGTACAGTTATAAAATATTTCGATTTTGAATATTTGAAGAGAAATAATTAATTTTTTAAAACCATGCTTCTTCTTACTTTTGTTTTGTTTTACTGCTTCTGTTATGGTACTCATAATATTAGTACCCAAAAGACTGAATAAGTCATCAAAAAATACCATGACAATGAGACATAGCGCACAAACTAGATTACAAGCAGAATAAAACCAAGAGTACAATTCTTATTGATATATTTACCTGAAGATGGTTTACCGGGAAGATATGTGAAAAAATGACATTCTGACCAAATATGAACAAAATATTTGGTCAGTCAAGTTCTGAAAATTGAATTTTATTAATCTCATATTTTCTAGTTTTTTTTTTTTTTAGTTTTTATTAGTCCTTGCCAAAAGCTAATCTTTACAATTATAAATATGAAAGGTAAAAATAAGAATAAGTTACATTTTATTTTTTTGAAAATTGTGTATATTATATATAAAGCTGCTAAGTTAAATGTAAGGAAAAAAAGTATTTATTACTTAAACATTCTATCATGATATACTGATACACAGGAACATTGATAAGTAATTGTTTCAACACAATTTCAATTTGTTCTTTTGGGAGCAGTTTAACTATAAAGACTAAAACTCTGAATTGATATTTGAGTTCCTCTAGAGGAAGCAAAACTAATTTCAAAGTAAACAAGATAATTTTTTCTTCAAACAATCTAGTGTTTTTAAAATCCATAATATTCAAAGGATATTAACCTTTTCACTGCTTTGGGTGTACATAGACATCTTTACAAATCTTACATTACCTGCTATCGATTTATATATACATTATGAAGACACTATGAAAATTTGGTCCTTAGTGTTTGTGTTATAGACTTACTAACACTTAGTGATATTTCCAAACCAGTAGAAACATTTAGTTGCATAAAATACAACCTCTTCTGTGATCTATTTTCATTATATTGTGTGTTGGGTGCAACAGTTGCAGGGTATCCAATCAAAACCAAAATGGCAGTTCCCATGAGAAATCTTCATCAGTGTCTTTACAGATTTATTTTTCTATTTTTCCCAAAATAGGCCAGTACAGACAAGCAACAATACTAAAACAATGCAGCAATGAAAGTGATAAGTCAAATAAGATTGCCAACAGCAACTTTCATAGTCATTGATTTCCAGTAAATGTCAATTTCCTATTTTTCTCAAATTGGGCCAGCACAGCCAGAGAACAATACAGCAGTGAAATTGCTAATATGTATCTTAACTGTATCATTTTTTAAAAAAAATAAAGTACTGATATTTACATAAAACTAGAATTCACTTTTCATCACTGCATTTTACTCATGTGACGTCTGATCGTTTTCAGTGTTGAAAGGAATGACATATTTTCAAATGTCAAATTGCTACCTCATCAGACAAAAGGTTTACATTTCTGTTATCATTAACATTAAAAGAATCTATAAGCCAATATTTAGTGAATAATTTAACATGATCTTTTTAATTTCATTATAATTTCAAGAGAATATGAAAACTAGAAAGGTTAAAAGTACTAAACATGAATCATGAATATAAATAATTCCTAAAGATATTCCTGATAATATCACATAACATTGTCATTAATACTTATAGTAGATATTAATAAGTTTCATCTTAGCAATAAATTAATTCTTCAGACACAAATAAGATAGAAAAAAAGCACCTGTTTCCCTGTTTAGGATGAGGATGAGATAATTAACAAGGAACTCTGCTGGAGAATTAGAAAATTGAAAGAGGCAGATATTGCATTGTCAACTTAATTCATTGCACTATGGTTTTTCCATTTTCAACAACAATAAAAAGATTCATATATAGAATTGCTTGTATTACATGAGGGGCTCTGAAGGGGCCTCACCTACCTGATCAATATGGCTGGAATTAATTAAACCGGTTTGACTTATTACCAACATATTTTTGATTGGAATTTTATTCAGAAAAAGAAATTAAAAAAAGTATATGGTATGTCTAAACAAGGCTGTAGAATGGATCAGCTGAAACAGTGTGATAAAAATATCAGTCACAGAAGCAATTCAATTATCTGAGCAATTCTTCAAAAACAAATTAGACTTTTATATGAAAATCTATTTATTGGAGTGTATCCAAAGTATTTTCATTTTTAAATCAACTCTATTTTTTATGCTTATCTAATACTTGACAACTGATATTTGTGTATTTATCGGCCTTATTTCAATGGACAGGTCATCCAACCTTAAAATACTTCAACCAATTTCGAGCAGCACAGTTAGATATTGTTTCATTTCCTTTATGAAATACTGACAGTAGGTTAATGAGCACTGTAACTTAGTTTAAAAAATGAGTCAAAATTGTCAGATATCCACCACTATAATATCTGAAAGAAAAATTATACCTGAATAGAACTGAGAATAATATATATATATATAGATATATAATATTAATAATATAGTAGAGTCATAGTCTTTAGATGGGTATATAAAATAAGCTTTAAAAGGCTGTAAAAACTGAAAATACTTTTGATATACTGTAATATATGATAATAATAATAATTATTATTATTATTATAATATTAATAATACAGTAGAGTCATAAACAAGGTTCAGAGTAAAAGGTCTAAGAAATGAAAATACTTTTGATACAGCCTAATATATAATAATAATAATAATAATTTCAATGTTAATAATATAGTAGAGTTATAGCGTTTAGATGTTTACATGAAATAAGCTTTGGAGTTAAGGTCTAAAAAATGAAAATGCTTTTGATACACCCTAATAAATAATAATAATAATTATAATATTGTGGTCTTGTAGTCTTTAGATATGTACATGAGATAAGTTTTGAAGTTCTGTAAAAACTGAAAATACTTTTGATACACACTAGCATTTGCACATATATCATTTTAAAGTATTGAATGAAATTCAGACTTTAAAATATTCATAAATGATTTCCTTTCCTAATAGAAACAAATATTTTAGACATTTTATTTTTAAAATGTCTGAAATACTCAAGGACAATTGTGAGGTTGTTCTTTCAATGACATTCTAAGATAGAGAAGTCATTAATATGTTTATAATCATCATCACCTCCTACGATATTTCTATTATTGATTTTATAACAAAAATGGAAAAACAAACAAATATTAAGGCTAAATCAGTTGTAGAAAAATTCAACCTGTGAAAGATGAATCTGCATAAAATGAACTATCATCTGCCATTTTTCGGGAGTCAATTTTCTTTCCCTAAGATCAGTACTGCACTAAAAGTCATTATAATTAATTCAATCATTACAAATTGATGTGATTAATCTATGTCACTTGGCAATAGAATCTTCCACTTAGCAATGCCTTTATCATATACATATCCTTCTTTTTCAAGTTTCTTCTTCATCTGTGTAAGTCCATACATTTTTTAAAATGCTTGCTTCTGATAAAGAATGACTTCTTTTTATAGTAACTTGAATAATAAATGCAGTTAAATACATTCAAAATTGAAAGCACTTACTTTTATTTTATCATTCCAAAATGAATGTATCAAGTGAATGCAATATTTTTTGCAAGAAAATCTATTTGTGGAATTCTATTACATTACTGCTGTATTCTGAGATAAAACACAGTCGTATGAATACACACAAGTATATGAGAGAAACTGTCTTCATAGCAGAAGCAGTTGCCATAATTTGTTGTTGGTGTTTAAGAATGCAAGACAAACTGAAACTCAAAGAGTTGTGAGTTTAATACCAGGCTACAGCAGTGGTGAACTAAAAAACTTGGGGAGTTGAGTTAAAGGAAAATAACTGAAACATCCAAAAGAGGTATGGCACGTGGAACTAGAACTATCTACTCCAGTGGATGAAATAAAGTGTTCGGTTTGAAATTCCAATCACCTGAAGAAGGCTGGAAAGTACAATGGGTGAATATAGCAATGCTGATGACGATAACAGTCCGAATAATGTACATAAAGTGAAATCCACCCCACCTTTTCTTCCCTATATACAGCTTTATGCAAAAGAAAAGAAAAGTAAGTTTCATATATATATATATATATATATATATATATATACAGAAAAGGTTATAACTGTGCCAATGAGAGAAAAATGTATATTTTAAAAAACAGAGAGAAACCACAAACATTTTCGGTTATAATGAGGATTTGTTTTAGTGTATATATTATATGTTATTCTTCATATTTTTGCTACACACGTTTCCAGTCTCATGACCTTCTTCAGGCAAATTAAAGGAATCAATTTTTAAAGGAATAAAATTTCCTTATGTTCTTTTAATATTTCATCGTTCATTTTCTGTATTGTAGTGTTTCCCTACTTTTTAACCTGCAACGTTTTGGTTGCATAACCTCTTCCTAAAGCGACGTTTTCGTGCTGCTAGAAAGCACGGCCCATAGCTGGGAGAAGCCTTTTCCATACCGCTCCACTGCATTTTTAGTTTTCGTATACAACGAGGTTGCACCGCTTCAGCTTTGGCATCAACTTCTATTCGCATTCTTACACAGCATTTCTACAACCCTTCAAATGGCTCCTACACGACGAACATCCGCATGTCAGCAACTGAAGACCCCTAACACCGTTAACGTTACACATACAGAACAGGCAACTGCTTAGGAGCACATAATAACTCCGGTTACAGATGATCATATAGTGTCTACTTCAACCTCTGCTTTGCACTCTTCTGCGTGCCGTGGCGATGACCAACCCGGCAGCTCTGCAAAGGCTGCAAAAACACCCAGGCGAGGCAACCTTAGCAGGTATTCTAAAAAAGCCTCACTGGCTAAGTGGAAACGGGAGCAGAATTACATTGAGTGTGCCTCATTGGGGGAGAAGTGGCTGGCGTCTACTTCAACCTCTGCTTTGCACTCTTCTGAGTGCCGTGGCGATGACCGACCTGGCTGCTTTGCTAAGCATGCCAAAATACCATGGTGAGGTAACCTTAGCAGGCGTTCTAAAAGAGCCTCTGCAGCAAAGAGAAAGCGGGAGGAGGAAACCGAGGTAGAGGCTTCTTTGAGGCTTTCCAGTCAATCTCAACGGAGACAGTATGTTTTGTCACATGAAACGCTTGGTGAGTGTAACTACCATTTGTACTGCAAATCAGTTTACACATATTCGTTGAAAAGTAAGAGGAAACTACCTAAACGTATGATTTTTGAATCAAGCACGGGCAACACCGGGCCATGCTGCTAGTATGTATATATATATATATATATATATGATGACAAATTAAAGAGCAAATAGGAAACGTATATCAATCTCACATTTAACTTATTAAAGCTTAATCAGTGATTGAGAGAAAACAGATAAAAAGACATTCTTAAAGAATCTAACTGATATCTAATACAAAGAATACATTCTTATAGAGGTGAGCCATAAATTAGACACTCCGTGTGACTGCTGCATGGGCTGACCACACAAAAGTGAAGACATCAGAACTTTCACTAGACAAATACACATGCACAATTAAAAATACACATTACCATCTGATGCCCACTTACACATACAAGAATCTTCACAAACTTACATACACATAGAATTATCTACGGTTTTAAAACATGTGACCCATGTCTGACCAATGAGAAATGACCCAAACATAATTGAAAATACTAGTGTTTTTTTTTGTGTGTTTTCACTCAATCTCTGATGAAGTTTTAATAAAAGTGAAAGATGTTAGATTGATATATGTTTCCTATTTGTTCTTTGATTCATCATTCTGTTGGATTCTGATCCATATTTGATCTGCATTTGATCCTTAACTTATATATATATGCTGATAAATTTGTAAAATCTATATTTAGTAACTATACATTTAAATATACTTTATTAAAATCAACCAACAAGATTATCTGCTTAAGTTTTTATTGTACTTTTCTAATGTTCGAATAAACTCATAAACCCCACTAAAACACAATTGGGTAAAGTTAGTAAAATTATATTACAAGAAATTTGCGAATCGTTAAGGACTTTCTTAAATATCAATCAATGGCGTTCCACTTATGAATGTATAAAATGGTTTAGGAATTACGACAAAAATAATAGATGTTCATTTATTAAGTATGACATAAAAGAATTTTACCCATCAATTATGGAAAAAAAACCTTTAATGAAGCCTTACTATTAGCCAAAGAATTCATTTCAATTTCCAATGATCCAATAGATCTTATCGAACATTGCCGTAAATCGTTGTTATTCCACAATAATGAGTTATGGATCAAAGAAGGCGATAAAAGTAATTTTGACAATCTCATAGGGGCATACGACGGCGCAGAGGTATGCGAGTTAGTCGGATGCCTCCTACTTAATAATTTAAACAGTCATGTGGACCCTGATAACCATGGTCTGCACAGAGACGATGGTTTAATTATAGTTGACAAAAGCAACCCTAGGAAATAATCCAAAAAAAGCTTCACTGTTTTTTTTTTAAATTCGGATTTAACCTAGACATAGAAATAGACCTAAAAGTTACCAATAACCTGGATATTATATTAGATTTGTGGGATGGTACTATTTCACCATATAGAAAGGAGAATCAGTACCCGCAATACATAAATGTAGGCTCTAATCACCCGACACATATTTTGAAGCAGATAACAAAAAGTATTAATCACAGACTGTTCACAAATTCATCGAATAGGAATATTTTTAATGCAAACAAAATAACCTATGAACAGGCCTTAATGAAAAGTGGACATAATAATAAACTAGAATATAATAATATAAATGATGACCATAGAATGAAAAACAAACGCAGAACTAGAAGTAGAAATATACTATGGTTCAACCACCCCATATAATTCTATGGTGAAAACTAAAATAGGCAAAGTATTCTTTAGACTTCTCAAACAAAATTTCCCACAAACTAGTGCATTATATAAAATATTTAACAAAAACTATGTTAAATTAAGATATAGTTGTATGCCCAATGTCGCTAGCTTAATTAATGGATACAACATGAGAAAAATTAAGGATAAACCACCAAATAAACCAGGCCCTCCCAAATGTAATTGTAGGAATAAGAAAGCCTGTCCTCTCCAGGGTAAGTGCCAGCAAGAGTGCGTAGTATACCGGGTAAAAATATACAAGGATAGAATTAACAACACTGATGAAAACCATAAAGTTTATATAGGATCTACTCAAAATAGTTTTAAAAAACGCTATTATAACCATATTAGTAGTTTTAATAATGAAAGATTCAAACATAATACTACGTTATTTACTTACATATGGAAAATTAAAAATGACTATAATAAAGACGCCATTTTGAAATGGGGAATATTAAAGAAATGCCATGAATATAAAGCAGGTAATAAAGTTTGTCCTTATGTATTGAGGAAAAATTAGCCATTGCTTTATTTAAAGAACCTAATAATTTGCTAAATTTAAAAACAGAAATCTTAAGTAAGTGTAGACACAGTAAACACTGGTTACTACAATAGGTTTGGTTTTCTTCTCTTCTTGTTTTTTTTTTTTAATGTTTTTAATAAATAAATAGGTTTAACCCCTCCCGTTGTTGAGTTACTGTTTGTTTTTTTGTTTTTTTTTGGTCACATAGTCATGTTTTTGTGTTTGTGTTGTATACTGTTCTTATATTACCTCTTTAGGCAGCATGCTCTGACAATCCGTGTAGGTGAAGTGAAACCTTGGTAGGTTTGTCTGGCTCTTTAGGCTGACTTACTATATACATACATATATATATATATATATATATATATATATATATATATACACACACATACACACAAGTATAGGATTGGTGTATACAGAATAAATTCCAATATCCAAAAAATACTATTCTTAAAAGAGTGCTCAATACAGAGTAGAGCAAATATAATTTATTAAAAAATTATAATATAGATATGTTATAAAATCACTACAAAAATAGCCATTTTGTTTCAACACTTCTGGATCTTATCAAGTGATGGTGTTGAAACATGTTATAATTTTTTAATAGGTTATTTATATATATATATATATATATATATATATATATATATATATATATATATATATATATATATATGAATATAATAAGTATTTTATATACATTTTCAATATTTTATGCATATTTGCAAATGCTGTTTTCAGTGGTGAAACATTTTATTTAATGCAAATTGTTCATTTTGTATCATACCAGTAACTGGACTTGAGAAAAGACAATTTTTCAGGAAAATAGTTAAGAGAAAGAATTTATAAATTTCAACTGATAGAAAATCTAAATGCTCAGTCAATGAATGCTGAATGTTTCCTTATAAGGAAACAGCTAATATTACGACCATTACCAATAGCTTTGAGTATTTTGAGTCTTTCCTGACAGTGAGTTGTGTTTAGCATTCTTGTATTATGATATTTGTCTTGTGTTAAGTCTTGATATTTTTGCTATGTGCAGAAATTTAATAAAATATATTTATACACAGTGGTGGCATTGCACTGGTTCACGCAAACTGATTCTTAATATTATAAAAGCTTTGCAAACTGGTTGTTGGATTATCTGAAAATAATCTGATATATAATAGCTAAAAATATCATTAATACCATTGCTGTAAGTTCTGCAGAGGCCGGAAGAGAGTTTTCAGTGATGAACATGATTTATTCTCACAAAAGAAATCATCTTCAAGTTAAAAATGTAGCAAATCTTCTAGTCATAAATTTGATTGGATCTTTGGAACGGCAGCAATTCAATTCAAATGTGTCTAAGAAACCATAACACAACTGATGACACTAGAGTCAAAAAGAATCATACTTCTGGACAGAAATATGATGATAAGAGAATTTCAATCTGGAAATGTCTTAGTAAATAAATGTGTTCTATTAAATTACTGAAATAGTTTAATTCTTTTTGATGCCATAAAGTGATTTGTTTCTATTCTCAGATTGAAAAGAAAATAAGCAGAATAGGTTCCTAAAGATTACCTGCTTTTGTAGAACTGGTTCCTGAAAATTTGGGATGCCATTATTATTATATATATATATATATATATATATATATATATATATATATATATATATATAGGATTAATACAAATAAAATTTATCACTTATCTGATTGATGTTATATTCAGCTAAGTGACAAATTTTATTTGTATTAATCCTATTAATGCTCTATCCCTGGTATCAAGCACTTTATTACAAAGACTGCTTGCCTTACATGGCCTTTCTCTCAGACTTCCACTGACAGCAGTTTTGGCTTTACACTATCTTTGTTATTGTTATTATATATATATATATATATATATATATATATATATATATATATATATGTAAGCAAATATGTGGATGTAGATCCAACGGTATGATGAAAATGTGGAAAAGACAAAGCAAAATCCAGTGTAACCGAATCCAAGAAAGAGAACACTGACTTTGGAATTTCAGTTTTTCTGTTTCTGACTAGTCCTGTATCTATCGTCTCTTCATTTTAACTTAAATTTAATATAAATATGTCTCCAATAACCATGTCCTGAAGATGGTCTATTAGACCGAAACGTCTGACGTTGACAGCAAAACAAAAAACAAAATAAAAAACAGTAAACTCACATATTCGGATTTTGCTTTGTCTTTTCCACATTTTCATCATATATATATATATATATATATATATATATATATATATGTATATATATATATATATATATAATATGTGTGTGTGTGTGTGTGTGTGTAATGGCTGGCTACTCTTAATTTCTGAGCACAGCTGTCTGCTATGGCAGCTAGCCTATCCCTATTGAAGACACATGCTCAGGCACATTTGTATTTTTTCAACACCCACAGAGCCAACCTGTGGTTTATACTGCAGCTATGCTGAGTGGACCTTAGTTACAGTTTCTGTGTGAGAGTGCATAATCTGCCATGATCAGTGCATTCAAACCCTCGGTCATGATGACTTGTGACAGCTTCCAAACATTTCTGTCTAACCAATTTCACTCACAAAGCTTTGGCCAGTGTGGTAG
Source organism: Acanthosepion esculentum (assembly GCA_964036315.1). Classification (NCBI taxonomy): domain Eukaryota; kingdom Metazoa; phylum Mollusca; class Cephalopoda; order Sepiida; family Sepiidae; genus Acanthosepion; species Acanthosepion esculentum. The sequence continues at coordinate 11,665,275 of OZ038488.1, forward strand.
GGTTTTCAGGCACTTACCTAAAGTACCCCATGTTGAGGTCATTTCTCCACGTTGATAACATTAAGAAGTCACCTTCCTGAAAAAAATGACCACCTCGTTGTCAGAAAGCAAATGTTCTATCCAAATCCACTCACTTACACACACACACACACACACACACACACACTTTTTTTTATTCAAGAATTTCACCCCAAGCAAAGTGGGAGTGTCACTAGCAGACAATGCATTACAGAGGGCAAGAGCAAGAGTAAAGAGGTGTGTTTGAAGAAAGGATAAAGAGCAGAGGACGGGGAACGAGATCAAGGCATCAGATGTCGATTGACATTACACTTGGATATTTGAAGATTATAGTTATTGAGGAAGCAAGTAAGAAAAAGGGAGTTCTGCCTTCGGGAAGTGCAAGAGAAGAAGCCGCTGGACGGTTACATTTAGCCGTTTCGGCAGTTAAAGGGTGGGGACTGAGATGCCAACCTAGTAGCACGCTTAAATTCATGCAGTTTGGGAACCAGTGAAAGTAGCTCATCGGAGCAGTTGCCATGAAAATACTTGTAGAAGAGACAGAGGGAAGCCACGGCACACACACACACACATATATATATATATATTGGATCAGGAACAAATAGCAAACTTTTATAAATATAACATTGCTAAAGCTTCATCAGAAGCCTGCTTATCTAATGAAAAACAAAATTAAAAATACCAAAATATTTTTTTTTCTCATTCTTTTTTCTGCATATCCCATTCTCTGAGGAAGCTTTAATAAAGGCAAAACATGTTAGATTTATAAACATTTTCTATTTGTTCATTATCCTATCATTGCTGAATTATAATCCATATTTGACCTAGAGTTGATCCCAATTTATATATATATATATATATATATATAAGCATTACATGTAAATTTATAAACATTTCCTTTTTTATTTTTTTAATTGATTTCACTTCATACAAGGCAGTAAAGTCACTAAGACACTGAGTGTGGAAGAGTTAGAAACAGAAACATTACTAATGAGTAGGAACAAAAATAGTCATCAGGACAGTAGATGGAAATGACTTTGCTTTTAAATTTTTGAAGATTTTGTTCCTTTTTCTATCATTGGGAAATTTAATCCATATTCAAATTCAACTATTATATATATATATATATATATATATATATATATATATATATATATATATTTATTATAGGATATTACATTCAAACATATACAGTCCTGCTACATAAATGCATTAATATTTTGATGTATATCATAGCATCTCATCAGGTGGTAAATGATGGTTATTACCATCATTTTACCACTGCCTGATAGAGAAGAAACTATTTACTTAAAAATTATGGTTACATCTAGCAAATCCAACTGTAAAATGATGTGACCTTGCAGCCAATGTAATACTACTGTGCTTAAATTCAGAGTCTAGGTAACATATAAGAAAATTCATCAATAACTATGAAGATATTTATAGAAAAGGCAAATTGAAGCCATGCTATGACAAAGGGAAAATGACTGAATTAAAAAAAGTATTTCTACCCTTGCTATGTTTATTTGTTTACTGATTTGACAGATTAAATTTACTCAGAAATAGTTTTCTCACACTTATTTAGCATTTTATTAGTCTCTTATTTAAAATAAACTTGTTCGGAATAGAAAAAATGATTTAAAAGTTTATCAAACTATATAAAATTTGGTTACCAAATGAAGCAATATTTCATAATTTTAAGATAAATGGATAATGAGAAATAAATGTGCATTCAAATTGAAGACAGTGTGAATTTTTGTCAATATTATGCATATTTTCTTTTACAAAAATGATATTCTGTCATCATCGAGTCTGTTTCCATGTTATGAAAATTTTATTACATGTTTCATCATATTATTTGTTAAAGCTTTATATTTCAAATGAACAACATCTGCTTAAAGGTTTTTGATGTATAATGGTTTATCACTAATATCAATGATCTTGTCTCTCAGGGATCTTATACAAAGCCGTTATCAAAATTCAGATCGGGAATGAAATGACAATGACATTCATGATGTTCATGAATAAACAATATTCAAAAACTATTTTGCATCCATGTCAGAGAAAGCAGATTCATTTTTTGTTTGTCAAGTATGAATATTAAAACCTCTGTTTTAAAATATATAGATAATAACAACATCAAATGCTATCTAATATATACATTGAATATACAGGGGGTGATGGGTAAATTGTTGCTATTTGATATTTTTAATTTCACTCATGCATGTTATTTGTTTTTGATTTTATCAACTGCACAGTATAATAGGGTCAGTTGGGCACCATCTATGAGAAAAAGAGCACCATGACACAATTCACTCTGCCAGAAATTTGGAAATGGCATGCTGTACTGTTTGGCATTCATGCCAGAAGCTCCAATACAAACATTTCAGTGTGTTTGGGTGTCAACTCTTGACTTGATTTTCTATACTTTGTTGTGTTTAAACAAAATTGTAAGAGATGTCATAGACTTAAATCTGAATTTACGGTACAGCCATATCACATGGAAACACTGGTTCCCATATGATAACTGAAGTTAAGCAATGTCAAGTTTGGTTGGTACCTAGATGGGTGACCACTTGGGAATACCAGACACTGTAAGCTTGGATATACAGGTGGTGTAATGGATAATGGCTTAGAATTGTTAATTAAAGAGCTAAGTTTCAATTCCGGTTGGGTTTGTTATATTCACTTATATGCAAATGCTCTTGGATTTGCAACAAGATTTGACCACACAATCTCCCTAACAATGCCTTACTGGTAGGATTATGAAAGCCAACTGGCAGACATCATTGAAATTTAGCCATTATTATCTGCATTCTTCATTTGCCCATTTTTATTTCACATCATATTATCTTCTCATACCTCATTGCAATAGTTGTACTATGAAATTTTTCTAATTTCTTATATAAAGCATTCTTATTAATTTTTATGCACTTTATAGCAAAACTTGGGTCATTTTTTTTAATTCTACAAATGTTAATTTAGGAGCCTGAATTGGAAATGAAGAAGTTATCTTCAATAAGATCTGAACTTGCACCCACACATCCCTTCTCATAAAGTGCAAAACAACCTGAGTTTCATGATGAAAAGCAAGAAAAATAAGATGAAAAATATTAATAAAATATTAATAATGACAATACTTTATCAAAGAAATATGTCTAATATTATGAGGTATCAGTAACAAAAATAGAATGAAAGAAAGATTAAAAGAAACTCAGACAAGCTAATAATATTATTACTTACCTAATACTGGAAGGAACAAGATTCTTGGTTTATTATGTGGACAATAAAAACACATACATTAATCATATACACAAAGAAAAGGAATTTTTAATCTTCATTTTAAAAGAGTTCCAAAATTCTAAGAAGAGTCATCCATAAGAGCTATTTTAAATGCCAGAAGTTGATTTAAACAATTTAATATTAATAACATTTTTTGTTATTGTATTCATAATATTTATCAAAATAAGCCAATATTGATTTTTCTTACTATTTCTGTTGTATATCTACTTAAATATTTTTATGTAATTAAGTTGCAAGTGTATTACCTCAAAATTTAGTTTTGTTTAGTTTCATTTACTGAATCAGAATGTAATTTTACTTTAAAATGATTTATATTATAAGACAGATTTGGTAGTTCCTTTTTTCTTTTTTCCTGTTTTATTATTTTGGTCATTCCATAGCTATTTATAAAGAATTTAAAAGAAATAAATAACAAAATGTGAAAAGTTCAATCTATACTAATGTGTGAAAGTAATTTTGATAATTTTATGACTTTTTAATAAGCATTAAACATCTGTTGAAAATAATTATTTTAAGATAATAAAAAACTGAAAATTATTGACTAGTCTGAACAAAGAGAAAGGAAGAGACAAAACCAATTTAAAAGGAAGAAAAAGATAATAAAATACAGGCACCTTCAAGTATATCTGAATTTAATATTGCAAATTTTTGGCAGCTAAAATGCAGTTTATCTTTCTTCAATTAATTAGCTGAAGGATTTATTAGTTAAATTATAACGTAAACTAATTAATGTAAGATAAGACTTTAGACTGGAGATTTCTTATCCCACATCTAAAGATAATCCAATGTTATTAACTTTATTGCATGTCTCTGAACCAGCTTCTATCACAATAGAATTCAAATATTAAAAACATTCAGGAAGAAATATTTGCTAATAGACACAATATACAGATATGAAAAATTTGATGTAGGTAAACAAATAAATCCATAGTTCAATGGTAAAAAAAAAAAGAAAGAAAATTTACACAATATTTTTACCAATAATATAATTCCTTGTCAATGTAATTAATCCTTTGTGGAATATTAATCACATAGATCAAAATTCAACTAATAAATATATGTTGGGTTATATTGTAATGACAAAAGTATGCAGGCAGAGGCTTTAAGAAAGCTTTAATCAACTGAGAATACAAGGTCCTTTTATAAAACTAGTAAACAGAAATAACTTTCTCAAAGGGGAGAGTAACAAAACAAGGGGAGACCATTCTTGATTATTCATAACATATTTTGATCAATCCCTATATATGAACGGCTGCCATTTGTTGGAACTTATTCTGTTTTTTACAGTATTTACATTATTCGGACTATTGTCCTCATCTTTGTCGCCATATTTGTCACAACGTTTCGGCCGTTGTACGCTCCGGCCTTCTTCAGGTGGTTGGAATTTCGAACCGAACCCTTTATTTCGATCGCTGGGGTAGACTGTTCTAGTTCCACGAGCCATGTTTTGATGGGTGTCAGTTATCAGTTATCTCCTGGTAATTTTCCCTCTGAAAGTTCTCCACTGCCTGAACCAGGTATTGAACTCACACTTTTTTGGGTCTGTTACTGGATCTAACCAACGCCTTTATCCACCGTACCATGTGTCCTTGAGGACATCTGGGTATGAATTTCTGAGTATTATAAACCTAATTTTTCAGCAACAATTTTTACCAGTACTCATATTGCAATTTTGCTGTTATCATTGCATGTTTTACCAGATCTCGTATTGCAACTTTTTGTTATCATTGCTGTTCTCTGGCACTCCTTATTACTGGTTCCCATATTGTATTTATTTCTATGCTTGGCCGACTCAGGAGATTTTTCTGTTTTTATAAGTTGGTTATGTGAAAATAAATTATTTAAATGTATTTGTATTAACACATTAATGCTCAGTTCGGACAGTATGGTGCATAATAAAGGTTTTGTGATACAAACAGTTGATGGTCAAGGATCTTCTTATGTAAAATTTCTGATGTTTTTTGTGCCTTTTTCCCCCTCAGTAAAAACATCTTATATATTCAATAAATCAAATTTCTTTCTGGCATTGTTGCAAAAGATGGTCATTCTCAGTACAGATACTGATAGATGCATTTTGCCAATCTTAGAAGTGGGAAGAACATTTTTTTTTAATTGTATTCTACACAATACAAGGTTTGAGAGCCTGTCAATGTAGAAAGTTAAAATGGTAATAATGAATGAGGTGTATGATATGAATGGAAGAGAAAGTGGCAAGAAGTGAAGATTATGAAAATTGGGAGGATAGATAACAATTGGCTCTTGACTTGAAGAAGTTAAGATTGCAGTGATCAGAAAAGCATTCATGTGAGAGTCTATTCTGCAAAACCGACTGGCTTTGAAAATCCACATTTTCATTTCTGGCCTTTTACCCGTACTTGAATACTGACTATTGATGCTGATAGAAAATACACAACTCCCCAGTTACAAATCAAACCAGAATTCTCAATCTTTATCACCATCTGAGAGATTATAACCTAATTTGGTTTAGGATCAAATCTGGATGATCCCATGCACTCAATTAACCTCCAGACGAGACTGAACTCCAATAGTCAATGAGATCTCTTTGTTATACTCACAAAGTAGATATCCTGAGACATTGACAAAATTTTGCTTTGCCTGGCACAAGGTTATAATAATAAGGAATTTACCCTAGTAGAAATTGTGTTTGTCTTGTCTGGTTTTCGCACATCTGCATGTTGAGAACACCTCTCTTGACTTAGGAAAAAACTGGTGTTATCCACTATCAGACCCATGCTGACTATCGGTTAATACCTGCCCAGTATCATTCATATGCAAATAGTCAGTGCCACCTACTCTAAGTAGAAGGTCTTTTCTCAACAACTTATTGTGGAAGAGGATGCAACACGTGGCGCTTACAGCGCCACATACAACCAACTCTGAATCTTTTATCCAGCTGACCCGATTCTCTTTTACAGAAATAGCATATTTGAATGCATATAATCCAGATACACTATTTATATTTAAAATTTTGATATTATGGAGTCACTATAAGTACCAGTTTATGTAAATAAGTAAAATAATAAGTAAATTGAAATGACTAGATGTATCAGTAAGGTCTATGTGAACAGTTTCTTCTCTCGTACTTCTCGCTTGTAGAAATTGCTTCTGACTCCCTGCTTTCCAGTTAATTTTGATCTTCAAAGAATGAAATGCAGTGTGAATCGTTATCTTCTGTTTTTTTTTTTAATTCCTGTCTTTAATTGTTATCACTCCTTAATAATGATTTATTTTTCTAGTATTCTTTCACATTCATTAATCACATGTGTCTTAGTGGCTTTATTGTCTTACTTTGATGAAATGATTAAAAAAAACACAACAAAAAAAAAAAAAGATCTGACCTCAAAACAAGTCCCCTATTTATGCAATTTAATGTGATTAAATAGGTTACTCATTGTTGTTCTACAGTAAGCACCTTCGTTACTGTCATTCTTCATAATTACTGGATGTGATTAAAAATTCAATCAAGAATATATGGTAATTAAGAAAATGAACCTGTTTTTCTTAAATTCAATACAAACCAACTACAAAAAAGGAATTATCCTGAAAAATAAAACAAAAACTTCCTCACCATCGTGTAAAAATATACAAATTTTATCTTTTCAAATAATAACCTACTCTCCCTACTCCATAGTACCAGGTGACGCATATAGAGTATAGGGCCACAGCCTCACCAGACTAGTGCCACAGCTTAACTACACTAGGAATTGTTGCTGTAGTTTCCACAGCAAGTAGTCTTATTTTATAGGGTAGGGGGATGCCAACTAGTTTTGAATTAAGAGATGTCCTTCTTTTAGATTGGTTGCCAACAAACATTAGAGAGCCAGGTCAGCTTTATTATTTAACCCATAGCTGTAGAGAATAAGAAGATTAATATTTTTACAAAGAGTATATGTGTAAAAAGGAATCTAAGAAACCTCGGCTGGAATTTGAACTTGTCATGCCGATTCATACTATGCAATGTATACATCCCAGATATGCATTAAAATCCTGCTCTCGTCTTATTTCCAAAATCTTGAAATCAACCAGAGAACTTGACATTTAATTTGATGTAATAAAACTAAAAATGATCTAGGATTAAACTGAATCAAATAACAAAGCATTTTCAGTTCATCTGAGTCCTTTGTGAAAACAGTTGGTACATCTCTTCATTCCATTTACAATTGTTTTCCTAATTCTTGATGCATTCATTTGTGTGTGTGTGTGTGTGTGTGTGTGTGTGAGAGAGAGAGAGAGAGAGATATTGTCTGAGAAGAGTCATTAGCATATCCAGTATTATTTGGAGATTCCGATCTCTTCTTCCAAGGGAAGTAATAATATAATTCTCCAGTAAACAAGCCAAGCTTTAACAAGAGAGAGAATACATAAGAGGAGATTTGAGTGTCCGAACAATGTTGGCTATGTTAATGGCTCTTCACAAAGTTAAAAATACATTTACAGTCAATACGGACTTGAACTAAGTAGACATTGGAGGCAAACAGACTCGTTTGCCTCTCCAACCATTTAACATTCTTGTGTTGGTGTCGAGAGGAAGTTTTGATACGACTAAGCCTAAAGCTCAAATGTAAGCTCCATTCCAAGAGAGAGCGAAGGACATTCTGCAGCAGGCAAGATGAACTCTGGTGATGGTGAGAATGCATAAAAGAGAACTGAGAATCTGAATAATGATAGAGAGATTTGGATTAATTAATTTCAGTAAACATACTATGGGCAGTGGTAGCAAATATTTGATCATTGCAAAAGTTTGTGCCCAATTAGAAATTTCAAAACAAAATTTTAGATACTCACAAAAAAACATTAATCAAGTCCATACTTGCCATTGTTTCTAACAACTGTCTCATATCATCCTATGAGCTTGTTGATGCCATTTTCATATAAAAATTCTGTTTTCTCTAATGTTAGTTACTTCTGTAAGGTATATTGTGCAACATATAGTCTTGTGTTGTCATGGTGGAAAATGACACTTGTTCAAGTCTTTCCAAATGGTGAAATGCAGTTGAGATATCGATTTTCAAATTCTTTGCAATTACTTAAGTCAAAATCTTCATTTTATTCACCATGATGGCAAGCAGAGTGTCTGACAGTAATCCAGAGTGTGGTTGATAGTTTAGGTTATAATTTCTTTAATAAAATCTGCCAAACTACTTTTTGACTGTCCAAAGATCTGGAGCATGACTCACATAATAATAAATGATAGTGCTGTTATCATTTTTGCTTGTTGAGTGATATTTTGTCAGTATGTCAAGCAATCAGACAGGGAAAACTGAATTCATGCCTTTCCTAATAGCAATTCAATGCCATCTTTTACTTCTGCTTTTAATGATTTATAGATATAGATTACATTTAGTATTTATATAAATTATAATATTAATGATGGAGATGGAGAGGGTGTGAGAGAGATCAAATAATTTAAATGAATTTATGTGGAATCAGAAAGAAAAAGTTAAAATTTCTGAGATATATCATGAGGAAAGAAGGCTTAGGGAGTTAAACACTCACAAGACATGCAAAAACAGCAGGTAACCCATTAAATGAGTTTGTGTGAATGGATAGCAGAACAAAGACAAAGAGGGAGAGTAAAGAGTCAAAAGTTACAGTAACAAAAGATAGGAAGTTGTGGGGAGTCATGATTACCTGCTTCATGAGTTTGTGTGAATGGATAGTAGAACAAGAATAAAAGGAATAGTAAAGGCTGAAAAGTTACTTAAAGCAACAAAAGACAAGAAGTTGTGGAGATTCATGAAGGAATACAGTACATCAAAGAAGAAAGAAGGCCTGGAGAATCTAACACTTACAAGATATCTTGAAGGCAAGAGAATCAACATAAAACAGCAAATAGCATAATAAGTTTATGTGAATGATGGTAGAGCAAGGACAAAGACAGACAGTAAATACTACAGTGTTTAACCAAATGTGGAAGATGGACGTTGTGGAAAATCTACATCCTGAAGAACACAGCACAAAAAGGAAAAAGAGTTTATGTGAAAAACTTTTCACTCAGCAATGGTTAAAATCAAAACTCTATTTGGACATTGGTAAAAAAAATATCTTTCTTTAATGGAAATGATATCAGAATATGTAAAAAATGTGTAGATAAAAGCATTTTAATTGAAAAATAAATTATCTACTTATAAATTTTTTATTTATTTTTTGTTGTAGTTTGGTGGTATTTTGTGCGTAAAAGAAATTCTGATTGAAAGAAAAATTATTTGTTTACAAAGAAAAATATGTTTGTAACAAGGATAAATCAAATCAGTTGAGTCTTCTCTCCTCAGAGCCAAAAGGAAAATCTAGGAGTTTTATTGATTATTACTTATGAAAAGATGGTTGAGGTATGAACGAAAGATTACATCAGGTACATCAATAGAGTATCAACAGCAATCATTCCGACACTGAAGTTTCATGATAAAAAACGAGTACAAAAGTAACTGATACAATTGATTCAGTCCTTCAACCAGCCATAATTGAAAGACAAAAAGAAAGTCTTTTCACTTATAGAATTATTCTTTTTCACTAAAAACACAAGCCGTCATAATTCATCATTTCTCTTCCATTCACAAATACAGAAGGGGGATACTGAAAAGTTTTCAGCCCGAACATCTGAGTGGGTGCTGAAAAGCTACCAGCCTGAAGACACTCGGAGTGATGAAGAGTTCTCAGCCTGAGCATATGAGGGGGTGCTGAAAAGTTACCAGCCTGAAGACACGCGGAGTGATGAAAAGTTCTCAGCCTGAGCATATGAGGGGGTGCTGAAAAGCTACCAGCCTGAAGACACTCGGAGTGATGAAGAGTTCTCAGCCTGAGCATATGAGGGGGTGCTGAAAAGTTACCAGCCTGAAGACACTCGGAGTGATGAAAAGTTCTCAGCCTGAGCATATGAGGGGGTGCTGAAAAGCTACCAGCCTGAAGACACTCGGAGTGATGAAGAGTTCTCAGCCTGAGCATATGAGGGGGTGCTGAAAAGTTACCAGCCTGAAGACACTCGGAGTGATGAAAAGTTCTCAGCCTGAGCATATGAGGGGGTGCTGAAAAGCTACCAGCCTGAAGACACTCGGAGTGATGAAGAGTTCTCAGCCTGAGCATATGAGGGGGTGCTGAAAAGTTACCAGCCTGAAGACACTCGGAGTGATGAAGAGTTCTCAGCCTGAGCATATGAGGGGGTGCTGAAAAGCTACCAGCCTGAAGACACTCGGAGTGATGAAGAGTTCTCAGCCTGAGCATATGAGGGGGTGCTGAAAAGCTACCAGCCTGAACATACTAGGAGTGGTGAAGAGTTATTAACCCATGCATATGAGAGGGTGTTGAAAAGTTTTAAACCTGAACATATAGGAGTGTGGTGAAAAGTTATCAATCTGACCAAGGGAGTAAAAAATATTTTGAAGCTCAGTCATAAGGTTAAATTTTAAAAAGTGGATTGTATGCTTCCTCATAAAATGCAATGAGTATATATATATATATATATTACATCACCAGAAGAGTCTACTGAATAGAAATGGGCAATTCATCCAGGAACTCTTCTTGTTATATTGTAGGAATGTCAAAACACATTCATACTGGAAATATTTTGTTAAAGAAGGAGCTCTTGTAATTTATTCAGTAGATAAGTAAATTTTTAAAGTTCGGATATTTGTCATATATTCTCTAACACTCAGTAACCCTTTGCATCCTGGTGGCTTTATTGCCTTTAATCTTTAAAAATTTAAATGCAATGTCAATCGTTATTTTCTGTCTTCTTAATTCTTGTCCTTTTGTAATTCTCTCTCCTTAATAGTGGTTTTTCTCATATTCTCTAACAATCAGTAGCCCTTTGCATCCTGGTGGCTTTATTGCTTTTGATTTAAAAAAATTTAAATGCAATATCAATTGTTATCTTCTGTCTTCTTCATTCTTGTCCTTTTATAATTCTCTCTCCTTAATAATGTTTTTTCTCATACTATTTTACACCCTTGCTGCTTAGCAGATTTATAACCTTACTTGGAGTGAAATGATTAAAAAAAATATTGAGCATAAAGATGAAAATGCAGAGCAGCATAAAGTTTTTAATATGTTATAAGTTCAATGCAATTTCAAAGTTACTGAAATATAGCAGATATTTTTGGCCAGTACAAGTAAACTTCTTATCCAGTCACTACACCACACCCATCCAGTGTTTCACTCAGTCTTGCTTGTGGTGTTAAGCTTTCAAGGTCATCAAGTGTGCTTGGATCTTCAAGGTAGAAGATGTTCTGTAGTTTGTGATTGCTGCCATCAGCAGCTGGGATCAACATCAGTGTCATATCTCCATTTCTGAAGGTTGGCTGTATAGCGATGAACAGTTGTTTGGAGGTGATTCAGGCTGAACCAGTAGGGCCAGGCATCACCAGAGCCAGGTGGGGTGGGATTCTGTAGGGCTGGGAAAGAGAGAGAGAGAGAGAGAGAGAGAGAGAGAGAGAGCCTGTTTTCATCATGTAATTATTATAAATCTATTAGTTTACCTGTGTAACTATTAGATTTATAATGATTAGGTGATGAAAGATTCAAATGAATTAATACTCTTATTAATTATCAGGTAATAAGAGCCATCATTATTAGTCAGACATTTTAAAACAAATTATTAGGTCTTTTTTTCTCAATGTATATTGCACTTAGTTTGTCTGCAAATAACACATTTTGTAGAATTTGCAAATGACATTGTAGAATTTCTGAAAACAACAAAGAATAAAAGGATTTGTTTTGTAATGCTTCATCATGGATCTTGTAAATTCAGATTAATAATGTCAACCAATTTTAAAATCTGAAACTTTATCCTTTTTTTTTTATTAATGCAACACTGAAATACATTGCATAAACTAGATTAAAAAAATTTTACTGTGCAGATTTTTATCTGAATTTTTAAGATAAGGAATTATTATTATATGCTGATTAACACAGACTTGTGTTCTCATTTTGGTTGTTTCAGTCAAACATTTTTGTTATATTCTGTGCTAATAGGTATATATACTTGAAAAACATGGTGGATACAATAAGTAAAGATTTATTGTAAAGACCAGTACAATAAGAATTAAGGAAACAGTTATGCGTACGATCGTCGCAAGTCAATCAAATAGTGAGTGTTACTATTGGAAGGTCAGTAGTACTCACATACGTCCGAGTCGTACTCAACAGATCCCAGCTAGACCCCGTAGTCCATTGACTTACCGATACTTATAGATAGTTACTACCTATAGTGTAGTTACTCATGGGGATGACAGGTTATTCCATTACATCAATTTTGAACTTTGCACCTTCTGGCTTTCAGGTATCTGTTGTAGTGGGTAAAATTCCTTGATTATAACAACCAAGATGAGGATGCTAGTTTAAGTTAATTAGTGCATAATAATTCAGATTTTTAGTGTAACTTCTTTTGCAAAGAGCTAATCAGATGTCATTGTCCCGGCTGTTTTACTGTAAAGGCCACTTAAAATTGCCATTAATAGCCACTTCATTCAAAATCACATGCATGTGAGTGTAGAATGTTCATTGATATTATTCATATTCAAAGATGGAACCCATTGATCCCAATATATGGAATGTGCTTTAAGGTGACGACAGATTGGATACTTTCAAATTTCCCTGGGGAAATGTACAGTTTCTTTATAATACTTGTTTTGGTTTTGAAATTAATGTTATTGCATCTTGGTTTGTTGGAAGCTTTTTCCTTTCACAATATAACAGAATTATTGTTTTTAATCCTTTATAACCTTTTCTGTATCCTTTTCAACATGGCAGAAATGGTGCATCTGCCAAAACAAAGGCATTTTGCGATAAACATTTCATTTTACTTAGGACTATATCTGATCACATTAAAAATATATTTATACTTTAAATTGACAATGTTTTCCTTGCGATGAAATGAAACATTTATCAGAAGGTAAAAAAATTAAACAAAAGCCTTAAAAGACTGGGATTTTTAATTTTATTCTTGTGCATTTGTTTAAATAAAGAGGAACATCAGGACATATTACAAGATATTGTCTTTTCTAAAAGTTTCAATAATTATCAAATAATCATGAAAACAGAAAATTAAATTAAAAAAACATAAAGCTAAGAATTTCTCCAGAAAAATTATAATTGCATCACTTACTGATTTTGATTTTTTTAAAAACTGATTATCTAAATACAAGAAAAAAAAACTTTAATATTGATTATTTCTAACACTTTCAAATGGAACATACCATTTGACACTATTTACATTGTTTAAACTTTTGTCCTCATCTTTATTGTCACATTCAAAATATTTCTGCCTTCTTCAGGTGATATTTGTTTGAATTTTGAACCAAACCCAGAATACTCAATCTGTATGTTACAGTTTCTGAAGATTGGTTTGATGCCATTTGCATTAAAAATTGGATTTTTCTGAAAATGTGTTAATATTCTGATGCAACAATTATATAACTTCAACAATTTCATCATCAAGCAAGCTGTTACTTTTAAGATCAAGTTGAATTTATGCTGTAAACCTGACGTACTTGTGAGCAAGTCTCCAGTGGACACTTCCTTTCTTGTAATTCACACAATTAAAGATAGGGTCTTCTTCATTACCCACTGCTACAAATAATCATATTGATTTCTCCAATGTGTTCTATACTGGTCAGACTACTTACAATATTGTCCTGTCTAAAATCAATAAAAAGATTAACTGGACTCATGGGAATAAAAGACACAGAAAACAGTTCCATTAAAACATCATTGAACCAATCTTCAGAGACAGCAACATACAGATTGACTATTCTGGGTTCAGTTCAAAATTCACACAAACATTACCTGAAGAAGGCCAGAGCATACAATCACTGAAACATTGTGAATATGACAATAAAGATGCAGACAACAGTCTGAAATATAAATAGTATAAAATAGTTGCAATACCTCATGTTAGAAATATAGACAGATGTTGCAACATACCATATGTGATTGGATATAAGACACCTTTCTTTATAAGACATGACACCATTTGACAGAAAATAAGACACCCTTTTTTATGGTATATAAGACACCCTTTTGATGATATTGAAACTGCACTCTTTTTTTCAAAATACATTTAAAAAATATTTCCTGTGTCTTATATGCAACGTTGACATATTTGGTTGGCTAATATTTAGCCTGATGTTGTAGACTTCAAGAAGCATGTTGAAACAAGCTTTAGCAACCCCTCAGCTTCCATACCAGGGATACAGTAAAACCAGTGGCAGCAGGCTGGTGGATTGCAATTGCTGAGCACTATCTGCATCAGATGTTTTGTCAGCACTGATCCATTCCACAGCAGTAAATAATTGTGTCATCAGCATAGATATCAAGTTGAGAACTGATGTCATCAGGCAAGTCATTGATGAAAATTAAGAAAAAAGTCAGTCCAAGGATAGATCCCTGGGGCTGGGGACATCTGTATTAGTACAAAAAGATCTAGAAGAGTGGCCATTCAGGACAACTTTCATTTCATGATTTAATAAGAAAGACTTAATCAGTTAAAAAAAAACAATTCAACATCTGTGTTAGATATTGCATGTTAATTCTTTTGGAATTTTTGAAATGAGAAATTATCATTAGTATATTCATTTATATTCACAATGTTTAGACATTGTCTCCTTCAGCTTTCTTCAGGTTTTGGTCTTTATCCTTGGTAACATTGTTGAGATTTTGAACTGAACCCTTTTATTCAATCCATGTGGGTAGGTTTTTCCCATTCTCTTTTTTTTTGTAAGTGTTGCTACACAATCTGTACATTGTGAGCTGAGAATCAAGAAAACAAATGATTGTCAGTTCAGTAATTGATGCATACAGTTTTACCACCTGAGTGAGGACACTCATATAGTCCCCATCCTCCAAGCACAGATGTAAGCTTTAAGGCTTCAGAATTAAAACTTAGATTGAATCGATGTCCTTGTGGATTAAAACATTGGTTAAATCATATATGGTTTTCTGGTAGTTGTGTATTTAATCTCTTGGTCTGGCAGCACTAAAAAGTCATATAATCTGATTCAGTAGAAGAAATGAATAAAGACTGATTGTATTAACCAAAATGAAATATCATCTAAGCATGGAAACCACAACAAGGAAGTTCTATCCCTATGGATTGAATAAAGGGTTCAGTTTCAAATTCTAAGAAGGTTACTGAATATGATAGACATCTTAATTCGTGCACAGAGTATAACAATCGAAACATTATGAGTATAACAACAAATATGATCATACTGTTCTGAATCACAAAGCATATAAGTGTATCATAAGTTTACTTGGAATCAACTAAAATGTAATGGACCTGCATTATGGATGTTTTAGTAGATCAGGCAATAATTTTTTTTCTTGAAAAATATTTTACATTATGGTTCTTGTTTAATATTTTTCTAAAATAAATTCTTCAAAACATTGACCTTTGTCTGTTACTTTCATGAACTTTTAACTTCTTATAATTAATTAGATTAATTTTGTATTTTTCAAAATGCATGTCAAATTGAACAAATTTAAAAAAAAAATGTTTCTCCTGGGTTAAAACATCTTAACATCACCTTTTATAATGCGAACATCAATAATGTCATAAAATAAAGATTAATTTATATTTTAATCAATATCAATTGGTGTCAGAACTTTGATTAATATATTTCACTTGATGAAAAATAAACAGAATGAAACAATGAAGGTGCTTTTATGCTGATTCAATGGCAATCAAAGAATAAACCAATGGCATTTTCTTTACTAGCAATATAATATCTGATTGTAGAGGTTAGAATTTGTTGAATAAATACTTCAATCTTTTCATTCATTATAAAAAAAAAGCCGGGATCATAGGGTCAAGGCAAATGATCCTTTCCTTAGCTTCATAGTATGTATTTCACCAGGGCTACATACAGTTTTGAATTCAGAGTTTTCCTTCTCCTAAACTAGTTGCCACCCAAGGCTATAGAACCCAGTTTGTTCTGCTATTTACCCACAGCTGGAGAGGAGAAGAGATGGATTCATACCTTTCCCTAGGGTATTAGCACGTGAGTGAATGTAATGAACTTGACTGGAATTTGAACTCAGCTCTTCGATTTCTCAATCCAAGCTGCTATCCATCAATCTACCGTGACTCCTCTCGCTATTATCACTATAAATATAGAAAGGCAGCAAATACCGAAAGTATATATCGACAGTTAGAAGTTATTTCAACTGTACATTTCATATGTGAATGAATATGGTATATGTTTGAGAGATAAGTAGATATCATAAAATGGTACAAGTGAAATGGATGTAATTAAAGCAGTTCAATAGGATTAAACATTATTGTCAATATTTAATCCATGTATAACTTATAGGTTTCAAGGTACACTGGTAAGTGTGACAGCATATCTATCAAATAGTTGCAGGTTTGTGTTCTGATGACGAATTAAATTAGATGGACTACAGCAATGCACGAGGAATGCAATGCTGCTTGGATTAATTAAAACAAACTCGATATAGATAATTTCATCTTAGAAAATAAAAATTCAGCAACAATAATAACATTTACTCACTTTTGTTTATTAGGCATTAAATTACATCACTTAGCATCTACATGATATCTGTCCTTCTTTACGGCAGCGAATGTTGGACAGTCTCCGCAAAGATGAAGAAGAGACTCAAAGCAATGGAGGTATGGTTCTACAGAAGGATGCTGAGGATACTATGGACCGAACATGTGAGCAATGATGAGGTTTTGGAGAAGATGCAAACAAGGAGGAAGCTTATACTTGACATCAGGAAGAGGCAGCTGAAATTTCAGGGACATGTAATGAGAAAGGAGGGCTTGGAGAATCTGATACTCACAGGGTGGATAGTGGAAAAGAGAGACAAGGGAAAGCAGCATGTGACATACTTAGCAGGCATAAGCAAGTGGATGATGGAACAGGATTTGGGAGAAGTAGCAAAAGGATAAAACATATTGAGAGCTACAAAGGATAGGGAGAAGTGGAGAGCCATGATCGCCTATGTCCTGAAGGGACATGGCACATAAAAGAAGAAGCATCCTCCAGAATTTACTTCGACTTTCACTTAGCCTGAAGTATATTTATGGGCATTCTTAAATTAAAAATTCTGAAAAACTAACAACATTTTTATTTCTGTATATAAATACTTGTTGCAAAATGAAATTCTTACATTTGCCTTGAGAAAGTCCATCAGAGGATAAAATGCGTCAGTTAAGAAAAGTTTTCATTTGGCCTTTATTCATAATTCCATTTTTAAAGAAATTGGCTAACCTACTTTATTATCTTTATGAACAAAACTTAAAAATATAAATATTTCAGAAATTAAAACTTGATTTGATAGATTTTAAGAATATACAATTAAAAGTATCAACATTGTTTACTTTGATTTATCCAGAGGCTGTGATCTAAATGCTCAGGTCATCAACACTTTGAAGAGAGAAAATAACTTTATTTGAATAACAAAGCAATTTAATTATAAAAGACATGAATAAAACAATTGTAGATTTAAAAGCTCACAAAAGACCAGATTTTAAATTTTAACTTTTGTGTGATTTTTTAAAATTTGATTTTTATAGTAGAATATGCAAAAGTCTGGTCTGGTCTGGTACTCCTGCTTTATAGCTTGAGATACTTGATAAAATGTGGTCTGCCATATTATTGGTCCTGACCTGGTATCTTGACTTGTCACTTTCTCACTGACATCATGTGGCTTTTCTATCTTTTCTACAAATATTTTCATGGTAATTGATCTGATGAGCTTTCCTCCTTGTTACCTTGCCCACATGAATTAAGATGTGGCACTAGAATGGTAACTTTACTATTCAAATAGCCAGATGTATGTAATTGTAAATTCTATTCTAATAATTTCTTTTTGTGCACTTCTTGCTTTTAGAATTTTCTTCTGGTTTCTTCCTTCCCAGTTAAATTTGATCTTTAAAAAATTTAAATGCAATGTCAATTGTTATCTTCTGTCTTCTTAATTTTCATTTTTTATTGTCTTTTCTCTTCACTAATGTTTTCTCATTTTCTTTCACTCTCAGTAACCCCTTATATCTTAGTGGCATTATTGCCTTTCTTGGAGAGAAATGATTAAAAAAAAGTAGTTATCTCTATTAAACAAGAACAACTAAGTTGGGCAGGATATATGACATATTCTGGCATATATATAAATGATAAAACTGCATTTATTTGACATCACAGTTTCATTTAATATTTGTACACATTCAAACTTTAAGCTAAATATATATATACAAGGAGGTGCTGAAAACTTCTCAGCTCAACATAAAATTAATATTCTGATGCTTGGTGTTTGAAATACTGATTCTGGGGAATGAATCAGGTTAGGAATTTTTACCACCCACTTGTAGGTTAATCAATTATTTACAGAGTGTGATGTCTTTGTTGGAGTTTTTAGATTTGGTTTTTGTTTACATGCTTTACTGTTTGAATGTACATGGTCTGCTTCTAATTTCAAAAGAAATTTCATGTGATGAATTTCCAGTCTGACTTTTTTAAAGTAAATTTTACCATTTTTCTGAGTTCTTCAGCAGATAACTTTAAACATTTGCATCATGTATTATAAAAACATGATAAGACATTCTGAGTGTTTGATATGTGCATACTTTTTTTCAGTGTAAAAAACATTTTCCTAAGAATGGTCATACTGCACAGTTGCCAATTTTAATTTTCCTACACCTGTGTAGGGATACCAAAGGCGATTATCTCCCTTTGGTAGAGTTAAGTAATATGGGTTATATGATGGACCACTGAGTGATGTCACTCCATACAGTGACAAAAACTGCAGTCAATTTCAGTTTGCTTATAGTAGCCAAACCTAACAGTTGCTTTCTTTAGCCTACCCCACCCAGGCAGAAGCAAAATCTGCCTCCTCAGCAGTTTACAAGTCCATGGTGCCATTTCCCATTAGGAATATATCTTTCCCAGATATAGAAAGAAACTCCAGCTTGCAGTCCTCCATTTGGGAAAACCCAAAACTTGCTGTTTCCCAGTTGTGGAATATGTCCTCACCTGGGACATAGTAGATGAATCTGGCCAGTTTGAATATGGATTCCTAAACATAGCTTCTCCAGACACAGGAGTATCTCCATATTATATGTAAGACCCTTCCTTTTTGTTTCTCCTTATAGCCTGCTTTGCTGTGTAGATATATGTGATGTACTGTTTTCCGCATAGGGCATTATATATATATATATATATATATAGTTTTGTATATGTCTCTGAGAAAAAAAGCATGTTTGTCATTTATTTTGGTTTCAGCCCTTCTGTCCTCGAAATGTGATGTCATTATATCATGGATATAATAATGCACATAATGGGGAAACAAATGGGACAATAAATCCTTCAACTATATCTCTTTCCTGTTACACCTGCAATATTGACTTCACAGCAGAATATAACCACATCAATAGAGACTACTTCTTATTCATAAGAAACAGCCTTCCAAGCTCCAAATCCACTAAATGTTAATGGTAATATTAGCCATTTCCCTATAAGGAAACATTTGGCATTCATTGCCTGAGCAGCCAATATGAAATTTATAAAAGTTTTCTCTTAAAACAATTTTCAGGAAATAGGTTTTTCAAGTCCAGTAGCTGTTATCACTCTTTCCAGTATTGATAGGGGTTTCCTTCCTAAGCTTTTATTTGAAATAGTGTTGAATATCAACATCTTGATTATGTCATTATTTTCTCTTTGAGTTATATGTACTAACCATTTTAGTTGTTATGCATCGATCTAATCGAGGAACTTTATCAGTCCACAAAATCTTACTTATCTAATACAGAAACATTTCAGACCTCATCAAGAATACAACAAGGAGGAGATGATAGACCCAGTTTATCTGATCTTTCTCTAGACTCTATGCCCTGCACACTTAGGAGCACAGATGTGAAGAGATGGGCACTGATTATTTAAGCATTCCATACCAAATCTTGTTTTCTGTTCTGAGGTCAATGCATTGATGATTGCTATGCTGATCACAAAGGTATGCATAGTTGAGATAAGAACAATATTGAACAAAAAAAATCCACATTTTCTACCAAGTGTTTCAAGAAATAAGACTCAAAATAAACATTTCTTTCAAAAACAGAAATTATGATCTGGAATTGACATGAAAGCAGTGATGGCACCTACTCTGAATCCATCATAAAATTCAGGATGCAAAATTAGTAAATACTAAACATTTCACATATGGATCTGCTTTTTTTAATCATTTCTCCCCCATGGAAGGCTGTAAAGCCACTAAGACACAAGGGATTACTGAGTGTGAAAGAAGAAAAAAAAGAGAAACATTATTAATGAACAAGAACAATAGAAGAGTAATCAAGAAGAAAGTAGATAACAACTGACATTGCATTTAAATTTTTGAAGATCAAAGTTGAATGTAAAACAAGTAAAAGAGAAAAAGAAATTGAATATAGAATAGACTATATTTTTGCAAATACTTCAAACTGTTATAGACCCAAAACATTAACCTAAACAATTGAGTTATAGCCTTATCAGATCAAGACTTTGATAGGGATACTATGTATAGTGCCAACCTATTCAGAAATATCCAAACTCTTACTCGTATACAACCATTTTCTCAACAGATTAATGGTTAAAAATGGTTTCTAGTGAATGAAGCCTGTGGCAATAATTGCTATTGGACTTGAGAACCCTATTTCCCTAAGAAAAAGCTGACAGTAAAACTGGCCACTTAGTCAATGAATAAGGAAATGATTAATATTACCATTAACATTATTCAGATGCACTAAAAATCTGACTTTATTTCTGGCCTTTCAGATCTTTTGAATTGCAGTGGGCAATCCCATGGATGAAAAGAATAGAATGTCTTTGAGAAAATCTCTAAAATTCTATATTCAAGATGAAGGGTTCACAAAATATGAAAGAATGAAATAAAGAAAAAAGTTGTCCTCATTTTTAATGAATAATATTTTCAAAATTACTCAGTATATATATATATATATATATATATATATATATATATATATATATATATATTGGTGTAAATATTGAAAGTCAGTTTAATTCTCATTGCTACTTTGAAACTGACCTCCAAAGGTCAATTTCAAAGTAGCAATTTGATTTCAAATGCCAAATGTATAATAACCAACTTAGTCAATGAAAAATGTTTATGATTTGATTTATAGTTTTAACTGAAGTCTTAACACTATTTTCACACTAAAAGTATCACTACGAATAAACTCTTGTTGGTGCCCACAGAAGAAAATATATCAGAAAATGCCAAAAGCACAAGATAACTCAGTCAGTGTCATAATAAAAATTGCCAACCACAAGTTACCTTGTGGTTGGCAGTTAATGTGTTATCTAATATTTGTTTGAGCAAGTTTTCACCTTTAGGTTATATGTTGTACATTGAAAATTAAGAAAAAAAATACTGGCAGTAGTTAGGAGTTATGGACAAAGGGAATCCTCCTCCTTCACCTCCATCTTGTCATTAGTTTCCCCTGTAGATAATTAGGCTACAGCCTCATTAAACTAGGTGTTGTTCCTGTGATTTCTAGAGAAAGTGGGTTTTTATAGAGTGCAAATGCCAGGCCTATGTCCAACTAGTTTTGCCTTCATAGTGCCTTTTCCTAAACAGGTTGCCAACCAAGGTGAGATTACTTAGTTTGACCTGCTATTTAACTTATAGCTGGAGGGAGAAGAAATTGATTCATACCTTTCTCAAGGACATTTGCATGAAAGTGAATGAACTTGGCTGAAATTTGAACACTGCATGCCAATTACACTTTCTACAACATGCATGCAATGTACCCATTAATGACAAAGGGAATAGGGCCATAATATGCCTAATTTAGGAGAGATGTTGTAGATTAAGCATAAAAAATGTTATAAAAAATGTTGATCAACAGAAGAAAAGAAATCAATGAAGTGAGACAAAAAAAAACAAGAGAAAAAATCTTAACACATCTTGCTGGAGTAACACTTCATAGATGAAAAGGAGAAAATAATATTTTAACCATGTTCTACATTTGATAATTTTAAAATCAATAGAATTCATTTGTTTCAGTTTCTGCCTAAGTGATTTTGAACAGGATAAATACAAGACCAGTCATCATCATCAGAAGAATAGCTGAAATTTTTAAGCTGTAATTTAATGGAAGAAAATATGTCTTCTCACAAAGATGTACAACAAAACAAATAGAAGAAACAAGTAAAAATAATAAAAATAAAATCTTGAAAATTTTACACCTGCTTTTTATTTAAAAATGATATGAGTAAAGACAGACTTTTGGATAAACAGATTCGGATAAAATGGAAATAATTTGATTTTTTTATAAAAACCAGCTGTTAATATTTACTTCAAATTTGCTTTATTATAATACAATTATAATATATATATATATATATATATATATATATATATATATATATATATATATATATATTTATTGATAATATTAGTGGTCAATATATATATATTTTCCTATTCCTTTTTGAATTTGTAGGTCTGATGATTTGGATTGTGATTACGATTCCAATGTAATAAATTATAACCATAGAATATTAGTGTTTGAGCCTTTTATATATATAGTAATATCAATTATTAAAACTGATCCACAGAGAGCTCAATGGTTTTAACAGAGCATATGTATTTTTACAGCCCAAAACAAAAATTACCTCAACATAGATATAGTCTATTTCAAGCTGTTCTGTGCATGGCTAACATCAGTCTCTAAGCATTGTTTTAAATTTATTTTCAATGTCAGTCCTCCTCTAGTAGATGCCTTGTTAATGAGAATGGGTTTGTGTTAGCGATTGTTGGGGGTGTAAGCTATCTTATCCTGGGTGAAGCGGTCTGTGGTTGAAGTTTATTCATGGCTATAACCTTTGTTTTTTGTAGTTTCATATCAGTTCCTACTGATATATATATATATATATATATATATATATATATATATATATATATATATAATTGGGCATTGAAGTCAACACTCAGTGACCAAAATGTGTGGTTGGTTCTGCACATGCCACTGAGTTGTTGACTTCAAGGCATGTGTTATTGAAGACTATGGAACTTTTTCATTTAGTAATCTTCCTTTTGACTTTTTCTTGCTTTCTCACAAGTTTCTTTGTATTTAGGTCTAAGTTGTTGAAAAAAGACTCCAGTCTTTGGTGTGTTGTCATCAACTGTCTTCATGGCTGTATGTTTTTGGTTTTAAGTAGGTTGCTTTTTAATTTTATGGGCAATATTTTTAATAAAAGTAAAAAGCAACCAACTTTAGAATAACCAACTAACCAAACTTTTTGAAAGAGCAGAATACAGTATGCCACAATATCCCCAAACAACCCTCCATATGTTTTAAATTCAGATTTGTCCTTCTCTTAGACCACCCGCTACCCAAGGCTATAGAACCCGGTCTGTCCTGCTATTAAACTATTGCTGGTGGGAGAAGAGAAATGGATTCAGACCTTTCCTAAGGGTATTAGCATGCAAGTGAATGTAATGAACTCAACTAGAATTCGAATGCAGAATTCGAGTTGCTATCTGCTCCTCCACCATGCAATAATACAAGAGGAGTCTTCCCTGATCCGACAATATTCACATGTTCATGTCTAGAGTCAAGTATTATCTTCCCTACATATCCCCATAAATTAATCCTCTTAATCTGTAACCCTCTACTTTGAGTGGCTCTGGGGTCTTGTACAGGGTGAACATCATTGTAAAAAAACACTTCAAGACTTTGTGGAACAAATTACTACATGGGTGCTTTCCTGAACAATTCAATATTGACCTCTCCAAGTCAAGAATAAATCATTATCTATCTTCCTTATTCTCATAATCCTCATTTCCTCGTCTCTCTTCTTTCATTCATATCACACCTCATTCCTCATACCTATTTCAAGAGTACCCCCCCTACACTAAAATATTAACTTCTTCAAGTCAAGGGTCAATCATTACCTATCCTCCTTATCCTCATAATCTTCACTTCTTACCATCTCCTCTTTCATTTTATATCATACACCTTGTTTCTCATAACCATTTTAATAGTAACCTTCTACCTTGAGTGGCTCTTGAGTCTTGTATTGGGTGAACTATTATAAATTTTTAAAAATCCTACATATTGACTGTATACATATACAGGGTTATTCAAAAGTAACTTCCTATTTTTATGTATGAGTGGCCAGCCAGGAGTCATGACTTAACCCGCTGTGACTTTTTTCTTTGGGGTTGGTTAAAAGAGCAAGTTTATTATACCAAACCAAGACTCATCAAGAACTTGAAGAGCGAATATAAGAAGTTATGTCTTCCATACCATAAAAGTTCCTGATGAAATCAGTTGATGTGATTCCTGGGTGACTTGAGAAGCTGGTAGCTAAATCTGGTGGCCATACTGAATTTTAAATAAAACCTTATGCTAAACGCTTTCATTTCATATCCATTTCTTGTAAAAATTACAGTTAATAAATAAATTCTAAGTATTTTAAAATGCGGAGTTACTTTTTAATCACCTTGTACATGAAATGCATTCATGAAATGCATTTAATATATTTCATTTACATTTAAACAATGTGATAAAGTTTAGTGAAAATAATTTAATGTGATATCATATTACAAAATATAATATTAATATTGCATAAAAATATCAATTTCTGTAAAAAGAAAATGAATATTTTGATATTAGGAAGCTACTGCGTAAAAGACATTGAATATTTCTATATAAAGATAAATCAATCCTATATTGTTAATAAGAAAAGCAAAGAAAGTATCAATTTAGTTATGAATTTTGCCATTTGATTTTGAGAGAAGGTCATTGTGTCAATAAATACCCTTTGACATTTCGAATGTTAAGAAAAGTACTTCACAGAATTAATTCCTTGTGTCATAAACAATAAGTTTTCTTTTTCTTTATTCTTTTATTAGATTTTCTTTGTTTATTTTGCTAGGTTTCTTTTGAAAATACCAGCAAGTATGACATCGATGGTATATTTTGAACCTTCATCTTTACTCTTTTAAGTTAAATGATGCGGCCAGCATAATGGGGTAGTGGATAGTGGCTTCAATTGAGAAACTGGAGAGCCTAGTTCAAATCCCAATGAGTTCATTACATTCACATGTTCAAATACTCTTGGGAAAGGTATGAATTCATATTTTCTTTCTACAACTGTGGATAAAGAGCAGGACAGTGGGATGCAGCCAGCCTAAGAGAAAGACAACACTGAATTTAAAACTTCCAACTATGAGTAAAATAGTAAGGCAGTCTAGGTTCTATAGTCTTGGTTGGCCACTAGTTTATGACAAGGACAACAGTGAATTCAGAAACCGTATATAGCCCTGGTGAAGCACATACTATGCAGCTAAGAAAATGTTTGTGGAGTTCACATTGACTTGATGTTCCCAACTATGGTTGACTTATCATCATCATAATAAAAAAAAACTAACACTGAAATTAATCTTTAGAATGATTAATTTTTTAATTCTCTGGCAAACAATTTAGACAACCATATTTCTATTGCAGACAGAAGAGATACCAAAATAGGATTTCAGCTTCAATGAGTTGAATGTATGAAGATGAAATGCATGCACTTTTGCAAAAAATAAAGTATTTAAACATTTATCCAATCAAATAGCTTAAAGTCTCGTGAAGCCCACGTAGCAAAAATATCAACCAATAACAATTAAAAGACCCAACTTATTTGTCTGAGACAAATATCTTCTTTTAGAAAAACATGAATCATCTTTAAATCAAAAGGAATAATAGGAAATGCCATGATTCTTCAAAGTTGGATTTTTTTTCCAAACAGAATAATGGTAATACTTCTTGGCATCTCTAAATACTTTTTTCATTTTTGTCTTAGTAATCACTATATATATATATATATATATATATATATATATATATATATAAAGAGGAAGCGGTGAAGCTATTTACTTTGTTTCTATCTTTTTGCTGAGTTTGAATACAGTTTAAACTTCATAGAAATTTTGGAGCAGTAAAATAATGATAAGTACTTTAGTAAATTGTCTATTTTTATACAAAATACTATTTGAAGAGATTGAAAAATCAAACAAAAAAATAAAAAAGATGGAAAATGGTCAGAAATTAGTAAGCTAAAAAGAAAATTCCAAAATAAAAGTACTGGACAAAGTGAGTGTTTCTGGTTGAAGATGCATCAATTTGCAAGGCAACATTTTTTAAACATTCCTTCTTGACATTGAAAAATGAACAAAAAAAAAAGATTTTGATTTCACCCTTTCTAATCTTTCAAAGCAATAGAAGCATTAAAAAAGATTCAATAACACAAACCATCAGCAAACATCCTTCTGATATTCATGTCTTTGAACAAGTTCATTTTTTTTTAAAACTTCAACAGGAAGCATTATTATTATTCCAAGAAGAATTCAGACAAGTATTCTCATCTCTGTTAACTTTCCAGTTGGATACAAAATTTACTTGAGGAAGGTCAGATGAATGAAACACTTACAACAATGATAAAGATTACCCATGAACTGACTCATATTCTTTTTACTGTTATTTTACTATACTATTCATATAAATTACTAATTTTATTATAACCTAATTATGTACAATAATGGATCATATGCAATATAGGTGAACAATTCAACTAGAAATGTTGAAAATAAATACAATGTATCTAAATACAAATTTTTGACACGTCATAATAGATTATTCTATCTTAAATAAATCAACAATGTTTTGTGTCAATTTTTAATACCAACTTGAAATTTTTCTTGTTAAAAAGTTGAAATTTAAAACATTCAACATTATGGATAAAAAATAATGAATTTTATATAGTGTTTTTTTGAAACTTGGCATGTGCAAAACAAATTCACGGATTTGGATGAAAAAGGAAAGAAATCCCAGAATGACGTCAAAATCCACAAAAATTTTTCATCCTTTAGTAATCAGTGAGGCTTAGTTTAATTTGTAACATATATAAATGTAGGTAGAAAAAAAGCAAATGTTGATAAGATAGTGAGGGTTACAAAGAACTGCCAGGGGCCCCCAATCAGGCTTGCCCTGGGTTAATCTAAGTAATTCCAGGCATTATGAGAAATGTCTCATATCAGAACTTAATTCTTATAAATAAACTGGGACATTGATTCCATCACAGATCATATATGAATTGAATAGCATGAAAACATTCACTGATGAATTTTTTAATTAGCAATCATGGTTCCTCATGCTAGCTTTTCTTTAATATCTATAAATTGAAACATTATAGAGAAATATTCTGCTTAGGTTTTCAAAGGCATCTTCTGCTATCCAATGTACTTTTTGATTTTGACATTACATTTTCTGTTAAAGTACTTTCGAGACATCACAGAAAATGAAACTGCACTATATATATATATATATATATATATGTGCCAACAAACAAGGCAAAAGACAGGTATTATTAAGACAAATGCTAAAACTACACAACACTTGAACCTCACATTCACTGACACTGTATCTGTATAAGCAAAACAGAACTAATTAATTACTGGTTATGAGTCGTATTTCCAGAAGCATCGGCTGACTTAATAATTACCAGAATAGAAGACAGAAGATGTGATCCAAGGTTGAATCTCAGATAAAACTTCCTTTGTTTGTTTCATGCAAATATCTTTGAGGATTCATGTATATACTTCTTTCAGCATTCTGTTCCATTGCCAGATATGTACACAAAATGTCACAATCATGCCTCAATGCACTTTAGAAAATCACTCTCCTATGACTATCACATGTGCCCAGCCAGTAATATACAAAAGGTTATTACACACATAATCTGATGGCCACATGTATTTATATCTAAGGTTAGTTGATTGATTATTTTTTATGGCTTATCAACCCTTTGTGAGTTATATAAAGTCAAAATATGTTTTAGATTGCAGGAGGTAGCTTACCATACCTGGTGTTCCCAAGTGGTCCTCCATCTAAGTACTGACCAGACTCAATACTGCTTAACTTCAGTGATTGAACAACAGTCAATGCTTTCAGAATTTTGCAAAGAAATGGAAAAATATTAAAAATTTAGAAAATAATTTTGTTTATCAGAATACATGAGCTTCAATTTTTATTATTGACATTGTAAAAATAAAGTATCATTTTCTAAATAAATATCTAAATCAATCAATATTTCAAGAGAAATCAATAAAAAGATAATAATGCTATAAGTTGCGACTTGGTTTAAAACAGAAGGAAAAATAGGTCATTTTAAAATTCCACAAAATATCTACAGGAGTAATTTTAATAATTCAAAACCTGTGAACAGATTAACCATTAGAAAAACTTTGAAGAGAAAAATTCTTCTATGACAGTTGGGAAGAATCAATAGTTTTATTGGAAATTTTAAAGAAAAAATTATGACTTATACCATGTTTGTAATAATAATAAGATTTCTGTACATTTGTTACTGCAACACAGTATAAATAGCACATCACAGGACAATTTTGTTAGGGAAATACTGTTTAACATGAAGAATAAAGCAATTTTCATTCCACTGGGAATACTTGTAACTTTTACTTAAGTAAAAAATAAAAATGCCAAAACAAAAAAGGACTATTAATTGTTAATTCCAGAATTGTTTCCATTTCCATTTAGAAAATAATAGGAATAATTAGGGATGACTCCTTGAATCTTTGTAATAATTAACATTCAAAAATAATATCTGTGAGGTGAGCTGTGACATTGAATAGAGGTAGTAACAGAAGGCAGCAAATTCATAAAATCTAAGTTTGTATTTTTTAAGAACCTGTAAAGCAAACGATGTGGGCAATCATGGTTCTCCACAACATTCTATCTTTTGTAACTCTTAGTAAGGGTCATCTTTTTACTATCTTTCCTAATTTCTGTTCTGTCAACCATTTACACAAGGTAGTTTGGAAGATTATTTACTCTATTCAATATGTCCTGAGTGTGTCAAATTCTCCAAGCCCTCATTCTTCATTATGTGCTAGAGAAATTTCATTTACCTCTCTGTGATTCTATGTATAAGTGTCCTTTTTATTGCTCACGTGTTCAGTCCCCATGGTCATCTTAGCACCCTCCTTCTGTAGAGGCACATCTCTGTTACTTCAGTTTCTTCTTCATCTGTGAGGAAAATGTGCAGCATTCACTTACATAGAGAAGGACTGATATTACATAACACTTCAGTACTCTTTTCTTTGTTTCTGTTGCTTCAAGTCTCTTCTTCCTCTGTGAGGAGATTTTCCAGCATTCACTTACATAGAGAAGGACTGATATTACATAACACTTCAGTACTCTTTTCTTTGTTTCTGTTGCTTCAAGTCTCTTCTTCCTCTGTGAGGAGATTGTCCAGCATTCACTTACATAGAGAAGGACTGATATTACATAACACTTCAGTACTCTTTTCTTTGTTTCTGTTGCTTCAAGTCTCTTCTTCCTCTGTGAGGAGATTGTCCTTGAGGACACATGGCACAGTGGATAAAGGCGTTGATTAGATCCAGTGACAGGACCCAAAGAGTGTGAGTTCAATAACTGGTTAAGGCAGTGGAGAACTTTCAGAGGAAAAAATTAACAGGAGATAACTGATAACTGACATCCATTAAATATGGCATGTGGAACTAGAACTGTCTACCCCAGTGAGCGAAATAAAGGGTTCAGTTTGACATGCCAACCACCTGAAGAAGGCCGGAGTGTACAACGGTCGAAACTTTGTAATAAATATGGTGACAAAGATGAGGAAAATAGTCCAAATAATGTAAATAATGTAGATAATACCTCATCTCAGAAATATTTGTAGTTCTTATCTTGGGTTGTTCCTTTTGCTGACAACCATAGATTCTTTCTTCTTGCAATTGGTGTTTAGTCCTTTCTTCTTGCTTTCCTTCTCTACCATTAGTAGGACTGCTTGTAGTTTCCTTTTTTATCTGCTATCAACACTGTGTCATCTGCAGATCCTATGTTGTTAAGATTGTGGCTGCCAATAATAAATTCTCATAGGACTTGTAATTCTCTCATGCTTGCCTAACTCTAAACGTTGAAGAAGTCCAGTGAGAAGACACATCCTTGTTTTATTCCCCTTTCTATTTTTGTATATTTGCTGAATTCATTTTCTATCTATATGCAGGTGGTTTGCTCCCAGTATTGATTCTGGATTATTCTAATATTTTTCTGAAATAAATCAAACTTATCTTGCAATTTAAATAGTTATGACGTACTTTATCCAATGCTTTTCATATATTTTTTTTTATATATACATTCTATAAAACAGGTATACATCGTTTTACATTTGTATTACTCTTTCTGCTAGTGATAAAAAAAAATTTTTCAAACTAGAAACCGACATTTAAGAATTAAATTTCTGGTGTAAAAAATTTGTTTTGTTGCAAATCTAGTGAATTAACCAACATTTCAGATGAAGGTATCAATTATTTTTCCTTTAATTTCATTTTTAATTAATAGTTTAAAAAAAGATTTCTCTTCATCAACGAATAATTGCAGATTTTTCTTGATTCTTATGCAATGCAAATTATTCTTCTTTTACTTTTCACAGAATAACTTTTATCTTGTGTTGCACAATTTTTGTTGCATTTCTCTGCAAATGAATCAAACCTTATGAATCAGAGGCAATGTTCTCAATGCAATTAATTCTGAGAAAAAAAAAAATCTGAGAAATTAAAATATGTGATTGATACAGTAAATGAATCTTTCAAGTGAAAGGAGAAACTTTGCAAGATTTTCACAAAAGATTCTATTTTTTCAAAATTTGTCAATTTGCTTCTATTGCAAATGCTTTCATATATATTATCTTTTTCATTAAACACAAAGTCCTGTTCAATCAGCATTTACCACGGGGTACTCGATTTTTTTTAACAAATTAGTGCAACAGTATTATACATTCCACAAGAAATAAGGCACATTTTTATCTACTTAGTCTGCCACAAGTTCTCAAAAGCTGATCACCCTATAAAAATCAAATTCACTTCTTCTATATGCCATCACAACAGGCAATCATGGCTATCCACAACTTTCTATCCTTTGTGACCCTTAGCAAATTTTCTCTCTGTTCTAATTATCCTGCCTTTTTCTGCTATCCATTCACACAAGCTCATCAGATAATTGGTTCACTGCCTTCTTCTATCTCTCTTCCCTCAATATGCCCGAAAAGGGTTAAGTTTTCCAAGCTGATCTTCCTTATTTTGTGTCCAAGGAATTTCTGCTGTTTTTCCTGATTAGTGAATTGGCTAATAAAACTAACTTTCTAATCATCACTACACAATATCGCTTCTCAGCCACTATCGCTTTTCAGCTGAGATCAAAGCATAATATTTTCCTCATTTTAGATGGGTGAAATCACTGGTCCTGGCAATTACTATCCTATGGTAGCACCTTCCTCCTTGCACTGACAGAGGCGGGGTCAGTATAATATCAATATTAGCATGATATTAGTTGTGGGAACTAGGCAATTTTTGTCCTTGGCCCATATGTATGTGAGTGGGCTCCCCACAGATGTACATGCATGGGCTCCCAACATAAAGACCATGTGTTACATTCTTCATTGGAGGAGAGGGTCAGGTAAATAAAATCCCTATAAACCAGAAACCAAACTCATATTTGATATATGAATTTATAAGAATTTTTTTTTGTTTTAGGAACATTCTTAGGTCATAGGTAAACATATATTCTGATAATACTACAGTTTAGAGGAGAACATCCAAAATCAAGATCAGAGTCTTACAACTGATCTTCCACATTCTTAACTGTTCAATAGAGAAAAAAACAAGCTTGTAACATTCAATTCCCCTAAAACCAAGTTAATATCATTTCTTCATCATGAGTGAGCCGAACTCTGATCTTTCTGAGCTCAATAAGGCTCCCTGTTTTGAGCATCTGGTTTGGATTCAAGTTCGTTGCAGACGTCAAGTGGAATGGATAAATACAAAGCATTGCCAAAGATGCTGGACAAGTTCTTTTCATCATTCCGGAAAGTACTTGACTCCTTCAACTATACTTCATCTTTACAAGAGTCAGATTACATGATAAATGGTGTATTGCTGCCATGTGTGGGCTGGACTTGCTCAATCCTCATTTTCTAGTCTTGACAATGTTCAAAATTGTTTACATGGTCTTGTAGGAAATGACATTTCCCATCCGCTGCAGATTCCCCACAGATGCAACATTGCAAGCTTATAATAATCACTATTTCTTGTTTATTTACGGTTTGCTTAGCTTTTAGAAGGCATCTTTTGCTATTCCAATGTGTCTTTGAATTTTGGTGTTGCATTTTCCAGTCTCTGTTAAAACACTTCCTAATACTTAAATGTTTGTACTTGCTTGATTTTGGTGTCCCCAATTTGTAGTTCACATCTTGGGTTGTCCTTTTTGCTGACAGTCATACATACTTTATTCTTATAACTGATGTTTAGTCCTTTCTTTTCAGTTTCCTTCACTACCTTCTGAAGGAGGTCTTTCAATTTACTTTCTTTGTCTGCTATCAACACTTGTGTCATCTGCATATTTAATGCTGTTAAAATTTATTACCTGTGAGTGGATTGTTCAGCATTCACTGCCATATATATGTGTTGTGCTAGACAATTTTTTGTGCCAAAATCTATCTTACATATTTATAAGTCTACCATTAGCCCATTGCTGCCACATTTGATCTGGTGCTTCTGCTATATATTTATTGATTCTTGATAAAAAAATCTGCAATATTATCAGTCCTGATCTGGTATCTCAGCTTAAGTCACTTTCCCACCACTGTAAAGTAGCTTCTCTGTGTCTTTTTTATAAATATTTTCATGATAATTGTTTTGATGAGTACCTTACAATTATATGTTTAAATGCAGTATTAAATAGGTGGCAAGGTCTTATAAATTTACAGTCAAAATGGCTTACGTTCTATACTAACAGTATTTCTTGCACCTCTCACTTATGGAACTCTCTTCTGGCTCCATGCTTTTCAGCCAAATTTGATCTTCAAAAATTTAAATGTAATGTCAGTCATCAGCTACTGTCTTCCAGATTACTCTCCTTTTGTTCTTGCTCTTTAATAACACTGGTTTAAAAAAGATTTGCAAGTATGTGAACAGGTATTTGTTTTACTAATTTTCATGTGGTGAATTCAAATTTCTGAACAGATTTGCCCTATCACCACTAGTTTTTTTGCTTTCACATATCACATTTTTATTATGCAGTATATAAATTCAAAATATAATGTGTTTATTTTATCTATTACAAACACATATTACAAAAAGAGCATAGATAACAGAACATTGACAGAACTAAATTACTTGGATAATACCATACATTCATGTCAACAATACAGCAGGGAGTAGAGTTTTTTTGGATGAGCTTGTGTACTTTGCATTTAATAAGAATGATGCGAAGTCCTTGTCCTGAAACTGGTGATCCTTACATCTACTGTGACCAGGTTCCACTGCTTAAGCTAAAATGCCAGGGCCTCTGGCTGCTACTTAGATAGGTACAAATCATGGACAAGGTCATTCAGGTCTTCCTGGGTGATCCTGTGGGACTTACTGTCACTTGCTCCTTAATAAACAGGGACATTGTCTTCAGAAGAGTCCAACTTGGCAGAATTTTCATATGATAAAGGAATAAGATCTTTATGTACTGGGGACCAGGAACAGGTCACATAGCTGAAGGAAACTTGGAATATTTGATTTTTTGGGAGGGCATAAGCACTGAAACCAGTTGTATTTGTTAGACAAAAATAATAATTATCTGTGTGGCTTCATTGCTCTCTCCAGTCTATAACAGCAGCAAAGTTGAAGGCTGCTTTCTTGTAATAAAACTAGGCAGTTAGTCCATTATAACAGAGTTTACAACAGATGTGTGAGATCCAGGAGTTATCTTGATCTCCTATTTTACAAAATAATAATTTTTTATTTAGTCAAAATAATGAAAGTTTTTAGGTTCTCAGGAGAGGAGTAATTGTTTGTTGCTGTGCAACCGTCATGAATTTCTCATATACATAACAGAATGAATTTTCTTTGTTGGTGTGTCCTGGGTATTTTGAAGTGACTGAAGCTATCGTAGAGATACAAAAATATGGAAAACACCATAAACATTGATCATATATATGGTTATGTCCATGTGTACTGGGCTTCAAATATGAATATGATTTCATTTCACCACAATGAAACTTAGCTTACAGGGCTAAGCGTGGGCCACCAAAGGTGGCCATTATGTCAGTTTTTTTTTTTAAAGAATACAATTTCTAAAACTTAAAATTAAACAACAACACTGTGGTGAAATAGGCCCAATGAATTACAACCCACCCATGGCAAAGAGGCCACAATGTCTCACCTGACTGATCAGAGTCAGCATTTGTAATTTAGGTAAAGTGTACACAAGGTTCTAGTACTTTTAAAACTATTGCTAATTTGCATGTGTGGTCAAAATCCTGAATAAAAGGTGATCCATACAGACAAGTAAGGAACAATCTATACAACTTGACCTCTGCTGGACTGGGTTTGTTGTGACTATCAACTAAGTAGGACAAATTTGGCAGTCTTGAATGCATAAACATATATACATTTTATGTATATGTATACATATATATCTAAAAAAAACTAGAGATTATTAGTGTAAACAGATTTCATATCTGAAATCAGCACCCAAAAATTAGGTTAAAATGCCTATTTTTATGCTTGCCTGAATATCTTTGTAAACCAGTTGAATGTTTCTGTTTTCTAATTCTTTCACACATAGTCCCCTTGTGTCTTGTGCATATATATATATATATATATATATATATTAATACATGTTTCATTAAATAATATAGATAAGCGTTGTCTATATATTTTATGTAAGTTTTTTAATGAAAAAATGCTGCCTAAATACACACAATATATATATATATATATAAGAAATAGTTGTATATATGTATATATGTTTACAAATATACATAAAAAAGAGAAAAAAGGATCTATAATGTGTGTGCATGTATATATGTATATGTATATATATATATATATATATATATATATATATATATACATATACATATATATATATATGTGTGTGTGTGTGTGTGTGCAAGTATACATTAAACAAAGGCTCTAACAGATGCCTGGGTAGGTGTGTATGTATGCATCCATACATACAAGTATATACATAAAAAACACTCTGCTTTTATTGGAACAATTTGAAATCGAACAGACACCAAATGGCTTTAATATACATACATACATATATATATATATATATATATATATATATATATATATATATATATATATATATATATATATATAAAACAAACAAACAAACAGGCAGACAGACAGACAGAGAGACTCTCACTTGTGTCTGGACACTGGATGTTAGAATGTAATCTTTTAATTTGAATTATGCCTCCCCACTTATCCTCAGAGATCCCAATAAATTTTCCACTTTGTATCATCATCTTTAAATGGAGAAAAAGATGTATTGTAGCAGATGTATTTTTAGGGTAACAAGACTGTTGTCAACAGAACAAATAAGGGACAAGGGAGGACATTGGTCGATATAGAATGATACATTTGGCTTTGACAAATGTAGTGGACAGTTTGTTTTTAGTGACTGTCAGGAAAAGACAGAAAAGAAAAAAATCAAATACATTATTTGGATTATATACATACAGGTGAGGATATTATTAATAAATAAAATACTGAAATTTCATGTGCGAAAATCTTATGGAGGAGGAGGATACTAAAGAAAAAATGATTTATGGAGAGATAATAAATATCCTGTTACAAGATCTCAAATTTTAGCATGATATTTGTACATGTGTTACAAGATCTAAAATCTTAGCAAGCTATTTGTACATGTGTTATAAGATCGCAAATTTTAGCAAGCTATTTGCACATGTGTTATAAGATCTAAAATTTTAGCTAGATATTTGCACATGTGTTATGAGAAGTAACTTATGTTTCAAATGGTTTGCAATATTTTCTCAGATGTCATAAAGATAAAGTGAGAGAAATTTTGAAGTAGAAATATTTTTTTTGGATCATCTTTCAAGTACAAAGGCTTTGCCAGCTTGAAAAACAACATTTGAAATCCATTGCTTGAATACTGACCTCTTGCTTCTTCTATGTTTCATTTCCCTTCATAATGTAGATGGTCATGGCAGTCTGCAACTTCTGACCATTTGTCACTCTTAGCAATGTTTGTGCATTTTCCCCACATCCTTCTTGCTTTAAATATGTCCTGTTAGTATCAAATTTTCCAAGCCCTCTGGTCATCATCAGGTATCCACTGATTGGCTGATATGTGATATCCATTGATTATTGCCAACGTTTCAACCAAGTACCCTCTGGTAATCATCAGGTATCCACTCTGCTGATTATTGTCAACGTTTCAATCAAATACCCTTTGTGGCTGACATGTGACATCTGTTGATTATTGTGATATTTTGTCCCTGTGATATCAGTTATTGTTCATTTCTTGGAAAACATAAAAAGTATGTTGTATTTTAGCCTGAAGGAAAACTCTGTTACACAGAGAAATTGTTAGAATACATATATATATTTGTAATTACCCATTGGTATATAATCCAAGTGAATCCTAATAATATAATTTAAAATATTAAAACTAATTCATATAGAGAGCTCAATGTTTTATTCAAACAGAGCATATAAATTACATAGGAATTAAGATTAATCTTAATTCCTATTGTATGTAATATATATATATATATATATATATATATATATATATATATATATATATATATAGCATAATGAGAAGCCACATATACTTTCTTAATATGTATATATAGAAAAAACAACTAAAAAGTTGCAAATTAAAAAAATGAATGTTTTTTATGTGAAAGTATTTACTTATATTTTTTTTTATATATATTTGATATTTCAGATCGACCCGGATCTTTCTTCAGAACAGTTATTTCTGAAGAAAGATCAGGGTCGATCTGAAATATCAAATATATATAAAAAAAAATATAAATAAATACTTTCACAAAAAAAATCCATGTTTTTAATTTGCAACTTTTTAGTTGTTTTCAAGGAATCAGTGTGTATATATATATATATATATATATATATATATATATATATATATATATATATATATATATATCATTTTTCTTTAGCAAACATGTTTATTAAAAACTACTATTCTGAAAATGGGTAAAATGTGGTTGAGTCCATCTAAAGAGAGTCTATGAATACACCCATAGGTAATATATTCTAAACAAGACCTGTTTTGGCTTCTGTTGGCTTTGAAGAATGACATATCTATCTTTAGTAAATTAGTTGAGAATAAAGTTTTATCTTTGAGCATGTGATAACTAAACAAAAATAACTCCAAACCAATCAATAAAAAAAACCTTTGCTTATTATACACTTAAACAATTTAATGAGACACGATACTTTCTGTAAATATATATATATATGGTAAAAATACTTCTTTGTTAAAAGAGAAGAAATTTTATCAAAAACACATATAAAAAAATACTTCAAATATAATTGTTATTAATGGAGACATTACTTTTTTTAGCAAGAGTATTTTGTGAAAGTTATCTGTTCATAACAATATCCTAGTGGAAAAGAACTGGCTTGATAACATAGTAATTGTGAATTCAGTCCCTGGGCCAGGCAGTATATACCTTAGACTTAGTGAAACCAAGGCAAACAATAACTGAAGTATTAACTATGTTGACTCTTGTGGTCCTACCTAGAATTGAACTCACCATCCTTGGCCAACAAATTTCTGAAGATATTAGACTCAGGTTCCTCAGCTTAATGGATGTGTTCTAAGCAGTGGCAGTAGCTTGTCGCCATTCCTGCCAAATTGGATTTAACCTTGAGGCAACATTTAAGTTTACTGAAATTTCTCCTGAGGAAACATTCTTCCATTTGTCTGGTGAAGTGCTTCACTCAGTTTATTGAGCAAAGATCATGTTTTAACATGAACAATACTAAAAAAAAAAAAAAGCACAAAATATCCCTCAATATAGACAGAAAAATAAGAACAAGATATCCCGGTAGATTAAATAAAAGGTTTAGAAGGTTGCCTAGATCAACAAATACCCCAAGAAGGCTTGAGGGCACAAAGACTGTGACATGATAATAACAGCAATGATGTAGACTTTTGTTTGAATATGAATAAATTCTGATGGAATCTGAATTTTAATCGTCTGAGTTGATCTGAATTAATCTCATTGTTTTTTATTTTTTCCAAAACATTTTAGTTGTGTATTCTATGATTTTACTTGTGTGTTGTATTTCTGGGATGTGAAAACAATAAATAGGAAATTCATTCTAAATCAACTCGCATAAACTGATTAAACCATCGCCTTTATCAAGATGAAAGATTTTGTTTATCATTCAAAATTTACTGCAATGAAACCAGCTCCTCATAATTGATTTTGTTCCATTTTTGATGTATAGCCATTTTTTAATTACTTTAACTCAAAGTTTTTAATTTTAAATATCTAGCTAGTGTTTTAATAGAGGGAGTAAAATGTAACAGCAAAATCTAAAGGTTTACTGGAATAGTGAAAGATGCTCTCCAAATGCTATGCAAAGTATTAAGAAACAGTAAAATTTCTTTAGAAACAAAGAAACTGTTATGTAATATCAATCCTACTATATGGAGTAATTGTTTGATGTTCTCACAGATGATGAAGAGACTTGAAGGAACTGAAATATGGTTCTACAGAATGTTGCTGTGAATACCATGGACTGAACATGTGAGCAATGACAAAGTTTTAGAGAAAATGGAAACAAAAAGGATACTTATACTTAGAATCAGAAAGAGATTGTTGAAATTTCTAAGGCACATGAGAAGGAAAGAGGGCTTAGAGAATTTCACATTCACAAGACATGCTGAATGCAAGAAAAACAAAGGAAAGCGATAAATAACCTACCTAAATAACCTTTTTGTAAATGGTTGGCAGAACAGCAATTGAGAGGGATGGGGGAAAAAACAAATCTTACGAAGAGATACAAAAGACAAGAAGTTGTGGAGAGCCATGATCGCCCACAACCTGAAGAGACACAAAATTCTTTATTAAGCAAATTATCAAATCTTTCCAATGAATTTTGACTTCAGATAATTCTTTTTGACTCTTTCAAGATGGAAGCTATATAACAAAAGGCTATGAAGACAATATGGTCCTATTCAAAAGGCTCTGTAGGATAAAGCTCTTCTAGGTGTTGAAATAAAACAAAAACATTTCAAAGTTATGGCGCTACACATAGGGTATTTGGAAAGCTAATCAAACTTTAACCACAAAGAACTGAATTTAACAAAAAGTATGGTCTATAATGCTGTTGTTATTTGAACTTTGTTATACGGTTGCAAAACCTGGATTCTATATTATCACAATATCCAAAAATTAGAAAGCTTTCACCAGTAAAATTTGTTTAATCTTGAATACCAAATGGAATTACTATGTAACCAACACCGAAATTCTGAAAAGAGCCAACAGTCAAAGCATTGAATCACTGATCATTAAACACCATCTTTGATGGTCAGGACATGTAGCAAAAATGAGAGTCTCCATGTCAAGTCTTATTCAGTGGGCTCACTTCAGGGAAAAGACCACAATGTTGCCCTCTTCAAAGATATAAAGTGCAACTCAAAACAACACAGAAAGCCACTGGACTTGAGTCTAAATCATTTGAAATACATACACAAGACCATACCAACTGGCAACGTTCCATCACCATTGAAACCAAAAACTTTGAAACGACCAGAAGAGAAAAGCAAGAAGTCAAATGACAAGAGAGAAAGGCTCAACAAAATCAAAATCGTCTTCTAACAACATTATCACACAGTTGATGCCATTGACTCTTTCATGCAAAATTTGTCTACTGAGTCATTGAAGCCATCATCGTAAAGGAAGCAATCAGAAAAGAAGAAATTAAGTTCTTGGATATGAGATAAAGGTGCCACCGATGACTTTCACATAATCAATCAACTGAAAATTTACAAAGTTTGTAATAATTTATTCTCAGAATAATAAAACATGGAGTTAGCAGCACACTTTAATAACATGTGTTTCTTGCTGAGTCATGTAATACAAACTCGTTTCTGTATGACTTTCATACGATAATGATATATTTCAGGTTGTAAAACCTAGGAAATTCTCCTTTATGTCCCTGTTGTCTTGTAAAACAAATCTATAGAAATAGGATATATCCCAGCGATGATAGAAACCTCAGGATATGTGTATCTCAAGAGTCTCAAAAGGTTTACAAAATCCTTAAGACATTTATTTCTATTCATTGTATTTTTCATGAATGTGAATTGAAACTTGAGGTAATTTCCTGTATTATGCATTGCGGTGAAGTTTGGCCTCATCATTCAATTCAATCTGTATATTTGCAATCATATTTTTCTTGTTAGCTACCAGAATTTGGTTTACAATGTTTGGTATCCAGATGGGGTTTGTAGCTGACAACTGAGGCAAATTAAAAAAAATAGAAATAAAAACAAACTGGGTGTGGGGGTTTAATGAGGTGGGATCTATCTGTAAAAGAGAACCATCCCACTGTATTCTGAGAGGTAGAACGATGGGTACACTTTTAGGAGAACTAGGCTGTTTTGCATGACCTAGCATAAAATTCAACTGATTTATGTGCAGTATTGGATGGGTGTATAGATTTCCCAACCCTAAAAAAGACTGTCACATTTTGAATTTCAACTGATCAATCAACACTCCTCTGCCAGCTGAAGCCTAAAGTAGTTAATCCGCTTCAGTTCAATTGCTCAACAGTCAGTTACCTGATGTGATTGCAATTCTTGTTCATTCATCTGAAGTCTTCACAGATCATTTGTTCCTTTTTAGTTTTCAGCTGGCCTTGTATTTGTTCCCCCCCTCCCATTCCATTAAGAATCCAGCATAATTGTTAGGGTGGAAAGCTTACAGAATGACCAATCCATTTCAACTACCATTTGCAGATTACTTTTTTATCGGACACACACTCTGGTTTGTCTCCTAACTTCATCATTGATTTTGCCTTGGTTAGGTGACAATTAAATACAAGTTTACATTTCCAAGAAAAAAAGAAGGGTCTCCTGCCTTTCCATATGGCTGGTACTCCTGAAGGAACTGGTTGAAATATGTTAATAATAAAACAAAAACGAAAATTTAAATTAATAGTTTAAACAACTTTTGAAAAAGTAATTTTAACATTTTTCTGATGGCCAAAATGAGTGATTGTATCTTAAAAGAAAAACTTTCAGACTTTTATATCTTTTCTACTGGAGAGTAGAAATTATTTCGGCAAAGTTTAACAAACATACCTGCAAAATAACAATATGTCAAAAGGTGGCATTTCCCTTGACACCACAATTACCTGGTAATTCTTATTGTTTTAAAAAACTATTTTTACAATTTTAATAAGACCCAAACATATGAAACTTATCTTTACACTTATTTATTCTTGAGGAATAACAACAAACATGTCATTATTTATTAGATTATTTATTTACAAAAATAATTTTGTTTTTGCAAGATTATAAAAATATGTGAACCAACTACAATGAAATATCTATTATTCATCATATTACAAAGAAATAACTTTGAAAACATATTTTATCCATAAATTTATAAAAACATTTTTATCCAGAAATTTAATAAAATATCTGTGAACTACAGAATAAGAAAATTCAAATAGATATAAAATGAGTAATTGTAATTATAAATTTTGAAAACATGCATTTACCAGATATTTCTTTCATTCGCCCTTGTCATCTAAATTCCCAAATAGGTTGAGAACATATGAATTTATACATTATTTTTCGAATAAACAACAAAAGTGTTAAACACTATTTATTTCTTTTATTAATAATTATAAGAATAATTTTGACAAAGTTTAACAAATGCTTACACCTGCAAAAAGAGCGAGTATACAATATTAACAGAGTAAAGAGAAAAACATCTTTAGACACATTATTTTTTGTGGGCATTTTTGTTAAACTTTTCCATTATTTATTTAACATTATTTAACTCTTTTAAGAAATAAAAACCAAATGTGATAAAAATATGCAATATACTTTTGTATCTATTAGTTTATCTCCAAATTTGAGGAGGTCTTTTATGAAGTCATCATTGCCATCATATTAAATAGACATTTAGAAAATGTCCAAATCTTTTGCATCTACTGATGATAAAAATATAAATAATGTTTCTCCTGAAAGGAATGCTTTAATGAAATTACAAAGACTCTCTTAGAATATAGCAATGTTTTTCATTACTTATACCAATAATGTCTCTTTACATTGGAGAGTGATCTTTATTTCCACAAAGTTCAACAGAAATTTTCTTCACAGCCATTTATCTGTACAGAAGCCAAAATCTTTCGTGAAAATCATTAAGTTTTTAATCCGTCATTACACAGCTCTTCTAGTATAAAACCACTGAGCCATAAAAGCTATTTCAAAGTTGATTAAACAAAGAGTCAAGCTACCAGGCTGCAGTGAGGTAATCAGCTGAACATTTTTGGATGAACCAAGTTGCAGTACGCCAAATGGTTCAGTCAGATTTCAAATGACATTACAAAATCCATCTTTCAACGTTTGTATGTAATATAGTGTAGTTGAACAATTTTCATATCTGCTAAGGTCAAAACCAGCAAAGGTACCTTAGTGACAATTCACATGTTTATATAATAAACAAATCCATTTACAAAGAAATGTTCTCTTTTTTCACAATAATGTTTACTATGTACAAGGTCAAAGAGCCACTCTAGCTAGAGGGTTACAGAGTAAGGGGCACAGTTTATGAGGATATGTAGGGAAGATAATGGTTAACCCTTGACTTGAACAGGTTAACTTTGTAGTGATCAGGGAAGCATCTTCTTGGGGGCCAGTTCCACAAAGTAGTGGTTCATGGAAGAATCTGCTTGAGTGGAACTTACATCTCACCAATATGAAGTAAATGGGGTTGGTCTGCTACAATGTGCATGGCATGGCAAGTCTTAGACATGAAGGTTAGAAGTGTTGGAACTAAGGAATGTAGTTTGTTTGTGCACTTTCTATGGAAATAGTGATAGAGTAGCAAGAGGCTAGCAATGTTTTGTCTTTGGGAAAGTGGTTGTAGGGCGGAAAATAACTCATCACTCACAAGGAAAGTGAAAAGTGAGCGGCTTCTACCTATATATTTCAGCAGTACTTTATTTTCTGCCTGATCTGGCTCTTGTAAATGTAGAGGACAGTAGGAGGAGGAGTCAGGTACTTACTGGAGTGGTACAGAGATGGTTATCAATTGAAAACAAGATTCATGAGAGAGGTTTTCATAACTGCAATGTTTTTTTCATTTTGACACAATGAAGATGTTGGCAATAACTAGTCACATAGATTTGCTATAACAAACAGTGTTAGGTGATAGCTAAAAGCAATAGCGGAAAACTTTTATAATTTTGCTATCTTTGTTGCTATTTATAATAAATTCTTCACTAAGTGATTTTCCATGGTTTCAATTCTGTACCTGCACTGTACTCACTTTGATGTGACCAGGTGCAAAAAACATGAACAGTTTTGTTTTTGTGCTAAATGTCTTTATCTACAACTCCAAATTTGGTTTTGCAAATTCTGTTTGTTAATCCAAAGGAACTTAATTAATATGACATGAATACAAAATTTCTGTCTGAAATTGATAACACCTCATCCCAGAAGAGATGAGGTGCTATATCCAGCAGCAAGGCCTCTGATTAAGAGTTGGGAGGTTTTGAGGAGCATGGAACCACCTCTTAATTGCTGTTGTTCCCAGGTCCACTCTGACCCGGAGTTGTAGCACCTGTTAAGGCCCCAGCTAGGGACAAATAGTGAACCACCAAACAAAAACAAATTACTATGCAAGTATAAAAATACATTTTATAGTAAAAATATTTATAATACATTTTCATAAAAAATCTTTTAAATTACCAACAGTAAAATTTCCAA
Source organism: Acanthosepion esculentum (assembly GCA_964036315.1). Classification (NCBI taxonomy): domain Eukaryota; kingdom Metazoa; phylum Mollusca; class Cephalopoda; order Sepiida; family Sepiidae; genus Acanthosepion; species Acanthosepion esculentum. The sequence goes on from OZ038488.1 coordinate 11,709,448, forward strand.
CAATATGCACATACTAACAAATTGTAGCGACTTCAGCTAAATCCATTTAAAATCCTACCAAACAACCAACATGAACACTTTCATGGCATTAATCCATATAATATCCTACAATTTTTTAAATTAAACTATATTCTAAAATGTAACTTCAACAAAACTACAACATAAAGCACACATATCACTGCCTCTGGTATTTATGTCCACACAAACATATATATATATATATATATATATATATATATATATATATATATTTTTTTTTTTAAAGCTTTTCACCCCAAGCAAGGCTGGAAGCCACTAGCATGCAAGGGGTTACAGAAGGTTTGGAGGAAGAGCAAATAGGAGTGGTAAAGGAGAGGATGTGGAGAAAGATAGTGGATCGATCAAGGCAAGGGGGGTTACAGAAGATTTGGAGCGAGAGAAGATAGGAATGAAAGGGGAAAGGATGTAGAGAAGGGAAGTGGATAGATCAAGGCAACTGGAGATGTCGATTGACATTACACTTAAATATATATATATATATATATATATATATATATACAAAAGCTGAGTATCATCTACCATGTATTCAATTGTGAAAGCAGAATAACATATATTTTTTTTACTACAAACCTAAATTTAAATTTTGGCATTAAATGACCCCTAAGGAGTTGATATGCTGTTAAACAGACAAATCAATCAACTCACCCTGTTTCCACTGAGTCTATACTATTCAGCCGAGGGACTGAATTCACAATTACTGTGTCATTAAATTTGTGAACCAATGCTTTAATCCACTAGGCTATTGTTTTGTGGGACAATCCTGAATCTGTAAAATGAGAATATGCTCCATACATATAAAACAAAGGGTTGAGTTAAAAATTCCCTGAAGTTTAGCTGAATTGACAGAAAACTGAATAAGACTGCAGGGAACAATGGCTGAAACACTGTGATGATAACTAGAAAGATAAGGATGCTAGTCAAAATGGAAATTATGCAAGGAGTGCAAACATGTTTCTTTGGTCTGTGCACTTCCTTTTTGAGAACCAAACACTTGGTATGCAGATTGTAAGAAATATAAGTATAAAACTTATGCAACTTACTTAATTAATAATTATTAATAGATTTTAATAGATTAATAGATTAAATTTTAATAGATTAATAGATTAAATTTTAATAGATTAATAGATTAAATTTTAATAGATTAATAGATTAAATTTTAATAGATTAATAGATTAAATTTTAATAGATTAATAGATTAATTAATAGTTTTTAATTCAAGTAATCTAAGAAAGAATTAGCCAGGTGGGCAATTAGTTTTAGAAGAAAATATTGGTTTTATCTATAATTAATTAATTAGATTTTTTTTTATCAAGCAACTTACATTTGTCAATAAATCCTACTCAAATTAATGAAAAATTTAAGAAATTTGTATGATATTCAACTCATTATATCTGTACTAATCAAGATTTTTTTTCTAAATTAAAAATAGATTTATTTATAAATATGTAGATGTTCTGTAACTCCTTTTCAGTTAATCGTGATCCAACAGGAGTTGTTCCATTTTTTTTTTTAAAGCCATGTTTTTGGAGTATTATTGATAGTTTATATAATGTCTTCAAGTCAAGGGTCAGTCATTATCTATCCTCATCCTTATCTTCATAATCTTCACTTATTTCCACGTCCTCTTTCATTCATATCCACGCTTCATTCATAATTACTATTTTAACAATAAAACTATACCTTGAGTGGCTTTCAAGTCTTGTATTAGGTAAAGTTCAAAAAACATTCCCTCTACTTTGAATCATATTATGAGCAGGTGATGACAAAAATATCAGTATTTATCACTGAACTCTTGTTTTCAATTTTCTTCCCCTTTCTCACTTTTTTTAAATAAATTAGACAAGCAAATTATATGTTTCTTGCCAAACTTTCCAAGTAATATTACTGAAAATTGAATAATCATACAATTTAGAACAAGTGAAAAATGATCTTAGAATTAAAAGACCCCCAAAATAGTTTTCCATTCCTTATCAGAAAACTACTTTTTATCCTTTTCTGTTGAAACACTTGGTTGTGTCAAAATTCATCTGCATTTACCTTTAACACACATACTTAGCAGTCATGTCACGTCTCTTAGACTTAGCAGTCATGTCACGTCCCTTAGACTTAGCAGTCATGTCACGTCCCTTAGACTTAGCAGTCATGTCACGTCTCTTAGACTTAGTAGTCATGTCACGTCCCTTAGACTTAGCCGTCATGTCACGTCCCTTAGACTTAGCAGTCATGTCACGTCTCTTAGACTTAGCAGTCATGTCACGTCCCTTAGACTTAGCCGTCATGTCACGTCCCTTAGACTTAGCAGTCATGTCACGTCCCTTAGACTTAGCAGTCATGTCATGTCTCTTAGACTTAGCAGTCATGTCACGTCCCTTCGCAGTCATGTCACGTCTCTTAGACTTAGCAGTCATGTCACGTCCCTTAGCAGTCATGTCACGTCTCTTAGACTTAGCAGTCATGTCACGTCCCTTAGACTTAGCAGTCATGTCACGTCCCTTAGATTTAGCAGTCATGTCACGTCCCTTAGACTTAGCAGTCATGTCACGTCCCTTAGATTTAGCAGTCATGTCACGTCCCTTAGATTTAGCAGTCATGTCACGTCTCTTAGACTTAGCAGTCATGTCACGTCCCTTAGACTTAGCCGTCATGTCACGTCTCTTAGACTTAGCAGTCATGTCACGTCCCTTAGACTTAGCAGTCATGTCACGTCCCTTAGACTTAGCAGTCATGTCACGTCTCTTAGACTTAGTAGTCATGTCACGTCCCTTAGACTTAGCCGTCATGTCACGTCCCTTAGACTTAGCAGTCATGTCACGTCTCTTAGACTTAGCAGTCATGTCACGTCCCTTAGACTTAGCCGTCATGTCACGTCCCTTAGACTTAGCAGTCATGTCACGTCCCTTAGACTTAGCAGTCATGTCACGTCTCTTAGACTTAGCAGTCATGTCACGTCCCTTAGCAGTCATGTCACGTCTCTTAGACTTAGCAGTCATGTCACGTCCCTTAGCAGTCATGTCACGTCTCTTAGACTTAGCAGTCATGTCACGTCCCTTAGACTTAGCAGTCATGTCACGTCCCTTAGATTTAGCAGTCATGTCACGTCCCTTAGACTTAGCAGTCATGTCACGTCCCTTAGATTTAGCAGTCATGTCACGTCTCTTAGACTTAGCAGTCATGTCACGTCCCTTAGACTTAGCCGTCATGTCACGTCTCTTAGACTTAGCAGTCATGTCACGTCCCTTAGACTTAGCAGTCATGTCACGTCCCTTAGACTTAGCAGTCATGTCACGTCCCTTAGATTTAGCAGTCATGTCACGTCCCTTAGACTTAGCAGTCATGTCACGTCCCTTAGATTTAGCAGTCATGTCACGTCCCTTAGACTTAGCAGTCATGTCACGTCTCTTAGACTTAGCAGTCATGTCACGTCCCTTAGACTTAGCAGTCATGTCACGTCCCTTAGACTTAGCAGTCATGTCACGTCCCTTAGACTTAGCAGTCATGTCACGTCTCTTAGACTTAGCAGTCATGTCACGTCCCTTAGCAGTCATGTCACGTCCCTTAGACTTAGCAGTCATGTCACGTCTCTTAGACTTAGCAGTCATGTCACGTCCCTTAGACTTAGCAGTCATGTCACGTCTCTTAGACTTAGCCGTCATGTCACGTCCCTTAGACTTAGCAGTCATGTCACGTCCCTTAGACTTAGCAGTCATGTCACGTCCCTTAGCAGTCATGTCACGTCCCTTAGACTTAGCAGTCATGTCACGTCCCTTAGATTTAGCAGTCATGTCACGTCCCTTAGATTTAGCAGTCATGTCACGTCTCTTAGACTTAGCAGTCATGTCACGTCCCTTAGACTTAGCAGTCATGTCACGTCTCTTAGACTTAGCAGTCATGTCACGTCCCTTAGACTTAGCAGTCATGTGTGATAATTGATTCTTTAACTGCTTTTAAAATAAACTTGTTCAATTCAACCAGATGAAGTCATTTTACTAAACTGATTTTACATTATTCAGACTGTTGTCTTCATCTTCACTGCCATATTCACAACGTTTCAGCTGTTGTATGCACTGGCCTTCTTCAGGTGATTGGAATTTCAAACTGAACCCTTTCTTTTATCCACCAGGGTAGATTGTTCTAGTTCCACATGCCATGCCTCTTCCAGATGTCTCAGTTATTTCCCTTTAACTCAACTCTCCAAGTTTGGTTCACTACTGCTGTTGCCTGGTATTGAACACACGACTCTTTGGGTCTAGTCACTGGATCTAACCAACATCTTTATCCACTGGGCTATGTCTCCTTGAGATATAGACAGATAAACTGATTTTTTACGATGCAGCTGAAGTATGGAAATGAAACTGATTAAATGAATTTAAATTATAGCCACTTCTCCCTTTAATCTGCCTCATAATCAGTTAAAATGCCTTGTTACTGGTATACCACGATGATTGATAGAGAAGAGAATAGATAAGTGAATACTTCGGTAAAGCATCCTCTAAAATCTATCTCAAGCAATAGCAGCAAAAAGCTGCTGCCTTTATTGTCAACCTTGACAAAAGCCAATAAGATAAACAGATTCTTTAGGAATAAAATAGCAAGAAATTAGTTTAATTATATGAATGTCTTTAGAGAAATTTTGTCTCAAAATATCTCAAAGTTCTAAATCAATCAAAATACTGCTGATGAGAATTGAATTTTCAATAAGAAAAAATTAAGAGAGAGAGAGAAAATTAAGAGAGAGAGAGAAAATTAAGAGAGAGAGAGAAAATTAAGAGAAAGAGAGAAAATTAAGAGAGAGAGAGAAAATTAAGAGAAAGAGAGAAAATTAAGAGAGAGAGAGAAAATTAAGAGAAAGAGAGAAAATTAAGAGAGAGAGAGAAAATTAAGAGAGAGAGAGAAAATTAAGAGAAAGAGAGAAAATTAAGAGAAAGAGAGAAAATTGAGTGAAAACAGGACAGGGAAAGTTGAGAGAGAGAGAGATTATTGAGTTAGAGAGTGAATTGATAGGAAGTGTTATTAAAAAGCAGAAAAGAACAAAGGATGCTTGAAAAATTATCTGTTTTGAAAAGAACTTGTGATGTAAAATCTATGCCTTCTTAAGAGTCATATCCCTTCAGGTTATAAGCACAGCTTCCTTTTCTTAACTTTACACTGCCATGATTGTTTTTGGGAAAGCAAGCAGATTGGTTTCTGATTGCCTTTTGAATTCAGAGTTGCCATTCTTAAAGACTGGTTACTAACCAAGGCTAGAGAGCCAATCTGCCCTACCGTTTTACCTAAATCTATTACATAGTGGAAAATAGTAAAAACAATATTTTATGAAATGTCAAAGAGACTCCAGTAGAGTCTGAAAACTTTTAAAATGTTTGATTCAGATGATTATCTTCCTTGCACATTAAAGACTACCTTGCATGAAATCAATCCGATTACTCATTCAAAAACTATAAAAGGTCATAACAATTCAGAGATGTGAAGACATTTATAATCAGCTAATAGAATTAAGTCAACACCGAGTTAATCTATTTCAGTAGAAAAGGGTTCAGTAAATAAAATATTGACATAGAATCCATATGTGTTTTCTGGTTTCTTTCTTATTTTCATCCTATACACCTTGAATAAAATTTAGTAACAATTATTCATAATTGAAATCTGTGTGTATGAAGGAACGTTTTCTTTTCATATTTGCTTATGTTGATGTCTTTAAGTTTTGTGGGAATTTATATTTGTTTTTAATGTCATGTAGGTAATTCCAACACTTCAAAGATTCCTTTTCTTTATTATTTGTGAATTTCCATGTATTCTTAGAGAAGATAGTGGAACAGTTTCCTCTTATATTCACCACATTTTGAAATTTAGAGATTTCATTCTCAGACTGGTTGTCACCCAATGCTACTCTACTATTTAAACCATAACCGGGTCTTTTGAAATTAGATCATCTTTTAATAATAAACATTTAAATAAAAAACTAGCAATGAATAGAATATAGATACTTGGATTTTTTCTTTTTGTTGAGATCTAAATATTTATTCTTGTTTAATTTTCACTGATTAGCTAAGTGTTTTCTAATAATAAAGAAATTTCTGGCTGTCGAAATCCTTGAAGTCCTATAAATGATATAAACAATAATTCAATTCTAGTGGGTTTGAACCATTACTACAAATAAATTTGTCTAGACAATGAACGTCAACTGATATAAACCTAAGTAATTTTAAAAATAATGAACAAGATGTTAATTGAAATGACAATAAAATGTTTGATTCACAAGTAATGAAATAAAGAAAGTTTTTTGTGACATTCTAATGAGTTGAAAAGTGTATTCTTTCTTACTCAACAAGATTTTTGGATAATGGGATTCATTGTTTTTTCATGGTTTTTGTTAAGAAAAATTGCAGAAAAAGAATGGGTTCAGTTGTTTCAAAAATCTCTTTGAATAAGAATGACGCTTCTCAAAATGATAGACAATATAAATATTACAATTTAGTTGACTTGTAGACAGCATGTGGGTTTTTTTGTTTACATTAGTCCCCCAAAATATATGAATGTTGGCATCTATGTGAATAAGTTCAAATCATCAAAAGGAATAGCAACTTAAATTTATCAGATCATTTTATAAGTTTTGATGATACATTGCATTATCAGATTGTTTTATTAGATTTGATGACACATTATCAGATTATTTGATAAGGTTTGATGATTGTTTGATCAGATTTGATGATACATTGTTTGATCAGATTGTTTGACTAGGTTTGATTATGCATTGTTTGATCAGATTGATTAGGTTTGATGATACATTGTGTTATCAGATTTGACAATACATTGTTTTATCAGATTATATGATTAGATTTGATGATACACTGTTTGATCAGATTATTTAATTAGGTTTGTTGATGCATTGTTTTATCATATTTTTTTAGGAGATCTGATGATACTCATCCTCTGAACATTGGTAAAAAGTGATTCAAAGACACAGTCTGCTAATCTCCAGGAGTTGCTTCTCTTGGATACTCTCCTAACTAGAAAGAGATGATCTTACCTGGAAGTCCTGAGCAACAATTATTATTAGGGACTGATGTGGAGAATGAATAAAATCTGAATAAAGTACTTCCCATCACGTGTCTGAGTTCCTTAATTTGAATTTACACATTCTTCTGAGAATAAAGATGAACTCTTTAATATGTTAAGTTATTTATTTGAAATTTTTAAATTGAAGAATCAGCATCATATTGATGATTTAGAAATTATAAAGTCACTATAAAAAATTAATTCAAGTTGTTTTTTTTAATCATTTCACTTAAAGCAAGGTGATAAAGTCACTAAGATGCAATGGGGTACTGGGATCAGAAGAGAATGAGAAATTGTTACTGGGGAGCAAGGACATTAAAAGACCCAGATTCAAGAAGGCAGATGATGACAATAGATGTTACATTTGAATTCCTGAAGATTGTAGTTGTCAGAAAAACAAGAAACTAGAAGAGAGTGCCACAAGTGAGAAGTGTGAAAGAAAATGTCATTAACATAGTACTTATGCATACACTAAGTAATTTCATCTGTAAAATGATGAGACCTAGATGCCAATCTAGGGCTGTGTTTACATTTGTGAAATCAAAGTGCCAAAGAGAAAAACTCATCAGAACAATTACTATATATGTATTTATAGAAATCGCACACGGAAGCTATTTTACAGTGTTGGGAAAGAGATGGAACATATGCTACACTGCAGCTAATCAGACAACAGTTGGGGACATTTTCATATCTTTAAGGACCAAGACTCTTGGTAAGTATGATCATCGACTGAGCTTTAGTTTAGTTTATCATATTATGGCAATGATACAAGGGTCATAGCTTGAGAAACCAGGGAGTCACTGTGAAAAAAAAAAAAAACATTTGATGAAAAAAAGATTTAGATTTTTAGATAGTGACAAATGCTTACTTATATATATATATACAAGTGGTTGCAGATCCACTTCCCTAAATCTAACCAAAAATCAGAATTTGTTTTGAAATTCCATCTGGTTTGAACCTGAGAAATTAGCAGCACTCCCTCATAACAAGTTTAAACTGTAGAAATTCTATAGATGTTAACAATTATTATTATCTATTATCTCATACATCTGCTATCCACTCACCCTTTGCTTGTATCTTCTCATTATCTCCCTTATCCATTTCAATCTTTATTGTGATTTATTTTGTTATCTAAGTGGAATACAAACATGGATTAGTTTCATATGTAAAAAATGCAGAAAGAAATGATCAAATATTCCTAACTGCATAATTTCTTTTATCAATTTTTTTGTTCTCTCTCCATAAAGAATCTTAATGCAAAACAATTTTTACACCTTTTCATCCCTACCTGCTTTTCAAATTTATATTCTCTTGATATCAAGATAGCAATCTCTCTCTCTCTCTCTCTCTCTCTCTCTCTCTCTCTCTCTCTCTCTCTCTCTATATATATATATATATATATATATATATATATATATATATATATATATATATATATATATATATATAATGTAAACTACACATACATATATAAAATAGCATTATTTTTTTATTGATCTATTTACAGCACTCTTTCACACTTAGCCATTTTTCAAAATGGATGGCTGCTTTTTAATAGCATTCCCAAGAACTGTAAATGGGTGAATAATGCAAAAATGTTATTTTTTTATGTGCATTAAAGAAGCTTTTTTAAAAGAATTTAAAATAGAAAATCCAAAAGTAAAATCCAAAAAATGTGTGTGTGTGTGTGTATTTTTTCAGCTTTCTTTTTCAGTTTTGCAATTCCTAACTTTTCCTTTATTCCTTTTTCTCTTATATTCCCAATCGCTATCTACATTCAATTATTCTCAGATGAAAAGCATAAGTGATCACACCTCTGAAGAGCTAAACAGATACTACACTCTCTTCAGGCACAACAACAGAACATATTAGACATGGACAGTTTTTAGACAATGGAATCCCAGGTGCTTTATATCAAAGGTAAAACCTACCACACCAGGTGTAATTTAACACACCGGAAAGAGAAAGTAAGAAAATAAATGAATAAACAATCAAAAGATAAAACCTACCTTTCTTTTACAACTGAATGACAACTGTTTTGGGGAGAAATGATGAAAATACAAGAGAGAGAATATTTCCAGCAGAATTTGACACTGGTAACATCAAAGTTCAACATAGAAGGGTTTGTTCTGAGATGAATGTTTCCTACTTCATAAAGTGGGTCCATAACCTCAGAGGCAAATACTTGTCATATGACAGTACAGGTTGCAAGTTCCTGCCAATGATTCACATTTTTTCAAACATGTTACAGAGAGCAGCTAAGAAGTAGTTTGGAAAAATGTCATCTGACATAAAAGTGGGTGTGAAGCAGAGGTGTATCACCTAATTCCTTTATATAAAAAAGAAATACACCTATTGACATTCATCAACACTTGCTGGACATTTATGGAAACTAAACAGAGAATATAATCACAGTTAGGCAGTGGTTAATGCATTGTTTTCAAATTTAATTTTGTTATACAAACAATAAAATATAGAAAATAAAATGCTTTTGTTGATAATCTTCTCTAAAAAACAATCACTAATTAAAAAAAGATGGGTTCAGAATCAAGAAATTGTTTTCTCATAAAATTCTAGCTTTTTGTTTTTATAAATTGCCTAAAATAATTCACAAATAACTAGGTTAGCTTTTTCTGATACTCTGCAAACACTTTAAAAGGAAAGAGATTACCTTTACTCTTTTCTCATAATGGACTGGCAACTCACCTGGAAGAAAACAAAAAGATTAAAATAAATATCACGCATTCATATATTAATATTACAATCATTGAGAATACAGAAGAAATTAGAAAAAATACATTTCTATTTTTTCTTGAGATATTTGTAAATGATGGCCATGAATTGGAAGTTTGTTTTTATATCCATTTTATCTTCACAATTCCAAGTAGAATATAAAAATAAAGATCTAAGTTAAATTTATAAATAAATTTGTAAAAAAAAGAGAAATTCTTTCCTTCCAACAAAAATAGGTTAGAGATATTTTGGAAGTTACTTTATAATTTCACGTTGATTTTTATGCAGATTTTTTTTCATTTGCTTTTCTTATTTCACCTTCACAAAATCAGAAATTTGTTCCGCAATGTTTTTAAGTTCAACAAAAATATATATTAGACTTTTTATTTAATTTACAGTTGATTATTTCAAGATCACTGGCAAGAAACTTCACTTAAAAATTCTTTTAGCATCAAGAAATCAATACATTAATGAAAATTGGTTCTTTTTACTTCCACTGTAGCACTGTTGCCTGGCTGGACTGGCCTGTTTCGTATGAATTTCTGGGATGAGGAGATATCATTACAGTAGCCTAGTGAATTAAAGCATTAGTAACATAGTAATTGTGAGTTCAATCCCAAGGCTAGGCAGTTGAAACTGGGCGAGCAATAACTGAGTAGAGTTAAAAGAAGAACTAAACAAAATATCCCTGGACATGTGGGCAATGGAATGAGAACAATCTGTAGTCAGTTTCTTCTTTCTTAATTCATTTATTTATTTCACCAAACAGTGTAGCATAAACCAAACAACTCAACAGACATTTTCTGTTCACTACCACAGTCACACTGGTCTGTCACCTCATTAAGCACTTTTCTATAGATTGATTGACATAGGTGCAAAAAAGAGTCTTGCAAAAGTAACTGACTCTGAGATCTATCTTTTCTTAAATATACGACTTGTAAAGCTGCCATTTTCTTTTCAGGATACTTTACATGTGAGAGACGTCTAAATCCATTTTCTGCCAGGAGCTAAGATATTTTCTCTCGTTTTACAGAATTTATTCTCATGGATTAAATAAAGGGTTCATTGCAAAATTCATTGTAGGTTACCAAGAAAGACAAGCACCTGATGAAAGGCAGAAGGTACAATTGAAACATGATAACAAAGATGAGAACATTAGTCTTCATGTAAATAATAAGAAATTAATATAGTAAGTTTGTGAAAATTGATTCTTTTCTTTTTCTATATGGTGTGTCCTTTCAGGATGTGGATAGTCATAGCTATGCACAATTTTCTGTCCCTTGCAGTAAATATTGTCTTTGTTGCTATCTCTCCTAATCCCTGTTCTGCCAACCATTTACACAAACTTGTTATTTAGGTTATACATAAACTTTAGGGATCAACATTTCACAGGGTGTTGAAAGCATATAAGGTGCATTTAAAAAGTATCCAATGTTTGGGCATAAAAAAAAATTGTATATTTCACAAATTCTATTTAATCACCTTCAAAATAAACCCTTTGAAAGTTCACACACTTCTCCCAGTGGTTCTGCCACTATGATTAACACCTCTGGAATGCCTTCTCTGGAATGCTATGGAGCTTCACTGTTGCTTTTCTCATAATTTCTTCTTGTGACACAAATCGCTTCCCTTTCAGCATGGTTTTCAGATTGGAGAAGAGCCAGAAGTCACATGGTGCCATGTTGGAAGAGTACAGAGCCTGTGAAGTAAGTGGCGTGTTGTTCTTGAACAAGGAAGCTTGGATTATGTGGGTGGAATGAGTAGGCACATTTTGCTGACACTCTCCATAAGTGACAAATCCTCCATTAAAATGGAGTGTAATGATCCTGTGCTTTGTGAGCCATCCCCTGGATTTGTTACACAACAGTCTTCCATGACTATTTGCCAAGCCTTCTTCACTTGCTCCTTGTTTCAACTTGTGGATAGCCTGTCTGAGTGTGCCTTGTTCTCCATGGAGATGTGGTCATGTTTGAAGTGGTTGTATCACGCCTTGATCTGAGTTTTGCTCATGGCATCATTGTCAAAGGCCAACTGCAACTTCTGGATGGCTTGAGCTTGAGTATCCCCAAGGTTTTTGCAAAATTTGATGCAGTTTAGCTGCTTGATGCATTTGGTCATCTTATGTGAAAACAATAACCAGATGAGTATACCCTACATGTCTCTAGGTGTAACAGCTTGGAACTGACACAAAAATTTTCACACATGTTCAGAAAGGGTACCATCACCTCTCACCCAAATGATTTTACCCATGCAGCATTAGTTTTGGCAGGAAAAAATAAAGTCAAATATTTTTTAATGCACCTCGTATATATATGTCAACAGCAGGCAATGTAACGTTTGTAACAATGTATATGTTCACTGCAATGAAGTAGTTAACTACAAGTATAATACAACAAAGTTTGGTTGCTAATGATTTTCATTACAGAGCTTACATGTAGAAAATTATAACCCAACTTGGTTTTCAGTAGGTGACAACCCTCACTACAGAAAAGATATATATATATATATATATATATATATATATATATATATATATATATATTAAATAAGTGACAAGACTTGAAATGCAGAAATAAAGGACCCTGGACACAAACAATTTTCTTCCTTGGTTTCTCTCTCTGCATATTCTATAGTCAAGGCAACTTTTGCTAAACATATACCAAGCTATATGATTACCAACTAAATGAAGAAATGCTGAAATTATGTTTTTAGCAAGCAGTTCACCAGACCAAAAGTAGTCAGTGTTCAGAGACTGAACTAAAATTTTGGGGAAACACTGCATTAGTTAGTCTGTCTTCAGTCATAGCATATAACAAAAAATCTTAGACAAACCTTTGATCACATCATCCATAAACCTTCTGGTCGAGATATGGTGTTGAATATATGAACAACAAATAAAAATAACAAAAGAAAAGTGAACAAGCAACTGCAAATATTTTCTTTCTGTTTGCTACTTATGCAGTCCCAACAGATATTCAGACACATCAAACATTTAAAAGGTGGGAAAGTTTGTAGTCTATCATATAAGTAGTCAATAACATTATTGTGTATTTCTGAATATTAGATTAGAAGTAAAAGACGGTTGTTTGCCTCAGGTAAACAATACCAAATCAGATTATTGGTGATAAAGTAGACAAGTTGAGTCGACAGTAGCTATGCATGTATTAAGAGGAAAAGATCAAGGAAGATACATATTGAACAATTGATAAAATTGTAACCATTTCTAAATGCCAAATTTAGCAAATAGCATCTCAGTCAGATCTGAGTTGAACAACAAATTCAAAACTCAATAAATCATCATGCTTCTTGCTGAATATATATATATATATATATATATATATATATATATATTGCTTCATTTAATCAATAAATATATTTGGCTGATGAGAAAAACAAATGGTCATAACAAGTTATTGGTATTTTTTTTATTAAACCAAAACTTAATCAGGAGATTGATTAAATACTTTGGTCACTAAGTCAACAGAGCCAAATTTATATTCATACGTAAATCTAATATCTTTGATTAAATATAAACAGACAAATAGATAATTAAAATATTTTTTACTGTAAATTATATACAGGATTTTGTTGTGTTAATTTTCCGTCCTCTTCTCCAATTAATATGCATCATGATTTGCTGGTTATGTGCCCCCATAACAGCCAGTTAGTGAAGCAGCGTCTTGCAGGAGGTGCTGTGAAGAGAAGATGCTTCCCTGACATATGGGTAAAACACAGTACCTCACAACATAATGTGCTAGATTAGAAAGTAAAGACAATTTTTGTAATGTCCCTTAGCTTTCAGTTTCAGGATTGGAGAGAAATTATGTACCCCATGTCTATATTTTGTTAGTATGTTCCCCTTTGAGAGAAAAAAAAAACTTATGTTCATCTGTTTTCTTCATAGTAATCTTGATTTCTTTATTTCAAAAGTTTGGGTAAATATCTGTACCAATGGCAGATACCACTGGAGCCACCCACATATTCTTGATAAACTCTTGCATCTAAAGGAATTAAACTTGTAAACTTGCCTCTGTAGTTGAAGTAGTTGCATATTTCTTAATGTCACCAATGATTGGTATTTAAATTCAGGTAAAATGTCAGCATCTTGAATGCTTATATACAATGTTCTGATTATAACAAATCACCTAATGTTTCAATTGGTTAATAAATCCAACACAGTCAGATTTTCTCAAAATGGGAGATTGCTGTCGCTCTAATTTCCTATACCTGGAAACAATCCTTGGTACTTTCCCATGTGGCCTTGCACCACACTTTGATACACCTCAGTAAACACCCAGAAAATTAAGTTGATTAAATTTATAAAATTACAATTTGTTCGTTTCTCAATATTTAAAACAGTTTTCTTCTTAATTATCAATCAAAACTGAAAACTTTCTGAATTTGTTAAATTAAACTTTTTTGTATTATTTCATTATGTAAGTAAATGTAAATATAATCTCCTTTAAATGAGAAACTTCTCATTCCAAGAAAATCTAGCAGTGGAAATTAAATTTTCATGACTTGTAGAAATAAGAAATCAAATTGAAAATAATTTAAATGATCAGAATGGAAACTCAAAAAACATTAGGAAAAAAAAACAGAAACAAAAAGAAAAATTGCATGTGGATGAATTTAATATGTACGTTTGCTTTTTATAATCGTTTTAGAAATATTTACAAAACTGACACAAGATCTAGCTGTGGAAATGGGGACAGGAAGATTTTGTTGTGTGGAGAGGAGGCAATCGTACTTGAAAATCAGTGCTTAAAATCTTGTCTTTTCACTAAACCTGGAAACTGACCACAAATACCAATAGGAAATGAGCAATTGTCTTATAAATTTTGTCCAGTAGAATTATTTTGTAGCAGATGCAGGTCTACAATTTGTAATAGATGAGGTTGTGAACTTGTGAAGAAACTGAATTCAGCATTTTCCAAAGGAATAAATTTCAACATGTAAAGGAATTTTACATATTTTTATAATAGCAAACAAGAGAGAAAATATACTTCAGTGTACACAGATGAAAAGGAAAAAAAAATTATAGGTTCTCTTGTTAGTAAATGTGTGTGTGCGTGTATGAGAGCAAGATATACATACATACATACATACATACATACATACATACATATATATATATATATGTATATACACATACATATATAGTTGTATATTTAGGCAGCAATCCTTCTTTTATGCAAGTTTCATTAAAAATGACAGACAAGGTACTACGGTTAAGTTTTTTATTTAATACAACCACATGCTTATCCAGACCCCTTACGTTACACCTATCTGATCACAGCTCCATTAGAACCCATTTAAACACAGACAAAAATTTACCAGACTCCATTAGAAATATACTAGTAGAAAACACAAATATATTAATTGCTTCCACCTGTAAAAAAAGGTCAAAATAATGGAGGCTTTAATAATAAAAAAGAAAAGGCCCACCCTCAACAATATTAACTACGAACAAAGCCACAACGTGCTAACCGTATTTGGAAATTAAAACACCACTACTACACACTAAGACATATACATAATGCACACACTCAATTAAGCTGAAAAATCAAATCATCCTTGATAATGGTTAAAGGTATAGCCGAAAGCACTCAGAAAAATAAAACATTTGGACAGTTCTTACACACCCTTTGACCAGAAAAGAAAGCTCTTGTTCGTACACAAGAAAAATTAAATAAAAAACTTAACCGTAGTACCTTGTCTGTCGTTTTTAATGAAACTTGCATATATATATATATATATATATATATATATATATATATATATATATATATATATACACATGTGAGTTAAAATCATGTAAATGGCTGTCAGGGCAGAAGAAATTTCTCCCAGCACAGACACAAGAGCCATGTTGATTATGCTACATTTTTGAGAGGATGTGGGTTTCACACACCCATCCTTTTAGAGTTCCTGAAACAGTGCCATCTAGTGGCATCCAGGCAGACGAGGTAACTGTACTAATCTCTGCTTGTAAAGGGAACCAAAAATCGGTATTTTGCCAATTATATACTAATAGAAAACAAAAAGGATGCTTATACTCAGAATCAGAAAGTGACAGTTGAAATTTCTAGGACATATAATGAGAAAAGAGGGCTTGGAGAATTTGATACTTACAGGATATATTGAAGGCAAGATGAAAGCAGTGAGTAATCTACCTAACAAGCTTGTGTAAATGAATGACAAAACAGGGACTGGGAGAGATAGCAATAAGACAAAACTTACTAAGAGATAAGAAGCTGTGGAGATCCATCAACAGTTATGTCTTGAAGGGACATGGCATATGGAAGAATACTATCTAACTTGTAGTAACTTGAAACAAATCCATCAAATACAGCTCAGCATAAATTCAAATCAAGTAAGCAATTATTTTAGAGCTAATAAGAAAAGCTTCTTTCAAATAAAAATCTTTTAATTCAGACTTCAAAGGATTCAGCCAATAACATCTGGATAAGTTGTTATAGTTTGAAAGAAAATGCTTTTTTGGATTTATTCACCAATCAAAATACTTTATTTTAAAACTCTAAAACAGAGCTTCTTTAATCCTACTATTATATAAGAAATGATGTCTGTCAGTTTAATCAGAGACATGTTTATTCATCACTCTGATTCTGTTACACATGCACAAACACACTCACTCAGTGAACACAGAGGCCATCTTGTCAGAAGTCAGAGAGACTCAACTGTTCAACTTTGCCATATATCAACACATATAATCACAGCACTTGTATGATTTCCGTTCTCCAGTAACTTACTATAACTTATTTTCCACTCAGAAGGATGCATTTCATTTCACACCATCTTCAAAAATGAACTTAAAAAATTAGTTTGTTATTGCTACTTGGGGTTTTTATTACTAACAATTTTTTCTTTAGTTTCTTGTAGATAGTTTTGTATACACATTGTAAATACTCATTGGGGTAGTTTTTAGAATTGTTATTTTTTCCTCGCCCCCACAGACAATGAATTGTAAAAATGGGAACTAGTTAGTATTTACATAGAGACAGTGAGGCATTATGGTGTTTGGAGTAAGAAAGGTACGTATGAATGAATGTGTTGTTTTGGTGTATGGAATATTGTTCGTACGATTGGGTCAGTGATTCCGGCTAGCTAAGTTATAGTTAAGACAGAAGAAGACCATCCTTTCCCCAACCCCCATTAGGCCTTGTGTCACATTTCTGTATAGCACAGAATAAATATTGCTACTTGGTTTGAAGACACAACTTTCTTTTTGTCTTCTTTTTATTCATGGATATTTTTCTTCATTGAATTTCATCTCAACATTTAATCTCAACTCAGTTTTGATAAGGCTTTATTTTTGTTGGTTGAAGATAATATATTTGCTGCCTGATATCAATAATTGTCAACTCTGACACAAACTTTTAAATTACTTTCAAGCCATGCCTTTATATTTTATTAATTTATCAACAATATTTTCAAGTTGAATGAGAGACAAAGTCAATATTTATGTGAAGTCCCCTCACCCAGTTCAGTGAATAATTTAAAAAAATCTCAAAAGAAATGAATTAAAAAATACATGAATTCTTTAAAAAATATGTTTATATACAGAAAAAAAGGTGTAAAATAGTTCAGAAAAGGAAAGAAAAATCCATTCTAACCTTATACTCTGAGTGACAAAATTTTCCTTTAATAAAATTGTTATGGCATTAGGTTACCAGTTTGTAGCAGCATTGTCATACTTATTGAACTGTAATATTTCTTGTGCTGTGTATATATATATATATATATATATATATATATATATATATATATATATATATATATATAATGTTAATTTTAATTCCTTCAAAACAAAACTGCTTTCTTTTAATAGTCTTAGAGAGCCCATTTTACCTTCCATCAGCATGGCAGGTGCTAACCTCCAGAAGAGTGACTCATTGCACCTACTTGGACTAACGTCTTCTGCTGACATGAAGTGGAAAGATTATTTTGAATCAAGTGCTAGGTTTGCTGACAGGAAAGTTGGTTTCCTGTCTCATGCTACAAAATTTTTCTTGCCTGAATCTACCTTATATATTTTTAAGTTTACTATTCATCCTTGATTTGAATATTGCTGCCATATATGGTCTGGTGTTCCTGCTATATATTTCGAGATTCTTGATAAACTCCAAAGAAGAATCTGCAATGTTATTGGTCCTGATCTGGCATCTTGCCTTCAGTCTCTTTCCCACCACTGCCTTTTCTATAAATACTTTCATGGTAATTGTTCTGATAAACTGTTCTCTATGGTACCTGAACATTATGATACTAGATTGGCAACAAGGTCTCATTATTTTACAGTTGAAATGGCTCGATGTAAATGTAAGTTCTATGCTAGCAGTTTCTTCTATCGCACTTTTAACTTGTGGAACTCCCTTCCAGCTTCTTGTCTCCTTGTCAACTTTGATCTTCAAAAATGTAAAATTTAATCAATCATTATCTTCTGTCTTCTTCATTCTTATTCTTTTATTGTTCTCTCTCTTAATAATGTTTTCTTTTTTCATATTCTCTCACACTCAGTAACCCCTCTCATCTTAGTCGTATTATTGCCTTGCTTGGGGTGAAATGATTAAAAAAATGTACATATATTTATGTGATATGTTGTAGCAGAGATAGCATAGTTGCATGAGATTTTTAAAACAGGTGATAGTATATTTACGGTATTGTTCTGTATGCAGTGTAACTCATGGTTTGGTGACTAAGATATTCCTGAAGAGGAAACAAGACATGTATTTTCACTACAGCATTTTGTGGGTAAAGTGAGAAGTAAAAAGAGAAAGTTTGTGTCCTTTTTATATTGCTTTGTAAGATGCCATCGAGCAGGTGTATTAGTAGAAGTTCCCTGGCAGACAAGGTGGAGTTAGTGATCAAATTGTTTCTCTTGACAGTCACAGTACTCTGTTTACATTCACAACATGATATACACTTGGAAAATGTTATTTAAAGACATTCTTCTCTTTGGTTTCATTAATTTGCAAACAGATTTTTAAGTTTTATACTTTATTCTCCATAAATGCTTTTCCACAGTTAATGAAAGTCATTGACTACAGAAGATTTTTATCAGTCCAATGTTGATGACATGGTTTCTGTGCTTTTTGTTGTTTTTTACATTTTATTTGATTGTAAATTCTAGCAAAGATTAAGCTTGCTCAATGGCAGAAACTATTAGTCCAGTTTTTGGGAGTATTGATTTTTAAAAAGGAACAAAATCATATCCTTGCAAATAATCACAACAAAAATATAATTGATTCCTCTTTCCATTAATCAATTCTGAATATAGTTTACTTAATCCAATGCACTCTGGCTATTTGCAATCTTGTAGATAAACAAAATAAATCAGATTTCTAAAATCATAATCATTTTGAGTGCTTATCCAATGGAGATCAATTAAATGGGATCAATTAAGATTTCAATCTTGAAAACTGATTTAAAAAAAAAAAATTACACATACTTTTCTTCGCAAAATTCACTTCCAAGTTCAAACATTAAGTCTAATGCAATGTCTAATAATTATCCCCAAAATGTTTGGACTTATTATTGAACACTTGAAGACTTCCAGCAAGTGCAACAAATACAATGGATAGCACATGTAACTAAAAGAGAAAATAATGACATAATTAAGATGTTGACATTCTACCCTAATTTAAACAAAAAGTTAGGAAGGAAACTCCCATGAATATCCGAAAGAACTGTATTATTTAGTAGACTTGAAGTTATTTTCCTGAAAAACTGTTATAAGAAAAGGATTTTATAAATTTCAACTGACAGTAAGGCTAACTGTTCAGTGAATGAATACCGAATGTTTCCTTATAAGGAAACAGCTAATATCACCATTACTATTGTTTATGACCACTAGTAGTCATAGACATAATAATCTTCAGTTTAACTGCAGCTAGTCTTTTTTTTCCTAGATTTTAACATGTACCACTTTTTTGGCAATGAATGCCAGATGTTTCCTTATAAGGAAACAGTTAATATCACCATTACTATTGTTTATGACCACTAGTAGTCATAGACATAATAATCTTCAGTTTAACTGCAGCTAGTCTTTTTTTTCCTAGATTTTAATATGTACCACTTTTTTGGCAATGAATGCCAGATGTTTCCTTATAAGGAAACAGTTAATATCACCATTACTATTGTTTATGACCACTAGTAGTCATAGACATAATAATCTTCAGTTTAACTGCAGCTAGTCTTTTTTTTCCTAGATTTTAACATGTACCACTTTTTTGGCAATGAATGCCAGATGTTTCCTTATAAGGAAACAGTTAATATCACCATTACTATTGTTTATGACCACTAGTAGTCATAGACATAATAATCTTCAGTTTAACTGCAGCTAGTCTTTTTTTCCCTAGATTTTAACATGTACCACTTTTTTGCGGGAGACTATTCATTGTTTTTAGTCCATGCTGCTCACTTAATGTGGAAGTTCTGATAAAAGCTAAAAGCAAGAAGAAGAAAAAAATACCAATCAATAATTGTTAATAATTAGCAAGGCATCATCTACAAAATTTGAACAACTTAAAACTAAAGTGCAACGCCAAATTATTAGGTAAAGAATGTTATTGTAAATTTAATTTCACTAGCAGTACACATGAAAATTTCACAGTTTTCATAATGGAATTTTCTGATGAATTAAAAGTCATAAGTTAATGAATGAATAAACAAGTTCCATGACTATAAAAAGCTCTTGGAATTTCCCCCATTGCATTGTTAATTATTTGAGCTTAACAACTTCAGAAAACTACTGTAATTATTAGTATGAATGCAGATCATTATTTAAAGAAGTAAGAAGGTACAAATGAGAAGATTCAAAATTGACAAGATTTTCAGTTTCACTCGAGCAGATGTTAAGTGCATAAGTGCATTATCACTTTCCTTTATTTCTTTCTATAAAACCAAATAGCATCTCTGAAGCATTTTTTCATCTATCCTTCCTCAACATCAAAACAGAATGGTCCATTATTTATCTGAGGTAATGGCAGGGTGAATGCACATGCTAAAGATATGTAGTAGAATTTTACGAGAGGATAAAATTGAATCCAGCAGTTACACATCTTGAACAATCCTCCTTCACATTGTGTAACAACTCATAGAACCAATTCCTTGGCACCTGTCTATATCTAGGTCAAGAAGTCAATGATTGCTTGAAGTGTGTCCCCAGATTTGCACGATGTTCTCATATATAAGCAAGAGGTTACATGTGCTCTTTCTTTCTTTTCCAATGTAGGTGTTGTGGCATACCTACGGACAATAATGTGCATGTCCCCTTTCACATGAATACAGTAGTAAATACTGTATGTTGATCTGCAGTTGGAGATTCATTGTGGAATTCACTTGAGTCACTTCTAGCAGTTGACTACTTCTTCTACGTGCTGCTAGCAAATCTTATATGTGCTGTTCTTGTCCTAAGTATCATCATTCATTAACAACCTTCGTGTGATTATTCTATTCAGTAACCTTCCCTAGGTTACAACAGTAGGAGACATGCGACACGTTGTCGCTTGATTTGACAAGGTAAGTCACCATTTTCTTTGCTACAAGATGGGGGAAAATAATTTAAAATAATTATTAGCAATACAAACAAGCACCAAATTAGTAAAAAATGAATATATTCTATGCACTAGTAAACAAATGTTTGCAATTTTTGTTATTGCCTTGAATTTTAAGAGAAGCAATGATTAGATTAACTCTCGTAAGATTAATAAATTATGAGCCATAGAAATAAATTTACCACAGGCCAAGAAGAATTCTGTTGTCACTCAGCAAAGAAATAACAAAAAAAACCCTACTCAACATGGATCATTGAACAGTGACAAAACAGATTGAAGACCTCAGTTCATCATGTAGAAGATCAGATCAGGGCAGTAACACAGTGAGATCGAATTACACTTATTGTCAGAAACAAATAAATATATGCAAGCCTATATTCAAGCAAACTTGAATATAGAATTCAGTGTTGGAAAATGTGTCAAGTCTGATATTCAATCACTTTTGAAGGCAACACACAATGTATAAAGTATGCAGTGGGTTAGAAAGTACTTGAATGGTATTCTTTATACTGACGAGTGCTGATCTGTCCTTGATGGACCAGATGAATAGAGTGTTGGCAATACTACAAATAAAGATCAGTGTCTTGGTTGACTAAATTGTCAGTAAGAGAATTATGTTTTGGCTCAGAATTTTCAGAGACAACTTGGTTTAATCTTGGCATCTATCAGATGGAATAAAAAGGACTTACAAGGTATATATAGAATTTGTGATGGATAATTTTCAGTCTAGGTTTACGAATAAGTTTCTCAATTTACATGTGATACTTATCTTTAGGCAAGACCATTCACCTTCAAACAGTATGCATACAATGAATGACTAGCTAACCAAAATTGGTTCCAAGTTTGTTATGCAAGCCAATAATTGCACGCCTCCTGTGTGAATGGTCACAATTTTCACCATATGTAAATCCAATTGAAAAAATGCTGTAGCAACCTTAAAAAGAAGGCGTATAAAGATAGACATTAATTTTCAATCACATATGGCAAGCTAATTTATCCCCTCACAAAATTCTACTGCACACCTTTATAAAGGCAGAAACTATAACTAAAGTAATTTCAAAATACAATGAAATCAATTTATGTTTGACTGATAACTGTGATTTCAATGTAAATGATTTCTATTTTGGTTTTAAAATTTGATGTACTTATTGGCCTGTTTAGTTTTTCATGGATTACAGATTTTAGACCTTGTTTAAACTGTGTGAAACTGACCCAAGTAATCTCTTTCCAACTGACAATGTCTCTCCGTGCAGACAGCACCACGTTCCCAAGTGAACTGTCTATTCTTTCTCGTGTAGTGCTTTTTATGCCGAGCTGATCTTGCAAAATCTTTGCATACACCCAACCACTCTTGCCAATTCTCCTAGCTCCAAGATCATGTCTTTCTTAAATAAAGGTACCAGTGCGGCTATATTTCTTTTTCCTTTTTTCACTCGTTTTGCATACCAGGCATATACGTGCTCACTTTGCCACACAAGGTAAGTCATCTTCTCTTCTACACTAAAAGTGCCATTTAATCAGTTAATTAGTGTCTTACTGTATTTTTTTTACCCATGCTTAATAATTTGATATCACAAAAATAGAAGTATTGTAAAAAGACATATATACATCACCACAGAGACATTTAAGTTTAGCCCCAGGATGCAATTCAAAATATCAAAATTAAGCAAGGATGAAAATTTAAATATTTGGGAAGTGTTTGAGAACAAAAAAATGTGACACTGAAATCCAAAGGCATATTGGAATAACAAAAGATGCCTTTCTAAAGTTAAACAAAGTATTAAGAAACAGAAAAAATTCATTAAAAACCAAAAAAAAAATATAGTACTGGACTGCTGCATTTCTGATTCATTCTAAATTCTACTTCAACTCAATACTTATAACATCTCCACCTGAGCTGTGAAACTTTTACTATTTATTTTTTATTTTCACAATAGGAGTAGATACATTCGCCTATCATCTGGTTCACACTCGTCCCTGGTCTTTTGAACAGGAGTAGAGGTTTATCTCTTGTTTCCTGTTTAGGATTGGGTTTCTGGTTCCTTCTAAAATATTTTCCTTCTTTTTCACTTCCAGTAGCCCCTTGCATTTTAGTGGCATTATCACCTTGCTTGGGGTGAAATGGGTAAAAAAAAATATCAATTCTCCTATATAAAATGCTGGACAATTTCCTCAAAGATGAAGAGGAGATTTGAGGCAGCAGAGATGTGGCTCCACAGAAGGATGCTGAGAATACCATGGATGGAGCATGTGTGTAATTGAAACAAAAAAGACACTTAGAATCAGAAAGAGACAAGTGAAATATCCATGATGTGTTCATGAGGAAAGGTAGCTTGGAAAATTTGACACTCCCAGGACATATTGAAGGCAAGAGGGACAAAAGGAAACAGTGAGTAACCTCCCTAACAGGATTGTCTAAATGGGTGGCAGAAGAGAGAAGTGGATGGATAGTAAAAAAACAAACATTAAAAAGAACTACAAAGGGTAGGAAGTTGTGGCAAGCCACGATCACCTATGTCTTAACCTGATACAGCACATAAAAGAAGAAGAATTTGCAGGCATTACATAATTTGAATATTTAAGTAAAAATCTATTTAAATTCTTCCACTCAAAAAGAACAAAGAAAGGAAAAATATATTTGTATAATAACTTGGCACACATGGTAACTCTTCTAAGTTAGAACAAGCAACAGAAATATTAAATAGAAACCAGCGATTGAAATAAAGGGTTCCGTCGACATTCCAACAACCTGAAGAAGGCCGAAGCGTACAACAGCCGAAATGTTGTGATAAATATAGCAACAAAGATGAGGACAATAGTCTGAATAATGTAAATAGTATGCATAATACCTCATCTCAAAAATATAGATAGATACAGATACTAGTAAATATCTATTCTACATATCCTCATAACATGCACTTCTTACTTCCTTCCTTACCCCTCCTCTAAAACAATCTCAATCAGTAACCCACTACTGCGAGGGTCCCACCAAAACTCTAGATGACCAGAGATTGGCAGCTGATCTCTCCTCAATGGGGGGAAAACCTGGAGGCTCATATTCAATGCCTCAAAAACCCAAATGACATTCCATCATCACCGATCGGACACTGAACTATTATCAATCGTGATGAACAAATGTTAGCTGTTTTTACTTTACATAAATGATCTGCCCAAGAGTATAACCCGATCATTTGTGAATATCTATACAGATGATACGTAAGTATATAGATGCACCTCCAAAACTCTAGATGACCAGAGAATGGCAGCTCATCTCTCCTCTGACCTAGATGTTAATCTCAGTGGTGGGAAAACATTAAATGTCGTTACATTCAATCTAGTTATATTCCATCACCATTGATCAGACCCTGAACTATCACCAATCCGGATGAATGGTTATTTCCTCAAGGCGACCCATGCCTTGAGTGCCTATTGGGATTTAATCTCAACTGAGACCTCACATGGAACTCGTACATACAATCCATCACTAAAGATGCTGGAAAAATGGTCAGTTCTATGTACTACTCTGGTAAGTACCTGATTCCTCCTGCTATCCTCTACTTTTACAAGAGCCAGATCAGGCCAAAAATGGAGTAGTATTAGCCATATATGGGTGGGAGGTAGCCAGTCTTCATTTTCCAGTCTCGACAGAATCCAAAAATGCTGCCGCGTCCTTGTGAGTGACAAGTTATTTTCCATCCTACAACCCCTTTCCCTCGTATGAAACATCACAAGACTCTCACTGCTCTATCGTTATTTCTATGGAGAGAGTTCAGATGGACGACATTCTTTAGTTCCACCAGTTCAAACCTTCATGATTAGGACCTGCCATGTCATGCCCACACTCATCCTCTTCATATTCCATTGGTGGGATGAAAGTTCCACTTGAACAGCTTCTTCTCATGAACTGCTGCTTTGTGGAACTGACTCCCAAAAGAATACAATTTTACTCTGTTCTAGGGTTAACTGTTATCTTCCCCACATATCCTTATAAACTGTGCCTCTTACTTTGCAAATCTTTAACTCGAGTGGCCTCTTGGGCCTTGTACAAGGTGAACATTGTAAGATATGTTCAAATAATTTTTGACTTTTGGGTACCTTTTTCTTTTCCAGTAATTCTTTATAGACTAAACTTACCAATTTTTCCTGTTCACTGGAGTTATAAAGAAATAATAAAGAAATACAGGTAAGTTATTATCTGAGAAAGTATAAGCTATCAAAATAGGTCCAATTCTTTGTCCAATGTCTCAAAGACCAAAGTGATATTGTTGAATTAATCTTGAACTGTAATAAGAAGTAACCAATATAATACTGACAGATTAAAACAATACACAGAAAACAGAAGGTTAATATGGTGCCAATCAGCGCATTTTTCAAATAACAGACTAACAATTATTTTATCTCTAAAATCAAATAGCATACCACAAATATGATTAGTATTGCAACTTAAGACTAATTCTAAATTATTTATTTTGAAGTGAAATATTTTTTCTATTGTATTCAATTTTCTTCCTAAATGTCATTATCCTTGTGATAGAAATTGGAAAGAATTCAATAAAATTGTTTGAAACAGCAATGTAGTTTGAAGATAACACAGACATGTAAGGTATTTTTGCAATATGATGATAACTGCACACACAGACTGCATGATATGTAAAAATATATAAGTGAGGGAACTTAGTAAACAACCATGTAGTACCTTTAAGCTTTAAGCACACTGCATTATTAATATTACTTCCCTTTCCACTGCATTCTTTTTCAAGGCCTCTTAATTTCAGTATCCGTGTTGTTAATTTCACTCAAAGTTGTTTTCTGTTGTCATATCCTTCTATGACAACAGAAGACCACTATGAAATTGAAACACATTATTGTTCAGGGATCAGAGTCATCTTCAGTGGCAAGATAAACTTTTTATACAGCAAATGAAGTCACATACAGAGTGATAAAGGTTAACGAGATATTGCAAATTATAATTTCACTCACAGGTGTTTTCTGTTGCCATAGCAGGATATGACAACACAACTATGAATCACCTTCAGTGGCAAGATAAACTTTTTGTACAGCAAATGAAGTCACATACAGAGTGACAAAGACTAAATGAAATCCTTCTCATAATAGATCCTCAAAATTTCATATCTGCTCAATTTCCTATCAAAATGTAAACAAAGCAAAATTCAATCTCAAAAGCAGTAATGAATTTTTTATTTAATAATCCAACAGATTTTTGTCACTTAAATCTTATTTTTAGTGGACAGCCACATTTGAGTAGATGCTCAGTTTAAAGGTACTATTTGGCCCTGCTTGATCGGCAATGTCATTCATGGCTGAGTTGGTATAGGCATGTAAGATCTAACAACAGTTTTTCCTGCCAAGGGGACACAGGTTCGAATCCTGATGGAGGGTACAGATTCTTCTTTAATAAGATTTTTTGAATATTCAGGCCAGTAGACAATAATAAATATACTGTTTAAAAATAAAAACAGAGTGTCTACTCAAATATGTTTAAGTGTCCACTAAAAATAATGTTTAAGTGATAAAATCTGTCAGATTAATAAATAAAAAATTAATTGCTTCTTTAGAAATTGCATATATATATATATATATATATATATATATATATATATATATATATATATATCTTTAATATATAGATATTAAAAGTATTTAAAGATGTTTCATCTTTAAAGACTTCATCAGACTAAGTTTATGTTTATATTGATGCAACTACACATGAACATGAACAAGAGATGCTGTAAATTTCAAAATTAAAAATAATATTTTTCATTTTAATATGCATTTTGGATACATAATCTAGCAGATTTAATTTAGATTCTTTTTGTTTATGATTCCATAACTTTTGTTATTAAATATCCCAGATTGTGAAAATAAGATATCTGCCAAGAAAGGTGAAATATTATAAGAATCTGGGCGCAAATTTACTGCAGATGATCCAGTGGCTATTATAGAATGTTTTATTTTCAAACATTCTATAATCCTAAATACATACATACAACAATCCAAGTCCAGTTAACAGTAAATATAATTCATCCTTGATAAAGGCTAAAGGTATATCTGAAAGCACTTGGCAAAATATAACATTTGGACAGTTTTTGTATAATTTATCTATTGAAAAGAAAAAATCTTAAGATCATATGAGAAATTATATAAAAACTTAATCAAAGCACCTAGTCTATCATATTTAATGAAGCTTGCATATATATAAGTTACTATAAAATAAAAATAATAACTGGTCAGAACTAGTTCCACAACCAACCTCAAAATAGAAGGTAACCAAAAAAAGTTCTGTCCGTTTTTTGATTAGTCATTGAATGAAGTTGAAATATATATGAAATGCGTGTAGCAATTGCTTTCAAATTCGGACAGCCGGAAGTAGGAACATCAGACGTTATAAAAAACACACGCACCGTGCCCGGCCATCAGTTATAAGCCAGACAGCTGTGAGAAGGATGGAAGTGTCTAGAGATCTCGTTCGAGGCTGTTTGCTTTACGACTTCAAAGTGGGCTTATCAGCAGCTGCATCAAGTCGCCGCATATGTCAAGCGTTTGGGGATAGTGCTCTGGATGAACGTACTGCAAGGTGTTGGTTTCGAAAATTCAAGTCGGGAGATTTGCCTCTCCTTGATGAGCCTCGCAGTTGATGACCACAGATCTTGAATGATGGAGTCCTGAAGGCGGCCGTTGAAGAGAACAGTAGTCTAACGTGTGGTGAACTTGCAAGACAGTTCAACGTTTCCGATGAAACAGTTAGACTTCACCTGCACTGCCTAGGTAAGACGTATAAACTGAGCAAGTGGGTTCCGCAAATGCTGTTGAAGGTCCACAAGGGACAATGAGTGGCAGCCTGCATATCGCTGCTTTCTCGTCACCGTACCGCATCCTTATTCAATCGAGTGCTTACCAGTGATGAAAAGTGGGTTCTGTACAAAACTCCCAAGCATTCCAGACATTGGTTGTCTCCTCAGGATGCTGTCCCTCACACCGCAAGACCGCCTATGCACCCACGCAAGATTATGCTTTGTGTCTGGTGGACAGGTCGTCAAGTGTTTCATTATGAACTGCTACCAATGGGCCAAACGGTCACTGGAGACCTATACTCGCAGCAATTGAAATGTATGCAACAGGCATTGCGCCAGAAGGAGCCAGCACTGGTGAATCGCAAAGGTGTGCTTTTCCTCCATGACAACGCCAGGCCACATGTCACGCAAGTGGTCAGGGATACCATACAGTAACTTGGGTGGGAGACTTTGTGCCATCCACCTTATTCACCTAACCTTGTGGCATCCGATTACCACCTCTTCCACTCCCTGGATAATCATCTTCATGGGAAATCCTTCACCAATAAAGCAGACTTGCGCAAAGCCCTCACAGAATTCTTTGGGTCAAACCCCACCAAGTTCTACCGCAAGGGTATTGAACAGCTGGAGACACGTTGGCAGAAGGTGCTGGATGCCAATGGTGATTACTTCAAAGACTAAATATAACTTACACATACTGTGAAGCATTTTCTTTTTTTCGTTTGAAAACGGACAGAACTTTTTTGGTTACCTTGTATTATGATAATATTAAAAGGAAAATGGTTTTAGATAATCAATATTTGATTAAAGAACAATAAACAAGGAAATTTTGATGAGCCTTTGTTGTTTATTTTGAAAATCATTCAAAATGTCTGAGAAATAAATTGTAGCCATTCGAGGGAAATTAATTTTTTTTGCTCTGATCAATTAATTTCCTTCTTTTCTTTTTTAATTACACATTAATTATCGATAAGAGTAAATATCAATACATCAGTGAATCAATAAGTCTGTAGACTAATGATAAAAAAGCATTTGGTTTGCCCAACAAATATTCATTGTTCAACATCATTACCTTCTTTGTCAATGCACTTCATTCAGATTGAACATTGTACAGTGAAAATTTCAGATCAAAATGCAGCTAATAATTCTGTATCAGGCTATGGACTTATTGATCCATTCTCGTCATTTTTAGAATTATCATTTTAAAGTTGTAATTTGTTTAGGTATTAAAACAATAAAAATACAATCCCTGGTGATTTTGTTTCTCTTTCATGCCTCAGCAATAATTTGGGGAATGACATTCTTTCAATTTCAGTCATGAAATGACAAACCAAATTTTTAATGACCGGCATCAACGACTGATATTTGATTGGAGATCAATGAATATCATCAATTGTTGATTTAAACCTTTTACAACAATACTGGTGTCATTCATTCATGGTTTGTGTTTAAATGACTAAGTAACAACTCAGGACGTTACTATTTAAGTAGGATTCATGAAGTTACATTATTTCCTGGAGTATTTACCTGCAAATAAAGCTGGAAGGACAAGCCAAAGACAATACAGACATCTTAAAGATAAAAAGGTGAAAAATGGTGACAACTTGGTACAAGGAATGCACAACACGATTGTATATAGAATGCTTCACCAAGTATCAAATCATTAATAAATATTAAATTAAGGAATCTAGCATTTGTTGTGTTGCTTTTATATATATATATATATATATATATATATATATATGAATTACATAAAAATGAATCTCAATTGAGTTTCATTTTTATGTAATTCATTTCTATGCTTTATAATAAATATTTTGACCTCTCTTTTGTGGATCAGTTTTAATAGGATTCACTTGGATTACTTACCCACGGATTTTTATATATATATATATATACACACATACACACACAAAGGAAATATATATATATATATATATATATATATATATATATTGTCAGTCGTTTTTAATGAAATGTGCTTAAAAGAAGGATTGCTGCCTAAATACACAAATATATATATATATATATATATATATATATATAAATAAATTGTATCACATATTGAGTGCTAGTGGTAACAAAACAGTGTTGGATGTATAATAAGAGCTAAAATTTATACTAGTAATAAGCATACATTTTGTTTTTGACCATTTGAATTTCATACATGTAACAATCGTCTGATGCAGATTTAAAACATATATATATATATATATATATATATATATATATATATATATATATATATATATATATATATATATATTAATTGGTATCACCCCTTGCAAGGCAATAATGCTACTAAGACACAAGGGTTTACAGAGTGTGGAAGAATTAGGAACAGAATCATTAATAATAAGTGAGAAGAGAAAAGAGTAATCAGGAGAACATTAGATAATGATTGACATTGCATTTAAATTTCTGCAGATTAAAGTTGACTAGAAAGCGTGGAGCTGGAAGGGACTTCCATAAGTGAGAAGTGCAAGAAAAGAAATTGTTAGCATAGAACTTATGGCTGCATTCAACCAGCTCAACTTTAATTGCATGAGATCTAAATGCCAGTCTTGTACTGTGCTTAAATCTAAAAAGTATAGGTACCATAGTGAATTAAAGCAGAAATAAACAAAATAAAAAAAACACTTTTAGGAAGATGGATTTTCTTGGTTTCTTACACATTTAGAATGCACATTTTTGCAACTTTTTCTTGCTATTAAAGGGTCGACTATCATTTTTATGGGTGACATTTGGGTAGTGCTAACTTGCTGTGCAAATTAACTTACAAATGAAATTCACATCAGTCATACTAATGCTAAGAATGAAAATCTTTCCTGGTGCTACTTGTATGAGGGGATGCTGAAAAGTTCTTGGTCTAACCTATTTACCAAGAATCAGTATTTCAATAACTGAGCTTCAGGATATTGATTTTTGAAAACGGGTCAGGTTAAGAAATTTTCAGCATGTTCCACCCCTATATACCTTGGTTGAAATAAAAACTTGAAAATATTTTTCTTCTGTGAAAAATAATTTATTAAATATGAGTTAGTTTTCATTCATGACTTTCTGCAAAGTTGCCAAACACTGGGTTTTCTAATGGTAACTACTTGAGTGCTATACCAGCACAGCTCCACTCCCTGCCATTCTAAAAGTATATTGGAGCAATTTCATCATTGATACTGCAGCTTTCAGCTCAGTCAGGACCAGACATATTAAAGATATGTTGCAAAAGCTTAACTGATCTCAGTTGGCCACATGACAAGGATGGAGAGCTATTGTGTTCCAAAGACCCCTTATTCAAAGAACTAGACTAATAGAGAACTATGCCAACAGAAAGCCTGGGCTGGTCAGAAGAGAGACAAAGATTTCTTGGAAAGGACTCATCTCTTATTAATTGAATCACTGTTGGAAACAGAGAAGAAGGCTGACAAGGTTGTATTGAAGCACAAAATCTGTCTGGTAATTTCTCTTGTTTATTTAAATCAAAGAAAAACAGCAGAAGAAAAGAGGCAGTTTCATTGTTTGCCAAAATGTCCCCTTCAGTAAAGCAGGCCTCCACCATACAGGCCTTACTAATCACATAAGAGCCTGTAACAAGACCCTCACAAATCTATGTCTGAGAACTTCTACCATTCAAAAAACAATAAGCAAAGTAACCAACAAGAAGTTATTTTGGTAAAGTATTTTTGAAGAATAACAAATATTTAAAAAAAATGAAGATTTGTATATATGATACAAGATAGTTATAAAAAGTTAAATCTTATTCTTTTAACTTAATCTGAACAACCAGTTTAAAAATATAAAAAACAAATCATGTAAAATGCTATAATAAAAAAGAATAAATGGATATCTAATTCTTCTAAACTGTCAAAGTTATGTCAAAAAAGGAAGAAATTAAAAAAAAAAACAATTCTGTGTCTTATGTAAGAAAAACTCTTTAAATCTTTGGTTTAAGTTACAATCCAAATTTATAAAAAAAATGTTTGTCCGAAATGAAAAAAGAAAAATAAATGATAAAACTTGAAACTTTTTTCTCTATAATGATTTAAATATTTAAATAATCTCTTAAAATGAATTTCCTTTTTTTAAAAGCAGATATCATTCTTTATGAGGCAGGTCATAAAGTTATAGTTTGAGAATGAAAAATAAAATATTTTGCTTTAATTATTCATTTTCTGCAACAGTGATGTTTAAAAAACTAAGATAAAAGTTAGGAAAAATTAAATTGTTTTTATAAAAAAATCTTTAAAAGAATGTAAAATGCATCAAAATGTCTATGGCATGATGCAATCATAATTTATATTGTTTTGCATATTATAAATATAAAAATCTTTAAGAAGATTATGCTCTGATGTGCATTGATAATTTACTTAGAGTTTTAACTAAAACATCATAATTAGTTTCTTCTTATATATATATATATATTCTTCTTATATATATATATATATATATATATATTCTTCTTATTTATATATATATATATTCTTCTTTTATATATATATATATATTCTTCTTATATATATATATATATATATTCTTATATATATATATATATATTCTTCTTATATATATATATATATATATATATTCTTCTTATATATATATATATATATATATATATATATATATATTCTTCTTATATATATATATATATATATATATATATATATATTCTTCTTATATATATATATATATATATATATATTCTTCTTATATATATATATATATATATATATATATATTCTTCTTATATATATATATATATATATATATATATATTCTTCTTATATATATATATATATATATATATATTCTTCTTATATATATATATATATATATATATATATATTCTTCTTATATATATATATATATATATATATTCTTCTTATATATATATATATATATATATATATTCTTCTTATATATATATATATATATATATATATATATATTCTTCTTATATATATATATATATATTCTTCTTATATATATATATATATATATATATATATTCTTCTTATATATATATATTGAGAGTATAGAAATTTTACATCTAACTCAATCATGTCTCTCTCCCCCCTCACTTCCTCACTTCGTTAATTTACATATGCTTAGTACTGCCTGTCAAAAATGTGTAAATTTTTTTTCATTTTTCGTTTCAACCTTTGGAAGTAAAGTCTGATGATCCGCGGTCCTTTAAAAGGGCTGTGGTGAAATAATTTATTACATGGAACCTTAAAGTGGTCTGTTTTTATTTTTATTTAAATTAATAGCTCTGATTTACATTGAGCTCTCTGGATTTTATCCTCCTTGGGTCTATCCATACGGATTACCTAGTTTTTCGTAAACTAAATATATATATATATATATATATATATATATATATATATATATATATATATAAAAGTGAACATAGAAGTCAACACTTAGAGGCGACAGTCTGTTTCATGCTAGATGC
This sequence comes from Acanthosepion esculentum, assembly GCA_964036315.1. NCBI lineage: Eukaryota > Metazoa > Mollusca > Cephalopoda > Sepiida > Sepiidae > Acanthosepion > Acanthosepion esculentum. The sequence goes on from OZ038488.1 coordinate 11,743,116, forward strand.
AATTGTCAGGCCACGATTGCATCTAGCATGAAACAGACTGTCGCCTCTAAGTGTTGACTTCTATGTTCACTTTTATATTTACACACACTATCTCTGATATTGAGCACTTTATCCCATAAATATAGCACACTTTCAGACTATATTTCTTTTTATATATATATATATATATATATATATATATATATATATATATATATATATATATGTTTTGTTTCTATTTTAAAATAATTTTCTTCTGATTTTATATGAAATGATTGGTTTAGTGTATATTTTTCTCTTTGAACCTTAAGGAAGAAGTATAATGTTACTTGATGGTAACTAAAGAATATAAAGATTTAAAATCATATTGTCTGAGGTTCTGAGATGATTTGTTTTACAGGTTGTTCAGGTTCATTAGGTATGTGCAGGTGGTGTGTATGCTAACAGCTCCAAAAGAGTAACTGAAGTGCCAAGTTTGAATTCCAGTCTTGTTTTCTTACATTCACTTATGCACAAATACCCATAGGGAAGGTATGAATTCAACTCTTCTCCTCAGCTATGGGTTAAATAGTAGGTTTTTTATATTGAAAAATCATTGTTATTTTTTTTAAATTGTTAATATTCATTCAAAAAAAATAAAATAAAAGAATTATTCATACAATCCAAAAATTCCAAAATTCTTACACTCCAAAATATATGTAAAATTATTAAAAAAAAATTCATCATCTTTGTTGGTTTTACTCCTGCATTAAAGGTGATGTATGTTCCTCAATTGCCTTCGGTATATAATACATTTTCCAGGCTAAGTTCCTACTAGTGACAGTCTTAGATCTGAGTGTCAAGGATTGCAGCAGACATTTCAAGTGTAACAGGAAACCGCCATTGAAATTTGGCATTATATCCATGAAGAGTACATCAGCTAAAATATGTTTTAAAAAAACATAGTTGGGAATATCAGTTTAAGCAAAACATAGCAAAAGATTAAATTATCATTAAAATTATTATTTAAAACAGAAGAAAAATTTTGGAAGTCCTTTGATCGAACATAACAAGAAAAAAATACTGATATTTGATTAAATTTTACAAGAAATAAACTGAATGATGCAAGTTTATGAAATGTATTAAATATATAAAAATTGATGTCAAACGTTAAATATGCATACAGGGTGTGGCACGCTGGTCTTCTACGTAAGCTTCAGAGCTATTGTATTACAGGACAGTTTGATTTAATCTAATCATTCCTGTCAAATCGTGAAATGAAAGTCATTCTGAATGGGCTCTCTTCCAGATCCTTACACATGAACACGGGTGTACCCCAAGGCTCTGTCCTGGGTCCTATGCTGTTTCTGATCTTTATCAATGATCTTCTTGATATCATCAGTCCCCAAGTAGGCATCTGTGCAGATGACACAACTATCTATTTACTCTTGGTCTCAATAGCAAATTCGTCCGAGCTAACAAAGTTAATCTGGCTGCTGCTTTTGAAAAGGCCCTCCAATTAGTGATTGAGCAGGTAATGGCTTGTAAATTTTAATAACTCCAAAATTAAACTGCTCTCATTTAACCACCATAGAGAATCTTTCCTGCCTGCCATGAGCTGATGCTAGACTCATGGAGAGTGTCACACTGCGGCTTCTTGGCCTTATGTTTTCAACTGACTTGAAGTGGAATGACTACATCAAATCATTAGCTGCATTTACTGCAAGTAAACTTGGGTCACTGTCTCATGCCAGAAGGTTTTTTTCCATCAGTGTCCATCCTGCTCATTTGGTCCATCTACCAATTATCCATGCATTGAATACTGTTACTGTATCCGGTCTGGTACCATGCTGTTCATCTTAGCGTTCTTGAAAAAACCCAAAGAAGGATCTGCAATGTAACTGATCGTGGCCTGGCATCTCAACTTCAGTCACTTTCTCACAGATGTGATGTGGCTTCCCTCTGTCTTTCCTACAAATATTTTCATGACAACTGCTCTGACAAGCTTTTTTCCTTGATGCCCCAAAAGCATGAATTTAAGTGTGCCACTAGATTGGCATGTAGGTCCCACCCGTTTACTGTTGATATAGCTAAATGCTACTTCTACTTCAACAGTTTTTTTTCTTGCATTTCCCATCTGAAGAATTTCCCTCCATTTACTTGCTTCTATGATAACTACAATCTTCAAAAAATTTAAATACAACATCAATCACCATCTTCTATCTTTTCAGCTTTTATCCTTTCCTCAATCCCCCTTATACCCAGTCTTTTCTCTCGCTTTCACTCTCTGTAACCCCCTGTGTACTAGTGACACTCTGCCTTGCATGGGGTGAAAAGATTGAAAAAAAAGATATTTATTCAACTTGGAATCAAGAATATTGTGTTGTGTCAATGTTTAACTGAGCAGAATTTGGTTATCTTGAGAATAAACATTAAAAAGTCTGACTGTTAACTGGGATCAAATATCAGCTCCAACAGATACAGGGTGCGATGGATAAATTGTCGTCTAAATTCTGCAAAAATGAAAATAACACTGACATCTCATTATAACAGATATATTTACCAAAATTACACAAAAATAACTTGAAATACTAAAGAGTAAATTTATCCAATAAAATCACCATTGGCTTCAACCACTGCCTCCAGAATCTTCTGCATCTCTTCTGGACAGTCTCCTTGTTTAAGTTGGTGAATGCTGCCATAATCCTTGCCTTCAGTTCATCTTTGGTTCTAAAAGTAGTTTTGTTGGATTCTCATTCAGCTGCGCCCCCCCCCCATATAATAATCAATGGGGTTGCAGTCTGGGGAGTTAGGTGGCCAGATGTAAGGGGTAATATGGTTGCAGAAATCGTCTGACAGGCATGACCTGGTTCTCCTGCTTGTGTGGCATGGTGCAGAGTCCTGTTGTCAGACATAGAGTCTTTCAGCAGCCACCTTCTTGAACCAGGGCAGCACTACCTCCTCCAGGTACATGATGTAGGCCTTTGTGTTGAGTCTGAGGCCTACACCAACAAATTCAGAGGTTCTTTTCTTATCAGAATGATCCCAGCTGCTGTACCTTCATAATCCCCATTAGACTCATCCAACTTATTCCAAATCCTCTGTACTGTCCTCAGATTGACACCCAAACAATTTGAAATGTTCATATTGGAGCTTCTGTCACAAATGCCAAGCAGTACAGGATGTTGTTTTCAAATTTTTGGTGGAGCGAATTGCGTCATGGTGTTGTTTTTCTCACCCACCTGATCTTACTATACTGTGCAGTCAACAAAATCACAGACAAAAAATACGCATGTGTGAAATTAAAAATATAAAATAGTGACAATTTACCCATCACACCCTGTACATAAATGAATAGAATCAGTTTTTATGTGAAAGTTAGAGTAAAAAGTTTGTATTCAGTTTATTGCAAAGGAAATTTTACACTATACCAAACATCATTTTCTCAGAATATAAATTATAGTAACAGGAGATTTAGTGCAGAATTTTGAATGTCAAATAAAGAATTCATTTTCATTATTAGATAAATGATATTGTATCAAACAGCCTATTCTTTAAAAAAAGAGAGAAAATTTCAAACCCAGAAGAATCTTCAAAAGCAATTTTTCAGATGAATGGAATTCAAGTGTATTACTTAATGATTTCCAGACTGCCAAACATAAGAGACATTTTATTGCATTCTAGTTTCTGTGAGACTAACCAGAATCCAATATTCATGAGTAAAAATGTCTCTAACATATAACTTGATCATATATATAATAAAACAGGTTTAATTTCGGGGACAGCTCACAAATTAAATCTAATTTTGTCTTAACTTAAAATTTAGAAGCAAATTCAGTCTTGAAAGTGTTCATGTACTACAAGTACTTCCACTACTTCAGATAATAATACAACTCAGCTGAAGCAGTTCTTCATTTGTATATGATGTGTTCATGTACTACAAGTACTACCACTACTTCAGATAATAATAAAACTCAGCTGAAGCAGTTCTTCATTTGTGTATGATGACTGAACATATCGTGGATGAACATGGGTGAGCATAGCTCTTCACAACTTCCTATCCTTTGTACCTCTAAGCAATATTTTCTCTTTACGATCTCTCCCAATCTCTCTTCTGACATCCATTTACACAAAATTAAGAGGGAGGTCTTTTACTTTTTTCCCTCTCGCTTTTAATATGCCCAGTGAGTATCAAATTCTCCAAGCGATCTCATCTAATTATTTGTTCCACAAATTTAATTTTTCTGATTCTATTTACAAGTTTCCTTAAAACTTCAGTTTTGGGTATGACAATAAACTACATCTAGCAACATGACCACTGATTAGGAGGTTTTGTGGTTCATGGAACCACCTCTTAATTGTTGTTGTTCCCAGGTCCACCTGAGCCTAGGGTGGTAGAACCTGTTATGGTCCCATCTATGGACAAATAGCGAACTCCCAAACAAAAACAAAACACTCTGAAAGTATGAAAAATATATATTTTTTTATAGTGAAAATGACCAACAATCCATTTTTATCTGTAGTTGAAGGCATACAGTTGAATTCAAAATATTCAGTTCAAGCCATAAAACTGTGTTCAAAATACCTAGATTTTGGCATTAAATAACCCATAGAGGTGTTGATATGCTGCTAAACAAAATCAACCAACCAACCTTAAAACCTTCTTATTGCTCACATGCTCAGTTCAATTAAATTTACTCAAATAGATACAAAGAAACACAAACATTTATAGTTGAAAAATAAAAAAATGCTGCTTTCCAAACAAAAGCATTTTGATTAATTTCTAAAGTCAAAATGGATGCTCAGACTCTATACTCAGTTTTATTTAGGGTAGAATGTAGCTGTGGAGAGCTATGTTCGTTCACATCCTGAATGGACATATCACATAAAGAATGAGTGAGTGTGATAAACGGATTTGCTGAAAACATAAATTAGTGTATTTTTTTCATTAAATCCTGTAACCAATATGTCCGTGTCTCTTCAGGTTAGTTTTGAATTTAGATATGCGTTCTGCTCTTAGACTCTGTCCTATCAAGTATGAAGGGCCCAGTCTACCCAGCAATTTCATCCATAGCCAGTAGGAGAAGAGAGAAATTAATGACTTTCCAAACGGTGTTTGTGCAAATTAAACAGAAACGGCGTCAGCTGATATTTCAAATCAACACACGGAATTCATGTTCTTCACTAATAACTACTGCCTCTCCTTTCATTCTCATGGCTTTTTGTTTGAATACTGTGAATGAAAAGTCAAAAACCAGTTTTTAAAAAAAAATTAATATGGAACTGAATTGCAGTTTGAAGTGTATAATAAATAATAATTCCTTATGTCAGAAATACAGACAAAACAGCAATTTTTTTTTTGTATACAAAAGTTCACTCAATACAAGACTTGAGAACCACTTGAGGCATTCTTTATATTCTTACTGATACACAGATAAAAAGAATATAAACTTTAATTCCCAAAATATATTTAAATCAATAGGAGCAGAAATGTTTGCTTATTGTTCGGTTCACATGTCTGCCTCATCTTTATAACAGGCATAGAGGTTTATTCCTTGTTTCCTTTCCTGTTTGTTCTCCTAAAGTCTTCTCATTCTCTTTCACTTTCAATAACCCCTTGAATCTTAGTGGCATTATCACCTTGTTTGGAGAAGAAATGATTTAAAAAAAAAATAAAATAAATAGTAATCATTCTTATGTTATACAAATAATTAGAAACATTTTTCCTGGAGTAAATAGACATTTTGAGTGAACTCCATATTTCAAGACATTTATGAAAGTTCAGCAGAATCTGATCTCAGCTAATGGATTAAAGTGTTGGTTACTAAATTTGATGACTCAGACATGTAGACTTGGTGGAATCAGGGTTGATCAATAACAGTACAGTAATAAAGAGAAGAAAGCGAGCTATCCCTAGGCATGGTGAGTGGAATGAAAACAATCGACCATCAGAGATTAAATAAATAGTTCAGTTTGAAATTCCTTAAAGATTACCTGGATTGACAAACACCTAAAGAAGGTCGGAGGCTGAAACGTAATAATAACAACAATAATGAATAAGGACAATGGTAATGGTAATATTAGCCATTTCCCAACAAGGAAACATTTTGCATTCATTGATCAGGCAGCCCGTACAGTTGTCAATTGAAATTTGTAAAATCTTTCTCTTAAAACACTTTTTGCTTTTTTAGAAAAACAGGTTTCTCAAGTCCAGAAGTTGTTATCACTCTTTCCAGTAGTGATGGGATTTTCCTTCCGAAACATTTATTTGAAGTTGTGTGTAATGCTAACATCTTGATTATGTCATTTTTCTTTTCATCAAGTTACATGTGCTATCCATTTTAGTTGTTGCTGCTGCTGGTAGTCCTCAAGTGATGTGGTTTCTGTTATCTGGTACTGTTCTTTGTTTATGGGCACTGACAAGTATCACTATTGTTCAGAGAAATGCAGTAGCATGCAGAAGTGGGGGCAGAGGGTGCAGTGGACCTGGGCCTCCAAATCAAGAGGGCATCCAATTAAGAAGTAAAATCAAAATTTAGTTTACATTTAATTTAAATAAAGTGTTTATTTCATGTTTCATCTGTTTTTACAAATTTAAAATACCTTCCTTTCTCACATTTCTCAGTACTAGACCCTATAGGCCCCCAATTTGAGTTTTAGGGGGGCATACAATCAAAGAGTTGGCCCTAGGCATCACCAAACATCACAAAAACTCTGTATATCACTAGAGAAATGCCATTATAGGATTATTTAATTATATATTGCAATAAATATGTTTATGAAAAATAAAATTATTCATGATACATTTTATGTGGTATTAAACTATAATTCCTTTGTTTATTGACACAACAAGTAAGAGAATGAAAACCGTGGAACCGAACGGATCAAATATAGGGTTTCATATTAATGAACACAAAGCCAGAAGGAACAGCAGGCCAAACATTACAATAAAAACAAGAGGGGTGAGGAAACAGGTCTGTATGTATCAGTGTATAGGAGTTCATTGAAAATATTGTAAGCAAGCTGAATTATAATGTTGAACCATGAAATATGTGACTGTGATTATTGTTATTCAATAATTGGAAATATTAATTCATAATATAGAAATGCTTTTGTCTTCTTCATTAGCTGTTTGCAATTTCTCAAGTGAAGACATTAGATGAGAAAAACAAAAGCAGATTTGTTTACAATGAAATGACAAAATTGTATTTAGGAAAGAAGAAGTTATATTCTTTTAATTTGATTTGCTGTGATGCAAAAAATAAAGGGAGACAAGATGAAGCAGAAGAAGAAACAGCCATAAAAGTTGGCCATATTTTCACAAAACTTGTTGAAGCAGAAAATTTCTTGAAGCTTTTCCATTCTTTATTCTGTCATTCTGCTGAATCAATCTGATATTGAATACAAGAGTATAAACAGGGAAACAAAATATGGATATGAAATTACCTTTCAGTGTCTGTCCATTTTACTTTATTTTTTTTTAGTGAAGTCTTGATTTTGGTGCTGATCTGCTTAAAATAGTCAGTGGACTGTAGGCAATTGTCAAATGGGTATGCAATTCTTCACAAACATGAAAACAAGATAAATATAAGAGCACCTTCTCTAAAAACACTGAGTATTCTTCTTCTGCTTCTATGGGTTGTGTCCCTTCAGACCGTGGGTGATCATGACTCTCTACATTCTCCTGTCCTTCTGTAGTACTTAACAATTTTTTTCTTTTTGTTATCTCTCCTAAACTGCCATCCATTTACACTAGGTAGATAGGCAGGTAGGCTCTTCATTGCTTGTTTTCCTCTGTCCCTTTTGCCTTCAATCTGTCCCTGTCAGTATCAAATTGTCCAAGCCCTTTTTCCACATTATGCGCCCCAGAAATTTCAACAATCTCTTCCTGATGTTAAGTGTAAGTGTCATTTTTATTTCCATTTTCTCTAAAACTTTGTTGTTGCTCACAGCTTCAGCCTATGGTATCCTCAGCATCCTTCTGTAGAACTACATTTCTCTTGCTTCATGTACTAATATCTTTTTTTTCACTTTATTCATAAACATTCCTTTAACTACCAGAGAGTTTACTTAGAAGTTTGATTAAATCACTCTTAATAAAAATTAGCATTCTTCTTCTATATACCCTGTCCCTTCTGATGTAATGGAATAACTTGTCACACCCCATGAGTGACTACACTATAGGTAGTAATTACCTATAAGTATCTGTAAGTCAACAGACTACAGAGTCTAACTGGGATCTTTTCCAGCTGTGCTGGTCGAACTCTCTGCCTTCGGGCAGAGAGGAACCCGGACGAGGCTATGCCGAAGGGCAAAGTCTCGTTCAGGGAGGTAGACAAACCCGATCCCATTTATGTGGGGTCTACGGGGATTTTTTGGCCAAGCCTATGGGCTCGGGAACCCCACATTAAATTCGACCTTGTACCACATATGACTTCATGGGATCTGTTGAGTACAACTCAGAACTCCTGACCTTCCAATAGTAGCACTTACTACTGGAGTGACTTGCGACAACATTGTGCATAAACATTTTCTTCATTCTTATTGTATTGCTTTTTACAATAAACTTTTACTTATTTTATCCACCATGTTTTTTAAGTATATATTCCTATTAGCATGGAATATAACACCTTCAAAATGTGGACAATCATGGCTCTCCATAGTTTCCTATCCTCTTTAGCTTTTAGTAAATTTTGTCTTTTTCCTATCTCTCCTGATAACTTCCACTATCCATTCACTCAAGTGCACTAGGTAGCTTATGTGTTATTTTCCTCTGTCTTGATTTCAATCTGCCTTGTGAGCATCAGATTTTTCAAACACTCTTTCCTCATTATGTGCCCGAGAAATTTCAACTAGTTCTTTCTGATGCAAAGTGTAAGTGTCATTTTTGTTTCTAAAACTTCAGCGTTGCTCGCATCTTCAGTCCATGGTATCCTCAGCATCCTCTTGTAGAACCACATTTCTTTTACCTCAAGTCTCTTTGTCACCTGTGAGCACTCACTGCCAGCACTGATATTACATAAAAGCTCGGTACCTTTATTTCTAATGAAATTTTCTTGTTTCTTAATACTTTGCTTAGCTTTAAGAAGCCAATTTCTATTATCCCAATGTGCTTTCAGATTTTGGTGTCACATTTTCCATCCCCTGTTAAAACACTTCCTAGATATTTAAATTTTTGTTATTGCTTGATTTTGCTATCTTCAATTTGTTGGGCTCTTCTTTTTGTGGATAACCTTACATTGTTTCTTCTTACAACTGAGGTTCAGTACTTTAAAAAAAATTACAGTACTTTATTTATTAATTATTACAATGGAGAAATCTCTGAAAATATCTTATAAATGTCGAGAATATGGGGGGAAAGTGCACTTTAAAATAATAGCTAACCTATATTGATAACTTTGGTAAAGTTCACTGACTGACTGAACACAAGTAATATTCGATAAAGAAATGAATCTGCCATGTTCTACAAAATAAGTAAATGGATTAAGTATAACCAAGGGGAGGAGACAGTAAGGTTCTCCCTCAAATTTCTATTTCTGATCACAAAGATACTTTTGTGTGGATCTTTTCTACTTCAAGAAAAAATTGATTTGTTATAATGCAGAAAATGTATGCCATGCAAATACTTTTATGAAAGAATTTCTTTTCAGATAATAGAAGACGTTCTTCTTGAGATGAACCTTCAATTCATTTAGATGCCATTTGTTATCATACCATTATTTACCAGCCAATAAAACAAACAATTTAAAACTAAAATATCTATCTGAATATAAGACGGCAGTTAATATTTTTGCATTGGCAGTCAAGCTTGAGCTATATGTCTTAGTCAAAGTAAGGGAAGTGTCAAAAACTGCTGTTCTGTGTAAATGCCTTAAAATGCATTTCTATAAAATATGCATCTGATAAGATTATAATAGACAGAATATAATGGGAGGTTGCTATGGAAGAAAGATTTATTCTCCCATTTGAATTTCCCCCATTATGGGCATTATTATATCCATGATATAACACTGCACTTCACGGGCGCAATAGAATAGCTGAATGGAAAAAGAATGACAAAAATGCTTTGTTCTCAGAAAGGTTTATAATGCTATGTTGTACACAAAGTTAGATATATGCACATATAAATGTGTCCCATGCAGAGAAATTATAATATATATATGCAACAACAAACAGTGTATAAAAAAGGAATAAAAACTGGAGTCATGGTAGTTTCTTTATGAACCTGACTTGGCCATGTGTTTTTTCCTGTTGGTCCTACCACTGTGGACTAGAGATGTCTTTCTTCTCTGGGCTCTACATCACAACTGCCCTTTGTCACTCTATGCCCTGATGTCATTCACCAGCCATCATCTGACCCACAAGAGTATCTCAATGAAAGGGATACATTCACCATTTGTATCCTTATAGAGATATATGTCATTGTGAGATAGCATATATCTAACATTGTTAGGCAGCATCTTATATGTGACATTTTGAACTAGCATCTTATATTTGATATTATGAGGTAGCAAACATATTATATCTGCTAATGTTAGGTATCATCTTATAGAATATGTGACATTGTGAGATATAATCTTATAGGATATATGACAGTGAAATAGCAACTTATATGTGACATTCTGAGGTAGCATCATATAGGCTATGTGATATTGTGAGGTAGAATATTATAGGATATGTGGAATTGTGAAGTAGAATCTTATTTGATATGTGATATTGTGAGGTAGCATCTTGTATGATATTTGAGGTAATGAAGAAGTATCTGATACCTGTGTTTGAAGGAAAAACTTTAATTATCATTTCTTTTATGTTAATAATCAATGAGTAAATATTTCACTTTTGTTTGTCAACAGACTTCAGATACATTCTGTTTACTGATAAACAATTGTAATCAATGAAGTTTTTATAGTCATTATCTTTTCTTATGCTATTTCTGTATTTTTTACAGAATTTTGAAGTTGTTTCCTTGCACATAAAATAATTTAAATTTAATTCTAAGTAAAAAATGAACCTCAAGAATAATTTTAGTTTCAATACTGAAAAATATTATTCATTTTGAATAATTGTCATAATTTAAATATTAAAACAATTCAGGTTGGTTGAAAAATGCAGCTGGAAACTTTTACTATTTCTTTACAGCATAAAAATGCACCTATAAACTGAAGTGCCAAAAAACAAAGAGCGCTGCATGTAGTTCTGTCTTTTTCTTGCATAATAGGATCTCCAAGATGCTAGAATTATTGCATGGTTTCATACAGACATTCCAAGTCTATAACAGTTGTGTTTATTGGGTGTGGCTGCAAGGGATTTAGTGAGATCTCTAACATGTTATACACACGTTACAGATCTTCTTCCAATGGGATTAAACATTTGACAAGTATAAGGATTAATGGAGTACACCTGGTAATCAGCTAAGTGTTGCTGGAACCAATCTTGATTGGTAAAATCACAATCACGGGAAAAACATAGCAAATATAAAGGGGGGAAAATGGGGTCTGAAAACAGAATATCTATGTATATTGCACACATCAAGACAGTCTACAGTTTCAGTTGAGGTCCTTATGAATTCTAGCAGAATGTATCTCAAACCATTACAGAGACACTATCAGCTTGCACAACAACCCTGACAGACTAGATCATGATATGAGGCACAATAATATATACTAATCATATATCTTTGTTAGATAATGGCAACAAAATACCATGGAATGCAGTGTATGCTCTGTAGTGCATTGATTGACAGGTTGCATAGCACCAGCATTGAGTACAGGATCAAGATATGATCTGATACAATGTCCCCTTTTGGTGGTTATCATCAATGCTTCACCAGTAGTCCAGTTTTTGCATGAACAGTTTTCATTAACACTGTTTAGAATTCACACATCCCTGGTTTGCCCAAGAAAAAGCCTAAAACAGTTGATAGTATTGTATCTATCAGCTCCAACAAGCAATTCATAATCAAACTGCATTGACACCTTTAATTTAATGAAGAGGTATCATTATTTATATTTGAATGTCCCTATCTATGTTAATTTTGACTAATGTCCTCATCTTTGTCAATTAGGGTAAACTTCAGGGAAGGTTAAGCTCGTCAAGAGACACCTAAAAAAGGCCTGATGATGATACAACAGCCAAAATGTTGTGAACATAGAGGAGGACATTAGTCTGGATGTAAATAGTGTAATGAATCCTGTTTGTTGTGATTGCCACAGCTACACTACCGCTTTACCTATTAAATCCCACATTTGTAATCTAGCTGATACAAATTAATCAGTGTACACATTATTTTATAATAGTTCAGTATATATAAAGTTTATTTTTATTTTCAAAGGAACTTTCAAGGTAAAGCATTTAACATCCATTAAAACTTTCACTAAGTGATTTTTAGTCTGTATTGTGATGAAAAAGATGTCTTACATATTTGGTAATTAAGGTGTCTTCATTTTAATACCATCATAGAGAATAATATGCTAAATAGTACAATTTAAAAATGTTATATGTAACTTTTAAGTTGAAAATATATTGTCAAATAAAAAATGTAAATAAAGAATTATTGAAATTATATGCATTGCTATTCAGACCAACTTTGTTATACTCACAACATCCTTTGTACTGTCCAGATTGACACCCAAAAAACTCTGAAATGTTTGTATTGGAGCATATATATATATATATATATATATATATATATATATATATATATATACGAGGGTCATTCAATAAATAAGGTGAATTTTTCGGTATAAGGATACAGATAGAAGCTTACTCTTTTTTATTTTTTTTTGTTTTACTTCTTTTTCACATGGATTTAATTTCTTTTGCAGATTAAAAAAAAACTTTGAGAGCTTTGGCAATTAACAAAGATGGCCGACCAAGAAGCATGCTCCAGGATTGAACAGCGGTCAGTTATCAAGTTTTTGGTTGCTGAAGGATGCAAACCAGTTGAAATTCAAAGGAGAATGTCAACTGTGTATGGTGCCACATGTTTCAGCCAAACAAATGTCTACAAGTGGGCTAAATTATTTAAAGAAGGACGGAGCAGTGTTGAGGATGAAGACAGGCCTGGGAGGCCTACAGAAGTGAGGTCTCCTGAGGTGATCGAATCAGTCAATGACCTCATTCAGTCTGACAGAAGGGTAACAGTGGATGACATTGCAAGGACTTTGAGCTTATCTGTTGGGACAAACGCAAGGGTCATCAGTCAGAAAGAGTCATCTTGCATCATGACAACGCAAGGCCTCACACAGCAGCCCAAACTGTGCAGACCATCAACGAGCTGAGCTGGGAACTGCTCCCTCATCCCCCTTACAGCCCAGACCTTGCCCCTTCAGACTTTCACCTGTTTGGTCCCTTGAAAGCGTTCACGAGAAGCACGAAGTTTAAAAGTGATGATGAAGTCAAAAGTGTTGTGAGCGACTGGCTGATTTTTACACTGAGGGAATACGTAAGCTTGTGCACAGATGGGAAAAGTGTGTGACAGTGCTGGGAGACTACATTGAAAAAAAAAAAGTAAGCTTCTATCTGTATTAGAAGTCCTTATACCGAAAAATTCACCTTATTTATTGAATGACCCTCATAGTCTCCAGCCTTCTTCAAATGTCTGTTGCTGTACCTGGTAACCTTCTTAGAATTCCTTAATCGAACTATGGGAGTCAATTGTACTCACTACACATTTGTTGCTCAAGGGAGATAACTCATCCATCAGTTAATACCCATCAGTCTTATTCCCCTTTGTCTCACTTGGCTGTTTCTTCTATTGGACGATGTGGCTCAGATATGTTGATAAAACTTTCATATTCTGGCCTCAGCAGGAAGCAAATACTACTGGGCCATTTGAACTCAGTATACAGTTCATTGTGGAAAAAGAAGCAGAAGGTCAAATGGCCTTCCTGGATGTACTAATAACTCAGACAGAGTTTAAGATATCCAGATATCATAAGCCAACATACAACTTAACTTCAATTCCTACCATTCATACAGTGTCAAGAAAGGGGTCATCTGCTGCCTGCATTATCAAGCCAAACTTATAAGTGACAATCCAGACATATACCAACAGTACTCACTTGGTTGCATTAGAAACACTCTTCAACTACCCTGCAAAAGACATAATCAGCTTCCATGAGTAGGCACAGATAAGGGGTAAATATAAAAGAATTTAGAGAATCTGCAATCCATACAGTATCTGGATGCTATTTCAAAACAATTCAACTCTTTAGAGCTATCTCTCTTAAACCAAATGTGTCCAAAAGTTGTGGTAAGTTATATAAAGGATAGATCAGCTTCCTCCCTAAAAGTAATGGTAGAGGAACACTGAAAGACTGTTTTCCAAATACAGACCTTGAAACTAGGCATGGCTGATCATATATTTCTATATATACATATTATTTTTTTTTTTTTTTTTAATCATAAGGAGTTCTGTTTTCCTGACTGCTGGAAGTCCTCAACCATTGTCCCTGTCTTTAAGAACTCTGGTGACCCCTCCGACCCTTCCAATTACCCTCCTATCAGTCTCCTACCCCTCTTCGGCAAAGTCTTCGAGGCCATTATCAACGCCGAAGTGATTATTCACCTGATATCCCACGATCTGCTCTCAGACAAGCAGTATGGTTTCCGCTTTGCCCGATCTACTGCCGATGTGCTTACAGCCATCACTGAATTTGTCTGCCAAGCTATCCACAACAATGGTGAAGCTCGTGCCATGGCCCTTGACATCTCGAAAGCATTCGATAGAGTCTGGCATGCCAGCCTTCTCCGCAAGCTCCAGGGTTATGGTATCACAGGTCGATTGTTTGACCTAATACAATCATACCTGTTAAACCGGAATTTGAAGGTTGTTCTTAGTGGTTTCATCTCCAGATCCTATCCCGCTAACGCAGGTGTTCCTCAAGGCTCCATCCTAGGCCCTACTCTGTTCCTCATATTTATAAACGACGAAAGGAAAAGGGTGGTCATGAACTCCTGTCGATTGGAATCAAGTTGTTAGACAAAGAACTACATTGGAGGATGACTGAAAGAACATTGCACTGACAATCTCCTCAGTAGACCTAGCATAAAGATAAATATCATCTGGGAGCCTCTGATAAAGAAAAAAAATGGATACTTCAAAAAATTCTACAACCTGAGTCAGGACACTCATACATTTCCACCACTATTTTTTTTATACTATTGTTCACCCAATACAGGGCTCAAGAGTCACTCAAGGTAGAAGGTTACTGAATGAGCGTGCTGTAAGTGTATCAATGAGGAATTAAGAGGTGCATATTATGAGGATGTGCAAGATAGATTATGGTTAACCCTAGACTAAAAGATTAAGATTGTATTGATCAGAGAAGCATCCTCTCGGGAGCCTATTTCACAAAGTAGAAAGAAGTTGTGTCCTAGCTGTAAAGGTCTGAACTGGTGCAATTAAGGAATGTGGTTTTGAAAAGAAAGTACCTAACTAATATTGTTTCTTTATGAATACACATAATAATGAAAAAGAAGAAATTGCCTGACCAATATTATTTAGTCGACTGTATTCAGGATCATCGAGCCAATGTGAACAATCTTAACTCCAAAGTATGTACTTCACCAGAGCTACATACAGCTTTGAATTCAGTTTTCCTTCTCCTATACTGGTTACCACACAAGGCTATAGGACCTAGTTTGTCCTGCTATTTATCCATAGCTGGGGGGAAAAGAGATGGATTTGTACCTTTCCCAAGGGTATTAGCATGTAAGTGAATGTAATGGATTTGACCGGAATTTGAACTCGGCTCTCCAATTTCTCAATCCGATCCGCTATCCATTACTCTAATATTATTTATCAACATTTATATTACTGAAGGAAAATTAATTACCTGCCAGATATTTTTTTCTTTATTAATACTTATATATGGAAGCAGAGGAGGCACGGTGGAGTAATGGATAGCGACTCGGATTGAGGAATCAGAGAGCCGAGTTCGAATTCCGCTCGAATCCATTACATTCACTTACGTGCTAATACCCTTGGGAAAGGTATGGATCCTCTTCTTCTCCCCACAGTTATGGATAAATAGAAGGACAGACTGGGTTCTTGGTTGGCAACTGGTCTACCACAGAAAGAAATGGCAACCTACTGCGGGAAAATATCTGCCTCGTCAGTCATGTATTGAAAGATACATGATTGCCTACGTGTGTATCATGCATGACACATAACTGACTGATATATGGAAGCAGAAAGATGACTTAAAAAGGCTGAATCATTCAAATAGCACTTTGTTCAATCATTATAATTGTACACAGCGATTGCTAGATTTATAAGCAAAAAAATCATAGCGAAATTTCATAAACTTATATTCTACAATTACAGTATTACATAAGAATCTGCTGGCATTTTTTTTCAAATTTTCTATTATTATTTATCACACATTCAATTAAAGGAAATAAGTTATTAAAAAAACTTAGTCATAATATTCAAGCAAACTTTTTTCATAAAATAATTTTTCTAACTTTAAATAATTTGATAATATATATTTCTCCATGTAACTTCAATATGTATAATCTGCTCAACTTTAATTTTCCCCAAATGTAATTCATTTTTAATTAAGTATTCATTTTTAATTAAGTATTCATTTTTAATTAAGTATTCATCTTTAATTAAGTATTCATTTTTAATTAAGTATTCATTTTTAATTAAGTATTCATCTTTAATTTTTCTGTTAGTTTTTTTTTTGGTCTTGTCTACTATTCTTCTATATGAACGAAAATATTTCTGTAAAAATTAACATGAATATTATTCAGTTTTTAAAAATTTAAATGTCAAATAATGATTTTCTCTTTTGATATTTTTATCTCGTTATCAGCTGTGAATTTCCCAGATTTTTATTCAATAAAGATTTGAACTGTTTAGTTGCAGCAATTGCTTCCTCCTGTAATTTTAGAAAATACTTTTATTTTCCAGTGTTCAGGAAATTTAATGCAGAAAAAAAATATATTATTGGAAATCTGCAATGTTTCTTTCCCCTTTAAAAATGCTTAATATTTTCCATTTCTGAAAATGCTATTTCCTCAGAACTATGCAACTGAGTACAAACATCTAAAGGCATTTTCATTTGCTTGTAACTTGGAAGATAAGTAGTTTATGAATATTTTTTTTTAATCAGTTCACTCAAAGCAAGACAGGAATGCCACTAGTATGCAGCGGGTTAAGAGTGAAAGTGAGAGAAAAGACTCCGGGTATTTTGGGGATTGAGGAAAGCATAAAGGATGAACAGGATTCAAGAAGACAGAAGATGATGATTAACATTGCATTTCAATTTTTGAAGACTGTAGCTTTGAGGTAAGCAAGTAAACAGAAGGGAGTTCCACAGGTGGGAATAAACTACAAGGTGTTGCTTGATGACAACTGGGAGATGCAGACATTCATGATGCAAATTAATAATTGAAATGTAACTGTTGTATAGGAGTAAAGTGTCACTGCCGACACTGTAGCTTGAACATAGATCGCCAGTGAGCAAACATGGACGATTCCCTTTTGAATAAGTAGATCATGTGATGGCAAAGGAAATGTATATATGGAAATTAGCATGGCGTCTAACTGATCACCATTTCTACTCTATCCTCTATTACTATACAGATCTCTATTCTCTATACTATTCACTATACTATTTCTCTATACTGATCACTGTTTCTACTCTATCCTCTATTACTATACAGATCTCTATTCTCTATACTATTCACTATACTATTTCTCTATACTGATCACTGTTTCTACTCTATCCTCTATTACTATACAGATCTCTATTCTCTATACTATTCACCATACTATTTCTCTATACTGATCACTGTTTCTACTCTATCCTCTATTACTATACAGATCTCTATTCTCTATACTATTCACTATACTATTTCTCTATACTGATCACTGTTTCTACTCTATCCTCTATTACTATACAGATCTCTATTCTCTATACTATTCACTATACTATTTCTCTATACTGATCACTGTTTCTACTCTATCCTCTATTACTATACAGATCTCTATTCTCTATACTATTCACTATACTATTTCTCTATACTGATCACTGTTTCTACTCTATCCTCTATTACTATACAGATCTCTATTCTCTATACTATTCACTATACTATTTCTCTATACTGATCACTGTTTCTACTCTATCCTCTATTACTATACAGATCTCTATTCTCTATACTATTCACTATACTATTTCTCTATACTGATCACTGTTTCTACTCTATCCTCTATTACTATACAGATCTCTATTCTCTATACTATTCACTATACTATTTCTCTATACTGATCACTGTTTCTACTCTATCCTCTATTACTATACAGATCACTATTCTCTATACTATTCACTATACTATTTCTCTATACTGATCACTGTTTCTACTCTATCCTCTATTACTATACAGATCACTATTTCTATATGATATCCTCTATTACTATACGAACTGCTATTTCTCTATACTAATCACTATATGGATTACTATTCGGTGGTTACTTTTCGAGTGAGTATTATCAAGCAAATACTATTAGTGTGAGTATTATTTGAAGGCATCTAACACCACTATTGTTCAATGGCGTTATTATAGTTGTATCTGTGATTACAAAGTCTCTACCACTGTGAGCATTACGAAAGTGACAACGAGTATTCGCTGACATTACAAAAGTGGCAACGAGTGTTCGTGGGCATCCCAAAAGTAACACAAATGAATTTAAGTGGAAATAAATATAAAAAGAACTATTCTATTGGACTAGAAAAGAAATAAATGGACAATTATATTAATAATTTATTAAATTTAATGTGAAATAAAAGATATACATCAGAATCATTAAATGTATTATTCCCATTTAAAAAATTAATTGAAAGTAGTAAACTGTGGGAAAATGAAATAAAAGCAATAATTAAAATAATAAAGAATTAAAAAAAGAAATTAATTTTCCCATGATGTAAATAATAAAGGAACTGGAAAGGGTTTTCGATCACCTGCATGATTTTATGACCCCACTTTCAAAAAAGACAGAATTTTTCTCTTTCCATGTTCCAATGATAGCATTTAGATGTGACTGGCAGCCCTACCCATGGAGTAAGTCATTTGGTTGTTCCAACTCAGCAGAAGGCTGACTTGTGCTCAACCATTTTGACCATTGCTATCCTTACTTACCATAACTTACTTCTGAACCAAAAAAGAAAATGAACATACCCAAGTGACTTTGTTTCCCTAATAAATGGTCTGTAGTAGAAAACCAAGCTTTTTTCTAGGCTTTGTCTTTGTTTATCATTTGTGAACACATACCTAAAATACACACAAACATGCAATCTTTTAACTTAAAACATGTATAAATATTATATAAGTTTAAATCCATGCAGAAATAAATAGGGGTCAGAAAGAATGTGTTTTACTAATATTCTAGACTGGGAAAGTTCATTAACTTTGATAATCAGCATTCAAAACCCTGCTTATTAAAGTCAGACTTTCATGAAAAATTGTTTCCAGTGAATGAACTATGTAGGTTTTAGTGTAGACCATCCTTGTTTGAAGCTTATGGACTGGTGCTACAGAATCACAAACAGTGAACTGTACCAGATAACAGATGCCATATCACTTAAGGACTTTCAATAACACAAGTGGATATCATACACAACTGTTATCTATAAGATGTTCACATTCCACATGACTTTGAACAAAAAAAAAAGGAAGAAAACCCCCATCAATAGTGGATAGAGGAATAACTGTTAGTGGACGAGAAACATTTTTGTGAAAAATTTATTATAATAAAAAGATTTCATAAATTTCAACCAAAAGTAACACTGGGTGTCTTAACAATGAATGCTGAATATTTCCTTATAAGAAAATGGTTAAAGTTACCATTACTATTATTATTGTGCTCAAAGACATTTTTTTTAATCAGTTCACCCCAAGCAAGGTATTAATGCAACTAAGACACAAGGAGGACTACTGGAAGTGAAAGAGAATGAAAAGACTTTAGAAGGAAGCAGAAACCCAATTTTAAAAAGGAAACAAGGGATAAACCTTGACTCCTGTTCAAAAGACCAAGGAGGAGTGTGAAGCAGACAATAGGTGAACCTATTTCTATTGAGATAAGAAAAAAAAAAACAGTAAATAACATTTCAGAGTTTAAGAGGAGAAGTTAGAAGTACAAAGTTGAAATAAACTTTAGAAGAAACTGGAAACCGAGTCCTAAACGGGAAACAAAGGATAGACATCAACAACCAGACTAAAGCTAAAGAATGTATCAACCAAAAAATCATTATAAAATGAAAAAAAAATAAATAAAAGCAAGGAGAACATGGATCTGAATGATCATGGTATAAAATAAAAACTAATTCAGTTAATATATATTGGAAATTAATGAGATATTTTAGAAAGAAATATATTAGATTGTAAACCTTATAAGTGAAAGTACTTGGTGCATCTGAGTACAACTACATATGCGAATTAAATATAAAGTGAATCCTGGTAATTCATGTATTTTTCTATCTAAACAGGCTGCTGCCATATTGTCTCCTCTGTCAGATATTTGTATTACTCGTAAAGTGAAGGCTCCTGCTGATTAGACTTTTGGAGACAAAGATTCACAGTTGATATATAAAAGGATGCTGAAAAGTTCTTGTCCAACTTCCCAAAATCTCATGAATTTGGTTTCTTTTAATCCCTTTGTAAGCTGGCCAAGAATTCATTCATATAATGACCAGTGATGAGCTATTTTCTACTTGAAGTGAAGAAATGGCTGAACAAAATATCTTTTACCTCAGCCATGCAGATATCACTTACAATATGAATGAATAGAACAAATAATCCTGTGAAATGAGAGTAATTGTTTTCAGATTATGGCAAAAGATACCTTACATTCAACAGAACATAAATTCCTCGCAATATAAATTATAGCAACAGAAAGCTTAGGGTAAATATTTTTAATATAGAAAACCAAGTCAGTTATGCATTGGTAAAAAACTTAAAATCAACAAACAATACTGAAAGAATATTTCCAGAAAAAGAATCAAGATTTTGTTATGCAAGTCAATATTTTCACAACAAAAATAGCATTACCCAACCAATATTGGTAAAAGTTTCAGGACATACTTTGCATCAGAAAGAGATAGCTGAAATTTCTAGGGCACATAATGAGGAAAGAGGCCTTTGCTGGTATTGATTTTATGAACACAGACTATACTCATGCATAGTCAGTGGTGTTGACTATGTGGGAAAATAGTATTTTATAATTGAAAACTTGCTCTATCCAGTAGTGCTATTGTGCTCCTCATACCTGTTGTAGCTTCCATAGAAATAAATAGAAGGCATTACTTTCAGCGAATCACTTATAGATTCAAAATATCTTTATTATTGGACATTTTTAAATGGAAGGAACTTTTTTAAATGAATAAAATAGTGCTGAAGTGTTATATAATATCAGTCCTCCTGTATGGCAATTAATACTGGACAATCTCCTTACAGAGTCTCGATGCAACAGAAATGTGGTTCTACAGAAGGATGCTGAGAATATGATGGAAGGAACATTTGAGCAATTAGGAAGTTTCAAGGAAAATGGAAAGAAAAAAGATATACAGAAAATCAGAAAGAGATATGATATTTCTAGGACAAGTGAGGAAAGAGAGCTTGGAAAATTTGACACTCACAAGACATATTGAAGGCAAGACAGATAGAATAAAGCAGTGAATAATTTACCTAAGAAGCGTGTGTAAATGGTTGGTGGAACAGTGATGAAAAGAGCAAAAAGATAAACATTGCTAAGAGCTACAAAGAACAGGAAATTGTGGAGAATCGTGATCACCCAATTCCTGAAATGACATGGCACATACACCCTTGTGCAAATTAATTGAAAAAAACACTTTACTTTTCTTTCTTTCACCATACCATCTTTTTTTTAGACCCACTGGAGTGACAGGGTGTAATCAATTTCTATTTTTTCCTAAGATTAGGTCATTTGCAGTGGTGTGCAGTAATATGAATCTATTTTCGGGGTATATGATTAAATTTGTTCGACCTTGAAAAATATTATGTCATCTATGATGGCATCAAACTTTTATCATGCCTAGACACTTTTGTTTCGACTGTTGATTAGCTGTCCTATGGCCATTGACTGCAATGAACGTTATTCCAAGGAAGTGTAAGAAAATTGTAACACTACACAAACACACTGGCAAGCTTTACCAGTGAGCAAATCAAATTACTATAGACTAGCCCAGAAACTCTTTTGATTTAAATCCAATTGAGAATCTGTGGTCAATCTGCAAGGAAGGCCATTGTGGAATGGACATACAAAGTAGTAACATGTGCATTCGGTCAGGTTTCATTGGGAAAATAGGGAAAAAAAAGTAAATAATAATGGAATTATTTGTTTTGTTTCAATTAATTTGCACAAATGTGTAGAAGATGAAGAATGATTCATTTTAGGGTTGTCAGGTGTAATGAAGTAAACAAATGAAGCCTATTTTTATTTATAAATAAATCCGAAAGATAGAAGATATAGAAACATATATTTGATGAGCATAATATATTTCATTGACCTCAACAGATTATATTATTATTTTAACACTTGGCATTCTGTAACATTCATTAGTCTTTCAAGCATTGTTAACTTTTCCATTGTCTTAATTTTAACATTACTTCAGCAAGTTTTATATTGCATCTCATTGTCTGGTTTGAATAAACTGTTTAGATTATAGCTTCTTGATGGTAACCAATACAAAATGTATTGTCCAAGTATTTACAGTAATATTATGCATTTATCATGAGCCATCATCAAGTTTTATTACTTTTATTATTATACTTTTATTACTTACAATACTAGCTCAAAACATCATTCCATATACTCAGCACTGATGTCTAAACCATGTTGGTAGACTATTTCCATGAAGGGCCCAAACTTTTGCCAACTGCACATGCTACGTCATAATTCATTGAATGTCTTTGTATAAACCATGACACAGATTTTTCTGCACTTCTATTGTTTGCTATTTTTTGAGCCATTGTTTTGAACAAGGTATAGTTATTCTTACTCTATGCTCAGTCTAATCCTGCTATGAGCTTGGTTCATTAGAATTCTAATTATTACAACAGTCAGTGAAAAAGTAAAATATCTGTTCTTCTTTAATTACAATAGATTTAATGAAACATACATTCTTAAAATGAACACAAACATCTCAAAATTCCAAATTTGGTCCTTAATACAATCTATTCTTCCTTAATTTCCGTATTCCACTTTTGAATGAGGGCAGGGATACCTGCCTTGCAGAATATTCTTGGCTTCTTTCTTAGCCTTGTGACAATTGCCTCTTTCACCTCGTTGTCATTGAAGGACTGCTGACCTCTGAGTGCCAACTTTATGGGCTCAAACAATTGAAAATATAAGCGTGAGAGGCCAGGACTTCAGCAGCACTTTGGCAGCAACCACCCTCTGTTCATTCATGTCAGCATTATGGGAATCCACTTTGCACAGATTTTTCAAGAACCAAGAGAATCCACTAAAAAGAAGGCACTACGGTTTCTCATCTGAAGACTTCCATGGTGTTCAACTATCATGATTCTTTGGTCACTTGTAATTTGAACATCAACTGATTTGGCCTTATCCACATTCACAGTAACAGTTGACTAGCTACTGGGGGAGGGCTGTCACTTAGGTCAGTCTCTCTAAACTCTTTAGCATTATCATTAACTCTAAGCAATCTTCTTACAACAAATGAAGCCTTTCCTTTTATATTCACTAACCTTCGATGAATCTTTTTGGTACTTTCCTCCTTCCAAAAGTAGAAATTCTATGACAGCTATATTTGCTTTCTATGAGTGTCTAAAGAGAAAACATTTTTGAAAGAGAATTACAGATAGGAAAAGAGAAGATAACACCTAGGTGTCTAGACACTTTATAGTTTATATCTAAAAAAAAAATTTTTTTTAAATCCCTAGCAATTTTAACTAATACTTTCAAAGTTAATTAAAATCATTACTGTTTGATTGACTCTTGCAGTTTAGTCATCTGGTTAATCAAGCTGATTGTTTAATAATGTTCAAATCTGTTTGCACCTCTAATTTCTTTAGCAGGAACAATGAAGATTTGTTTACTCAGGTTATCCAGTATTTCACTATTGTCATATATTTTGTTCATTATTTCAGTAACCTTATCAGCCCTAAGATCATTGCTATCATCTCTTTTCCAATCTTGTCTTGCTGCTTTATTTTTCTTTATCATGGTTAGTGCTGAATTAACCTTACATTTTAGTATTATGGGGCTTTCTATAATCTAACAGCACCAAATAAATTATTATAAATATTTCCAATATAAACAGATATTATATGCTGAAATTCACAGTGTATGATGATCATATAAAAATAGATATATCCTGAAAACGTTCACAACATCAGTAAAAAAAAATGACTTGCATAGAGTAAGTATAGTAAGTATATAGCTTGTTCAAAACAATGGCTCAAAAAATAGCAAGCAATCTTACCAATTGTAGAATCTAAATCTGTATTTGTCTCTATCTGAGAAAATACACTAACTCAGTGCTTCTAAACTATATGATATGAAGGACTGTAGCTGATGGTTCACAGACTGATATTGGTACGTAGACCACCACTTTGAGTAGCACTGGACTGACTGACATCGAAATGTCTTAACAAATTGTAAATATAAAATTCTTCAATACAAAGATAAAAGAAAAGGAAAATGAACAACAAGAATAAAGCAGGGAGGGAGATAGCAATAGTAATGGAGAAATGCAAAAAGTGAGAGAGAGAGAGATAAGTGGAGAGGCACAAGGTGGATATTGGTAAAAAAGCATTTTTCATAAATGCAATTAGTTAGGAAAAGGGAAATCTCTAAGCTGACTTCAAATTTCAACCTAGATGCACTGGCTTTTGCATAAATTCCCTTGGGAAAGGTATGAATTGATTTTTCACTCCTGTCCAGCTATGGGTTAAATAGCAGGGGTAGATTGGCCTTGGCTAGTTGAGGAGAAGGGCAACTCTAAATTCAAAACCATCAAGAAGACAACTAATCTATCTTTCCCAAAACATCATGGCAATCCACAGATAATAAAGAAAAGGAATCTATGGAGAGTCATGATCAGCAATGTGGTGAAGGGAGATAGCAATTAAAAGAAAGATCATAACAATGTAGATATGTGTACCATAACAATGTAGATATACCTTGACAATATATCTTCACAGATTTCATATTAGATAAGAAAAGTTGAGCTTACAAATTCATCTTTAATAATTAATAGTTGAATCTCTATTGAAATAATGGCTGCTGTTATTCTTCCTGAAGAAGAATGTGATTTCTGGCTAAATTTGCTTTCAACTTCATTTGCATTTTGTTTGGCATCATTTCACTTCAGTAAAATATTCTTGTTCAGTCACTGTAAAATTCTTCACACTATCTGTTCTATCTTTAAAGTTTATCTCTCCCAAGAATTTGATATATTTTGAGCAAGCCTCTGCAAAGATATCCGACAGGAAAATATGAGAATGGTTTAAGAGAAGATGTATTTCCTTGGAGAGGATGCATGTTGAGTCATATCATCTTGAACTTTTCACTTGGTACACAAAAAGAAAAACTGAAATACTACAAGTACAATACAAATATTACACTTCCTTCCTTATTTATTGACTTATATACAGCAAAAATGTAATTCACCTTTATTTCATGTTGTAATGTTAGATTTGAATATATTTTTTATTTATATGGACAAACTGTATTCAATCCAACTTCAGCTTGCAAAGCTTTTCACACATAATAAATGATGTAAATCTAGGAGTTGTTCAAGCTAATATTCTTACCCCTGAACAATACAGTCAATACCTTCTTCTGTACTCAGTAACATTAACCCACCTTGTCTACCAATGTATTTCAATTAATGTCCACTAGATGCCATGGCAATCACTGGTATAAAAGTAAAGGATTCACTATTTCCTTTTGCTCTTGAATGTAGAAGTAAAAACATGAGAGACAGATTTCTTTCTTCAGGCAGGCCAGCTACTTTATTTCACCAAAACATGTGGCAGACTTACATGCATACTAATGCTAATCCTATAAATCTTTTCTTTCCCTTTTTAGGAGTTATGTCTATCTATGCACACACAAATGTATTTTCTTTCTATGTTGAGTTTTATATAAAAATATATATGTAAAAATCATCCATGTGGTGAATTCATTTAGTTTTGAAAGTCCTTATCTGCATCAAGTGTTAACTATATGCATTACAATCCTTAACACTGTACATTACACATTCCTATAGTTAAAACCAGTCAAAATAAGACAACTTGTGTAATATGGATTGAGTCATCTTAGAAGTTCAAAGGTCAAATCACTAAAAGATTCAATAATTTAAGCAACACTTATAGTAATAAAAGATTGAATGCAAAATTTATTATTATTCTCTTTTTTTCCTTTATATTAATAATCTGCCTAAGAACAATCTCAGACCTTTAGTAAATATCATTAGAGATGATACAAAGGTATATGGGTGGACCTTCAAAAGATTTTGAGGTTCAGAGTTTGGCAGCTGATCCCTCCGCTGATCTTGCTCTAACAGCACAATAGAGGAAAAAACTGGCTTGTAACAATCAATACCTCCAAAACTAAGCTATTAACATTCAATCATCATGAACCACACCCTTCATTTTCCACAGTTATAATGAATGGCTTTACTCTCAATGAGGTTCCTTACCTTGAATGTCTATTGGGACACAAGTTCATCCTAGATCTCAAGTGGAACATTTATATATATGTGTGTGTGTGTGTGTGTGTGTGCGTGTGTGTGTATGTATGTATGTGGTGTGTGTGTGTGTGTGTATGTGCAACCACTAAAGTGGCTGGAAAATGGTTGATTCCATGTGCTGCTCCAGAAAGTACTTGACTCCTCCTACCATGCTCTATCTTTACAAGAGTCAGTCTAGGCCAGAAATGAAGTATTGCTTACTTATATGGGCTAGAATTTCCCAATCTTCACTTTCCAGCCTTTATAGAATACAAAGGTAACTATGCAGCCTTGTGGGTGATTAATTATTTTCCCCCTCTACAGCCCCTTTCCAAAAGTTTAAAACATTGCCAGACCCTAGATACTCTACTACCATTTCCATGGCAAATCTTCAGATGATCTACTTTCCTTAGTTCTAGCAGTTCAGACATTTACAGCTCAGTAAGCCATGATTCATACACAGGGTCAAATCATCCTCGTTCCCTTTGTATTCCATTGGTAAGGAGGAAGTTACCCTCATGCAGCTTCTTCCCAAGGGTCGCTACTTTATGGAACAGACTCTCAAGAGGATGCATCTTCAATTGCTACAATCTGAATTTCTTCAAGTCTAGGATCATATTTTCATAATCTGTACTTATTTTTTACTGTTATAGTCATGCAACAACCTCAATCAGTGAACTTCTACCTTGAGTGGCTTTTGGGCTTTGAATTTAATGAATATTTACTAAAAACTATATATTTTTATAATTTGATATGTTAGAGAATAAAATGTTCTAAAACATGACAGTCATGTGATCATTTTCTTACTCTGATGTAATGACCTGTCTTGTATAACGAGGAAGTGCAGGTGATAAAGCAGGAAATGACCTTTGGTATAGTTCAGGGTCTGATCTGTAAACAAACTGGATACCATTCAAAAACACATAGTTTTAATGTGGGTGTTATTTCCCAGAAACAGATAAATATAAGCTTCTGCTTGTCCTCTCAAACACAGAGAGAAGAGAGGAGCTAACACATGATGGAGATCAATTGTCATGCTGCAGAATGTGGGTGTACATGTGCGTAGAGCAAACCACCTGGAGATACAGTACAAAAAGGATTTTTGTCTTTGTGACAGAATTCTTTATTAACTAAGATTACTGCTGTTCAGCCAAATGATATGAAAAAGCAAAGCAGCCACTACATATTGTCACTGAATAATGAACAACGAAAAGCCTTTAAACAGTGGATAAAGACGATTTTTGTTCCTGACATTACATTGACATGAATGAAATCACTAAATCACTAAAAGTAAAAATAAACTAATTAGTTTTTTGGAAAAAATCATATTATTTGAAGAAATTATTTTTTCTGTTTGACTTCTTTCGTGGATGAAGATTTATCATGAATTCCACTATTTAGAGTTAGATGGAACATTAATTGCAGAGGACACAATGAATTGTTGTTAGCAAAAGAAACAGTACAACATGCAAATTACAAATTGGGGATACCAAAATCAAACAAGTACAACAATTTAGAGGTCTGGAGAGATTTTTAACAAAGGCCAGAAAGTGCAAAACTGAAATCTGAAAGCGCATTGGGATAGCGAAATATACCTTCCAAAAGCTAAGTAATGTATTAAGAAACAGAAAAATTTCATTAGAAACAAAGAAAAAGTACTGAAATGTTATGTAATATCACTCCTCCTATCAGGCAGTCAATGCTGAACAATCTCCTCACGGATGAAGAAGAGACTTGATGTGAAAGAAATGTGGTTCTGTAGAAGGATGCTGAAAACACCATGGGCCAAATAAGTGAGCAACAACAATGTTTTAGAGATAAAAAACCCCAAAAGGACACTTGTAATTAACACCAGAAAGAGGTAGTTGAAATCTCTAGGGTGCATAATGAGGAAAGAAAGCTTGGAAAATTTGGTACTCAAAGGACAGATTGAAGTCAAGCAGAAGGAAAACAACGCATAACCTACCTAGTGAGCTTGAGTGAATGGATGTTGGAACAAGATTTAGGAGAGATAGCAAAAAGACAAAATTAAATATCAGCTACAAAGGACAGGAAATTGTGGCAAGCCATGATCATAAACGTTCTGAAGGGACACAGCACATACGAGAAAAAGTAATGTCAAGCTAACATTCTCATACTGCAATAACCAGACTAACCAGTATTCAGTCTTCGAAAGTCAACAGCCAAGGAAAAGAAGAGGTGCATGAAAAAAGGTTTTGATCCCACAGATGGAACACGGTCTTTTGCACCCCTTAATATAAGAGTGTATTAAAAAGATCCCTCTCATTTCCAACCAAGAAAGAGATTTCTTTATTTGTAAAATAATTTCTGGGTGTGGTGGTGGATTGAAAATGTGGCACCATTCCTGAGCTAATCTTCCCCCAAAATTGGTGTTCTTTCATCTTTCTCTTGACAGTCATTATTTAGTCTCATGATCAGAGTTCATGACAAGAAGACAATCACCAGCATTATCATTTATTAATCTATCAATTATGTTCAATTTAGTTTATCATCTATCAATTATGTTCAATGATAAGCAGAGAACAAAACTCCACTTAGACATAATTCATTTTCCATTAACCTTCTACAAAATGTCACCAGGATGAAGGATCTACAAGGATAAATTGCAAGGAAGATGACAGTACTTTATATTATAACCAAAATCCACAGACAAGGCAAACAAATTAGATTTTAAAATCCAGTAGAAATATGACAGAAGTGATGCTTGTTAAAATCTTCATTAAGTGTTCTTCTTAGGGAAAGGCTTCCTTCTGGAGCTTTCACTTTCACTTTCAAATGGAATCTCTATCTATAAAAGGAAGGTGTGTGTGTGTGTGTGTGTGTGTGTAACGAATGCATGGCCGCAATTTTTGACGGATTTGCACCAAAATTTACATGCACATGCTCCAAGTTAGCAGGAAGGCCAAGACTGACTTTGCATTTCCCAACTCCCATCGATAGTGGAAATAATTGATTTTTTCATGCTTCTACAGCAGTTTTCATGTAGTTTGTGGCCATTTTCTACTGGCCAGAGTGAGAGCCTATAGCTGGCTGCCACGAATAGACAGGAAGATTCTATTGGCCAGCATGAGAGCCAACAGCTGACTGACACGAATGTTAACTAGCATGCTAGCACGCAAAAAATCAATAGCTGCATTTGTCACAAGTGGGAAAAATTTAAATCTGCATGGCACTTTACGCCAATTGGCTCATTCGCTTGCTTAAACTCAATGTTGATTCTGATTCCACAGAACTGGGTTGGGTGTGAAAAAGTATTTGTTGTTAACATTCTTTTTTCATTCAGTTTTTCCAGTTACGAGTCCTTTTTTAAAGTTGATCATTTTGTGTTCATTTTGTTTAGTTCTTTTTTCGTATCAGATATAATGTTTAGTATAGAGCTTAGAAAAAATTTGCAGTGTGAGATAGGCAAGAATTCAGGGATGAAGACAACAAGAGCTAAAGACCAACATGTAGCAACATCAGCATGGAAAAGGGCACTCCTTTAAAGGTAAGGAAGAGCAAAAATATTTTAAGTCAAGTGATAGCGATTGCTGTATGAGTCGTACAATTTTTGAATCAAGCACGGGCAACGCTGCTAGTACATATATATATATATATATATATATATATATATATATATATATATATATATATGTATAAAGTTGTAGCCTCTGTGTGTCTGTTTGTTTGCTCTCAAACTCCTCCTAGGGTTGTGGATATAGATCCCCATAAACATATATATTCTGAAACTACATTACCCAAGGTACTTGGATAAGTATATTTCATTTTCATCAAAGCATGTCTCCAGGGAGCAGAAACACCCCACTGAAATTTTTTTCCCTTTGATATAAATTAAATTTAAATTTTAAATAAGGGAATGACTTCTAGGGTACTTGGATAAGTATATTTCATTTTGATCAAAGTAGGGTCGCTGGAAGAGGGGGGGGAACAAACTCCCTATATAATTTTTTTTCCCCTTTGACTTAAATTAAATTTTAATTTGATCAAGATAATGACTGCTATCCAAAATATAGAAGGAGAAAGCCACAAGATGGAGGTCACATCAGCAAGATCATTTTGATCAAAGAGGTTGGGGTGGGGGTTGAAAATTTTTTCCCTTTGATTTAAATTAAATTTAAATTTGAAAAGGGAATGACTACTATCAAAAATATAGAAGGAGAAAGCTAGAAAGTGAAGGTGACATCAGCAAGATCAAAATGAGACAATATGGACGTCAAGTTGAGCAAGAAATCACCTATCAGTGGGTAGTGCCTTACAATACTTATTTGTTGCAACTAATGTTGAAATCTGCTCATCAGTTCATTCAATCGAGTATTGCACCAAATACATATCAAACGGGTCAGATTAAGATGTTTTTGCATAAACCCCCACTGAATTTTTTTTCTCTTTCATATAAATTAAATTTAAATAAGGGAATGACTCCTATTCAATATATACAAGAAGAAAGCCAGAAGATGGAGGTCACATTGGCAAGATCATTGAGTAATAATGAAATGTATCATTTTTCTCCACAAATTATCACAATGATTTAAAATCAATCATCATTTTCTCACAAAAAAAATAAGTGTGACACTCATCAAGGCACGGGTAATTTGGCGAGTTTATAATAATAATAATAATAATAATAAATGCTACACTTGCTGTCTTAGTGAATTAAGATGGGATTTGGTAAAAATCTCATAAAGTATCACAGATTTGCTTGTCAGTTGCTTAATCTCAACCAGTTAGGTGTATCCCCTCAAGCCTGATAGCTTACAGCCATATCATATTGAAACACAGGTTCTCATATAATTACTGAAGTTAAGCATGGTTGAGCTTGGTCAGTATATAGCTGTCTGCCTTTTTCTGATACAAAAAAACCTGCTGTCTCTTGAAGTCTCTGGTTCATGCTGCAAAAAGTAAAGGCAACTACTTGACTAGGCTAAACTAGATGAGATTGTCTGTCAGGATGCTGCTTCATAGTATCCACACACTTCTTCTATTTAGCACAGTCTAATATGCTCTTGTTGTCTTCATCCCTGACTCCTCTGGAAGTGTGTTTTGAATATCAACCTCTTCCTTGTTTTTCCCTCAGTTGTCATTCAGAGGACTAATTTGCTGGCAACTTCATTGTCATACCTGACACGGTGTCCTGCTAAACCCTGCTAAATGCATCCTTCTTTGCTGTGTCACCATATAGTTCAGTATTTGATATGTAACTCCTTAATGTATTTCCAAAAGTTTTATTTTTAATTATTTATTTAATGTCTTGTTTTTGTTTTTTTTCGTTTTTTTTTTAAATTTGTATTTCTGTTTTTGCTTTTTGTTAACCGTCACTCCCCCCCTCTTATTTTAGAAGTAACTATCTGAGAATTTGCTTTTTTTTTTTTCGTCTGTAATATCCAACTGTGCGTCGGCCGGTCTTCGCCAGCCTGTTGAATTACTAAATCGGACCGTTTCTTCACCGTGTCGATTCAAAAATTCGCCATTTTGGCATGGCTGCTAAGCCCACTGTTAGGGGTGGGGAGGCTAGCCGATTCTTCCCCCCCCCCAACACTGCGTTCACTTTAAGAGATCGCTCAGCGTGACTGGTTTGCCTTTAATTTTCGACGGCACTTTTGGATAGCTTATGGTCGAGAAAGGAGCTTGCTCTATGTATTCCTTGCATATGTAATTTCTTAATGTATTTCCAAAATTTCGTATTAGTTAATATTTATTTATTAATTTTTTCTATAAATGCCCCCCCCCCCATTTGATGCCGCGTCCCTTGTGTATGTATATGTAACTTCTTAAATGTATTTCCAAAAGTTTTATTTTTAATTATTTATTTAATGTCTTGTTTTTGTTTTTTTTCGTTTTTTTTTAAATTTGTATTTCTGTTTTTGCTTTTTGTTAACCGTCCAGTGTCCTGCTAAACCCTGCTAAATGCATCCTTCTTTGCTGTGTCACCATATAGTTCAGTATTTGATATGTAACTTATCCCGGACACATTAAGTGTCACCCTAAGCATTCATGTATATAAGACCCATGGAGCTGTTTCTTCAGAGATTTGGTCATGTTCTATGGAATAGAGACATGGGCTAAGATGCCACTGTTGCAACAAATAATTGGATTTTGACATAGTTGGGAGCATCATACATTTTTTAATTTGTGACATGCACTCCAGGTAAAAGCTTTTCTTATAGACAAATATTTTTCAGAACTTTGTGTCCATGAACATAGATACTTGATGTTTACTGTCTTCAATGTTTGGCCACTTCTTACTTTCATGGGAGGGTTGGGGGAGTTCATGGTTGAAGATTTATAGCTCACTTTTCTTTGCAT
The DNA here is from genome assembly GCA_964036315.1 of Acanthosepion esculentum. Taxonomy (NCBI): domain Eukaryota; kingdom Metazoa; phylum Mollusca; class Cephalopoda; order Sepiida; family Sepiidae; genus Acanthosepion; species Acanthosepion esculentum. Next base: position 11,776,124 of record OZ038488.1, read on the forward strand.
TACAGTACAAACCATCCTTTACAGCCCCCTGCTCTAATCTGTTTAATACCTGATACAGTGTCCTGCTAGGCAGATTAATTTTTGCTGTATCTTTGATGTTACCTTTTGTAGCTCACCATATAGTTCAGTATTTATGTAACTTATCCAGGAGACATTAAGTGCCATCCTGAGCATCCATGTATATAACACCCATATAGCTGTTTCTTCAGAGATTTGGTCGTAATCCAGGTCTCTGTTCCATAGAGCAAGACAGATTCCACTGTTGCAAGAAACAATTGGATTTTTAATCTTCTGGGCCGTTGGGAGCTCCATACCTTTTTCAGTTTGTGATATGGAGTTCAAACAAGAGATTTTTTACCAATGCAGAATTTTTTCTCCTTGACTCTAGATACTTGAAGTTTACTTTTCTCTGTGTTTTGCCACTTCTTCTTACTTTCACTTCCACAGGTGCTTCATGCTTCAAGATTTGCAATTCAGGTTTCTGTACAAACCAACCTTTGCAGCCTCCTGCTCTAATCTGCCCAATACCACTTGTGCTTGTTCCATTTCTTCTTCTAGTAATGCCAGGTAATTAGCAAAGTCAAGACCAGTGGCAAAACATAATAATTATAATAATAGTTAATAGATGAGACCAAAGGTAGCATGTTGACTCAAGATGAATGTAAAAAGAGACTTGAGAGAATAAAGGCTGATACACTGACAACAGTGCAAACAATTTGGCTTCAACCATGCAATCAAATGATATCAGTACAAACCAGGGACTGTTGTAGAAAAGAAGTAGATTAAGATAACTTGGAACTCTGAGATTCAGATTAACATTCCATCCAAGAGAGAAGATTGATAGCCATAAACAAGAAAAGAAAGTCTGACAGATCATAGACATGATTGTGCCAGAGGAGCATAGGGTAAAAACAAAAGAAATCAAAATAAATAGATTATTAAAACTCTAAGATCTTGCCCAGAAACTGAGGAAATTTTAGATTATGAATATTTGGGTCATATTCATTCTAATTATTGAATTTGGAATGATGCCAAAAATTCTAGACTCAAGATCAGAGGAATTGTAAATTGGTCAAAGTTTTTCAGACTATGACAGTGTTGAAGTCTGCAAGATTGAATTGACAGTTTTATCTTGAATGGTTTTGTATGAATGCCGAAGAAGGTATTGACTGGTATTTGAGGAGACTTCTTGTCAGTCAGTCTTGAAGGACAACTAGTAGATATGTGTGAACATTCAAATACAAAAGAAAACACAGGTGTGAAAATTCTTTGTATATAAATAATAAAATTGAATCTAATGATGCAAATCCGTTTTATATGAACGCAGCAGATGTTGTCTCAGAGAATAAAAAAATCTGAGACTGAAAAGAAATCAGAAGATCCTGGTCAGAAGAACTGTTCTAATTGTTGTAAACAAAAATTAATTTGCCAGACAATTAATGTCACTGTTCCAAAGTGTAACGCTAAAAAGAGAATTGAAAAATATATAGTTGTATCCATCATTACAGGAGCACTTGAAACAGCCCTGAAGATCTTCACCACCAAGTGACAATGATACTAATATCAGACAGAATATTCTGTAAAGTGCTGGAGTTCTGTTGTGAAATATATAAATTTGAGGATTGGTCAAGATTTTCAAGGTTATGAATGTGCAGGTTTTTCTGTGACATTGTCAAAAAATCATATGTGACTCAAACTGGTGTTTGGGTGATTACAGTCATTGTTCTGTCATAGGCTGTACTGTTTGTATCACTGTGTTAGCTTACATGGCTGCCTTCAAAGTTACACTGTTTCTGTTTCTTACTGAATGTTAAATCAGTTGTCTTTTCACTAAGAGAAATGTTTTGTTGTACTAATATATAGCACAACATATGGTCTGTATAGGCTACTTTTATTGTCCACCCAGTAGGGAAATTTTGCTGATAGAGAGAATAAAAATGAGTGAGAGAACTTTCCTATCCCAGTGAGTGGGACAACTTTCCTTTCTTCACTGAAGAATTTTGGAGGAAGAAACTATTTGCTTAGTCAATTCACGAACCATTGAAAAGACTTCACTACACCCTACTTTTTTTTTTTTAATCATATCACCCCAAGCAAGGCCGGAGGCCACTATCACACAAGGGGTTAAAGAAGGGTTGGAGGAAGAGCAGATAGGAGTGGCAAGGGAGGGGATGTGGAGAAAGAGAAAGACAGTGGGTCAATCAAGGCAAGGGGGCCACAAAAGATCCAGAGTGAGAGCAGATAGGAATGAAAAATGAAAGGATGTGGAGAAGGGAAGTGGATAGATCAAGGCAACTAGAGATGTCGATTGACGCTACACTTAAACCGTTGGAGATGGTATTTGTCAGGGAAACAGTAATAGGGAAGGGAGTTCCATAGGCGAGATGTGCGAGACATGAAGCTATTGGAGTAGAAGAGACGTCTACATCTAACAGTTTCCACGGTGTAGGGGTCCTTTTGCCTTGTAGGACTTGTAACTGTCAATTGACCCTGTGCAATATATCATATTTCAAGAATACAATATATTCCCAACAATCTGCGTAGATGTTTGTTAGTTAAGGTACTTCTTAATTCTTAGCCTTAAATTGTTTTGTTTTTTTTAAATTTTAAACACACAATGATACATTTGAAAGACTATAAGTGCCAACAAATATTCTTGGTGCAAAAAGTTATATTCACTTTCAAATCAGAATAATAATACTGAGGTGACTTGGTGTCACTTGCTTTTTGATGAAGCCAGTAAAGAGAAAGAGAGATACAAACAGAAGGAATAGAAATGAGGAGAACAAGAGAGAAATGAAGACTAAAATGAAGGAAAAAAATGAAAAGTGTGAAGTAAATGAATGTCGATGATGAAAAAGAATCTTGAAGAAAATCAGATAAAAGTGAAGATGAAGAAATTTAACATAAAGAAGAGAAGGAATAAAAAAAATAATTTAATGCTTCATTATTGAACACCAACTTGCAATATGAAGATGAACTTTTCTCAGTGCAAAAAAAAAAATAATTGAAAAAAAGATTGAGTGAAATCGAATATTGTTACCATGAGTCAAAACAGAAAAGCTGTGTAAAAAAGAAAAATCCTGGAGCTTAACTGAAGTAAATTATAGCATATTAGACATGAGAAAGCAGAAGGTTTTGTGCTAAAAACAAGGAAGTTGAAGAGGCTGGTCAAAAAATAAAATTAACCCCAGAACCTGAAAATACTTGTTAAATTAGGCTGGTGCTACTAGTAACAATCTCTGTAATTGACATCATATAGAATGTACTTTTTTCAAACAAAATGACCAAAAAACAAAACATTATATTTCATACTGTATGTTAAAATGAAATCCTTTCTTTAACTACCATATCACCTTTAATACCAAAGACTTCTAGTGTTTCCTTTAATACTAAAGACTACTAGTGTTTCCAGAATATTCCTAACATAACATCTCTTCTGCTCATGTATCTTCCAATAGCTTCATATATGGTAAATGTCTACCTTGAATTCTTGGATTTTGAAATGTTATCTCATAATTTTCTTTTCAAGATATTTCATAAAATATCACTTTTTTTTAATGATTTCACACTAAGCAAGAAGATATTACCACTAAGACATAAGGGAAATAAAATGAGAAAGAACTAGAAACCAAATTCTAAACAAGGGATAAACCTCTACTCCTGTTCAAAAGACAGGGAAGGAGTGTGAATTGGGTAATAATAATATAATAATAATAATAATCTGTTATTTTGTTCTCTTATATGGAATCAAAAATAACTGCATGAATTGGTAAATTTTAAGCAAAAAACTAGAAAATTCTGCCTGAATTTCTAGAATGAGTAGTTATCATTACTTACATTTACAGGTGAATTACTGAAAGAGAAAAACATAATGTACATAATGTTTATATACGTACATGATATATGTTCCGGTGGGGGGTGGGGTGATAATGAGGACAAACTCACACTGTCTATAAAATGCTTCTATGGCATGAGTCTCAAAAAACCTCTGACAACTTGGTCCAGCTGCAAGCCGGTAAAGAGGCAAAGGCAGGCCACTGACACTTTATAACAAGCTGCTTCAGGTAGATGGAGCTTGTCAACCCAGGAAGGTAGTCTATCTAGGGGAAGGAAAACTCACATTTTAAACTTTTGCTGTCTTGTGGAAAAGTCTATGGAAATGAATCTTGATAGAACAACCAGAATGGAGAACCAAAGGTGCTTGGTCGCCAACACTGATGATCCCAAATGTAATATCCTGTATTATTTTGGATCTTTGTAATTCTTTTGTTGTAGCATACCTATGGACAATAATGGGCAGGTCCCCATTCACATAAATACAGTAGTAAATACTGTATGTTAGTCTAGAGTTGGAGATTCATTGAGGAATTCACTTGACTCACTTCTAGCAGTTGACTACTACTTCTACACACTGCTGGCAAATCTTATATATGTTGTTCGTGTCCTAAGTATTATTGTTCATTAACAACCTTCATTGATTATTCTATTCAGTAACCTTCCCTAGGTTACAATATATTGTGTCTAGCATGAAACAGCCTGTCGCCTCTGAGTGTTCACTTCAATGCTCACTTTTATATTTATATACGCTCTATCTCTGATATTGAGCACTTTATCCCATAAATATAGCACACCTTAAAATTATATTTCTTCATATATATATATATATATATATATATATATATATATATATATAATTTCTATCAACAGTGTGTGTGTGTTTGTGTATTTTCATTGAAAACAACTGACAAGGCACTGTGATTTTGGTACTTTCAATTTGCCCATCCCTCAGAAAGCTCCAGAGATAGAAGTCCAAAAAAGATGGAGTAAAAGAAAAAGAAGGGGTACGAAAAGGATTGAAGTCAACCTAAAAAGGAGAAATATTGACTATGTAGAGAGTAAATCCAAAAAAGGGGGGGGTGTTATTGCATAACTATGGATGATAATGGGTATGCCCCCATTCCCATAAATACAGTAGTGAATACTGTATGTGGTCTAGAGTTAGAGATTCATTGTGGAATTCACTTGACTCCCTTCTAGAAGTTAACTACTTTCTCTATCTGCTACTGGTGAATCTTATATGTGTTGTTCTTGTCCTAAGTATTATCGTTCATTACCAACCTTCGTTTGAGTATTCTATTCAGTAACCTTCCCTAGGTTACAACCTCTTTAAAATAAACAAACCAACAAATTGTTGTGATGTTAAAAGTAAAGCAATGCTTCCGATAAATGGAGAAAATATCTACCACATAACTAATAATAAAACTGAAGCAATGTACTCTTGCATCAGGAATAGACAAATCTGCATGGCCATTTAAAATTTTGAGTTTTTACAACCTTGATCAGTTATGTGCCATGTGGGATACACACTTAGGCGATCATGTATCTTTCGATACATGACTGACGAGGGAGATATTTTTTTCCTGCAGTAGGTTGCCATTTCTTTCTGTGGTAGACCAGCTGCCATCCAAGGCTATAGAACTTGGTCTGTCCTGCTATTTACCCATAGCTGGGGGAGAAGAAGAGGATTCATACTTTTCCCAAGTGTATTAGCACATAAGTGAATGTAATGGATTCAAGTGGAATTCTGACTTGGCTCTTCAATCCTGCAATTCGAGCCACTCTCCATTACTTCACCGTGCCTCACTGTTATTCCAGGCCCCTGTTTTTTTACTAAACTGTTTATTTCAACCTCTTCTTAAGACCTACCTTTTTATTCCAACCTACTTTTCTATTCTGGACTTAAGAATGCTAATAGTAATTGTGAAATTAGCTATTTTCATAGAGGAAACATTTGGCATTCATTCAGTTAGTGTTGAGTAAAATTTATAAAATCTCTTTATTAAAACAGTTTCTCAGAAAAGTAAACTTTTCAAGTGAGTTAAATGTTATAGCTCTTTCTAGTACTGATGGAAGTTTCTTCCCAATCTTTTTGTTTTTGTAAGTGCGGAAATTTAACATCCTCAATTTACATGTGCAACCCACTGTTGTTGTTGGAAGTCTTCAAGTGATGTGCTTTTTGTCATTTGACAAAGATCTTTGATTGTGTTTCTGTAGTGCCAATATATACAATCCGATGAAGGATTGCCTTTTTTAAAACCTGGAAGCCATTTTTAATCATTCACCAGAAAACAGTTATATACAGATGATAGTTTAGACATTTTTTAACGAGTTGAACACCACGCATGGCATTCATATCAGAGTCTAGACCTGATGAAGCTATTTAACAACATCACTTGAGATTTCAGATTAATTTTTTTGATTTTGTAACATCTTTGAAGTAAACAAAAGCACCACTCACACAATCTATCCTATATTCAATTCCCTGAACATCTATACTAAATTTGTTATAAGTAATTCATATCCCAAGGTATTTGAAGTGTTTAGAGTTTATTAACTCCATATTCTGAATTCTTATGATGGAATCAAGCTTTGTACCATCATTACTCTCATTCCAATTCCAGATCACGATTTCTCTTTTTGAAAGGTTTATCTGGAATCTGAATTCATGGAACTCTTAATACAGAATGTTGGCGTTTTGTTGTTCAAGATAATTTTTATACAAACAACAAATTCTTTCTGTCATCACAACTGCCTTCCTGTCATACATAAGAAGACCTTCTGTTATCACCATTGACTCGCTGTCATACATATGAATACCTTCTGTCATCATCACTACCTTCCTGTCATACCTATGAAGAACTCATGAATACCCTTGTCAGCACCACCACTTCGTCATTAGTACAAAAGCCTCATTAGGGAAAAGTATTAGCTGAGAAAATTGTCTGTGATTAAATTGATACTGCAAAAGATTTAGCAAAACCCCAATCAATAGAATTGGAATTGATTTGACTTGTCGCACCTCAAGTTCCATGACTAATAAAGTAAGTTTTTTTTTTGTTTGTTTTTACAAAAAAGATAAAATTATATACATAAATAAATCAATAAATAATAAAATGTACTTTGCTTCTAATCAAGACTTCATATCGATTATAAAAACAATTTTGCATCCATGTTTACATGTTCATAAACTACAGTCATCTTTTGTCTGGAATTTTGAAGTCATCTTGTGTCATCATGATTTGATAACTCAGTTGGACTAGTATCCTCACTTAGTTGATTTTTTTTTCAGTGCCACCCCATGCAAGGCAGTAAAGTTACTAAGACACAAGAGGCTACAGGGTATGGAAGAATTAGGAATGAGCAGGAAGGGGAAAAAGTAATCAGGAGGACAGTAGATAGTGATTGACACCATATTTGAATTTTTGAAGATTAAAAATGGCTGGAAAGCATGGAGCTGGAAGAGAGCTCCACAAATGAGAAGTGTGAGAAAAGAAACTGTTAGCATAAAATTTACAGTTACATCTAGCCAACTTGAATGCAAATTGATGAGATCTCGATGCCAGTCTAGTACTGCACTTAAATTCAAAAAGTCTGGGTACCATAGCAAAGAGCTCATCTGAACAATTACCATGAAAGTATTGAAAGAAAAGACACAGAGAGGCAAACTTATGGCAGTTGGAAAGTGACTGAAGCTGAGCTGCCAGATCAGGACCAATAATATTGCTGATACTTCTTTGGATTTTATAAAGGAGTTCAAGGTAAATAGAAGGGGCATCAGACCATATGTGGCAGGAATATTCTAAGCATGATCATGACATTTCAGTTTGGATTATTAATTATGAATTGGGGGAAAAGGGGAAACATCAATTAGATGCAGTTATCAGTGATATAAGCACGGTTTCAAACTTGACATTTTTAAATGAACCTAAAGTACAGATTAAAGGGTAGAGTTGAAAGTGTATTTATATCACAAACAGGACACCCCTTATAAAAATGATCAAAAGTCAATATTTGATAATTTTTGTGGGTAGAGGACAGTCTAATGAAGACTAATATACAAAGATTATTCTCAAAATTATTTTCTCATTTTTTTTAAAACAGGCAGACCAAATTTAAGTCACACATATACTTGAACTGGTTTTTATTATAAACACAACTGAATTAGCCTGTATTATGATATTAAATAATAGTTTAGCAGACTATTATTTTTAGGGGGAAGTGTATGTCTGCTCTGACTTCCTCAGGTTGACCTTAGGTGTCAGATATAAGACAAAATAAAGGAAGTTGATTTTGATTGGCTGAACTAGTGTGGGAATGATAGAGAAAAGTTTTTCAAGGAGTTGGTTCTTACACGTGAAGCAATGTAGATGTGTTGACTTTTGTGTCTGGAGACTGCTCCCCAGAGCGACTCCACTGTCTTGTTAGAAGAGGTATACATTGATGTTAATAATCTAGATAAGTTTAAATTATCTTTTCATCTTGACTCAAAACAACTAGCAATCACCAGCCGTGAGAGAAAAATGCAAAATTATTATGGAATCAACACCGTCACTCAAGACCATCCCACTAGGGGGGGCAATGCAACACTGAATAAATTGAGGAAAAAATGGTATAAGAAGAAAAATGTCACATCCATGAATATAATAGCAGTAGAAAGATATTCCTATTTAATTCTGTTGATATTTATTGAAAGAGACAAAGCGAACAAAACACCAAAAAATGGCCTTTCCAAGTAGAAGTCATCACTCTTATTGATTCTTTCAAAAACTTTCTGCTTAGCCATTGTTATGTCCTGTGATTTTCTGATATATTTTCCTCAGGTTTCCCAGGCAATGGGTGGAGTAGGAATGTTTCTACAAAGAAAGCAATGTTGTGATTCTTTCTCCTGAGTACATTCACTCTTCTGTCATGTCACATGATTCTTGATGTATGGAAGAATTACAGCTTACGTCACATACAACACTGAACACTTTCATTCATACATTTCCAGGAAAATGTTGTGAAACTTGCAAGATTTTCCAGATCAGAAAAATCCATTCAATATTCAATTTTTTATGCCAACTAAAACTATCTTTTACTTTATTTTTCCAGCAGGTTTTAATGATTTCACATAATTTTGCAATAAAGAAAATGTTAAATTATCTTTAAAGAACTAATGTATTTTATTTTTTTAATCTGACATATTTTTATGACTTCAATTATTTTTAGTGGATACCTGTATTTGAGCAGATCCTCCATTTTTATATTAAACAGTGTTTATTTTGTCTTCCAGCCTGAATACTTGAGATAAATTAATAAAGAAAATGGGGTCTCCAGTAGGATTTGAACCTGCATCCCCCTTAACAAAAGAAACCACCTTCTAATATGGCATACTTTTACAACTCGGCTACAGAAAGCTTCACATTAAATCAAAGTTCCATTTTAGCTTTAAAGCACACTCACTCATTCAGTTTCTTTTTTAAACACATATCTGCTCACTCAGTTTTATATCCAAAACATAAACAAAGCAATTTCTAAAAAATTAATGAATTCTATTTTTGAATCCGACATTTTTGGAAATACCCAGAAGATATTTATTGCCACTTTGGCTTCTTTGCTCAATTTACTTCTCTCGATGGCATCTTGGAAACACAAAGAGGAAATGTTGAATATTTGCAGAAGGTATTTATTGCCACTTTGGCTTCTTTGCTCAATTTACATCTCTTGATAGCATCTTGGAAACACCCAGATGAAATGTTGAATATTTTCAGAAGGTATTTATTGCCACTTTGGCTTCTTTGCTCAATTTACATCTCTTGATGGCATCTTGGAAACACAAAGAGGAAATATTGAATATTTTCAGAAGGTATTTATTGCCACTTTGGCTTCTTTGCTCAATTTACATGTCTTGATAGCATCTTGGAAACACCCAGATGAAATGTTGAATATTTTCAGAAGGTATTTATTGCCACTTTGGCTTCTTTGCTCAATTTACATCTCTTGATGGCATCTTGGAAACACAAAGAGGAAATATTGAATATTTTCAGAAGGTATTTATTGCCACTTTGGCTTCTTTGCTCAATTTACATGTCTTGATAGCATCTTGGAAACACCCAGATGAAATGTTGAATATTTTCAGAAGGTATTTATTGCCACTTTGGCTTCTTTGCTCAATTTACTTCTCTTGATGGCATCTTGGAAACACAAAGAGGAAATATTGAATATTTTCAGAAGGTATTTATTGCCACTTTGGCTTCTTTGCTCAATTTACATGTCTTGATAGCATCTTGGAAACACCCAGATGAAATGTTGAATATTTTCAGAAGGTATTTATTGCCACTTTGGCTTCTTTGCTCAATTTACATGTCTTGATAGCATCTTGGAAACACCCAGAGGAAATGTTGAATATTTTCAGAAGGTATTTATTGCCACTTTGGCTTCTTTGCTCAATTTACATCTCTTGATGGCATCTTGGAAATACCCAGAGGAAATGTTGAATATTTTCAGAAGGTATTTATTGCCACTTTGGCTTCTTTGCTCAATTTACTTCTCTTGATGGCATCTTGGAAACACCCAGAGGAAATGTTGAATATTTTCAGAAGGTATTTATTGCCACTTTGGCTTCTTTGCTCAATTTACATCTCTTGATAGCATCTTGGAAACACCTAGAGGAAATATTTTAATCAGATGTGAAACAAGTGAAAAGAGTTACAGGCAAAACACTGCATGTGATCAGAATAATTTTTGACAAGAAAAAGACATCAAGAGAATTTAAACAAAGTAAGAAAGGCAACTATGACAGATGCTTTTAAATCTAAAGACCATATAGAAGTCAGGGAGATGTGGAATATGCAAATAACATAACCCTTCCTGATAGGAAAACTTAATTCTGTACTTATTCTGAAATTAATGCTTTAAACATTGATTTTGTCACATGTCACTGTCTGTTTTTTTCTTTCTTTAATATACTGGGGATCATTTACTCATGACTTATTAGCTTTAATATTTAAGGAAAGTTAGGAATAGAAGAAATGCAATGATAATGGTAACTGTTTCCGTAAAAGGAAACATTTAGCATTTACTCACTGAGTAACCAGTGCTACAGTCAGTTGGAATTTATGTAATCTCTCTTAAAACCATTTTTCAGGAAAATACGTTTCTCAAGTCTACTGTTATTGCTCTTTCCAGTGTTGATAGGGGGTTTCTTCCTTAGCTTTTGTTTAAAGTGGTATGGAATGTTAATATCTATCAAGAGGGTTTTTTTTTTCTCTGAGTAACATGTGTTATCCATTTTAGTTGTTGCTGCAATTGGTAGTCCTTAAGTGATGTGGTTTCTGTTATTTGATGCAGTTCTTTGTACTTCTATAGCACCAGTCCATAAGTGTTGTCTTCACCAAGAACCACAGGCTTTACTCATTCAAAACTATTTTTGACCAGTGATCTTAGAAAACAGTTGTATACAACTAACAGTTTAGATATTAATGAATGGGTTTGGCATCATGTATGGCATCTCTATAGCAGCCTCTTTCTCTCTCTCATATATATATATTTTATATGTGCAGTAATTAGTTGAGAGTGCTCAATATCACTGATAGAAATTTTCCCCTCCCACCATCAAACATAATCAAACAAGCAGAAATAGATCCATTTTTAAAAAATAAACCAGTTTGTCTGATGATCACAAAAGCGTGAAACCGAGGCTCACAAACTAATATATATATACAACTGAATATATATATTTTAAAAAGAAGAGAGAAATCGCAAATTTTTTTGGTATTTTTTTTTTATATATATTATATTTTATTTCCATATTTTTCCTACACACATTTCCAGTCTCACAACCTTCTTCAGGCAAAGTGTGGATATTTCCATATAATATTGAAAGGAATCAATTTTCCTTATGTTTTTTCAATGTCTAACCATCATCTGTTTTGTGTAGTAGTAATCCCAATGTCTTTCTTGGACTGGTTGCAAAAGTGATTTTCTGATTAAGGAGTAATAAAACCTTAAGAATTGATCCAAGGAAAGGTGAGGGAGATATTGTCTTCTTATCTTTTCATGACCCCTGAGACCCTTAGATTTATTTCCATTTTTGTGTATTGTGTGTGCATGTTTTTTCCTAGTATGCATATGTATATTCCCTCTCCATACATATATACTGTCTTATTATAAGGAATCAGTGTGTGTATATATATATATATATATATATATATATACATATATATATATACACACACACACACACACACACTTCCTGTGTTGTGTAGGGTTCATGTGTGTGTGCCTGTGAGTAGCCTATATTTGTTTTTGCCAGTATGTGTATATATATTTGTTCTCCATAGATACATGTATGTGTGTGGTCTGACCAGTGTATTTGGCTATTATGTGTGTGTATGCTGTGTATTTATGTGTGTGGGATTATGATCTGTTTAGTGCTGGTTTGAATTTGTTTATGAAGTTTTTTTCTTGTATTTATAGTTAAGAATAATTGTCCTTTTGGTATACTGGCATAATTTTAAATTTACCTTGATTACATTTGTAGATGTGTTGTGATACAGAGAGTTTTCTGTTGTTTGGAAATTTGATGTTGCTTTCATTAAGGGAAACTGTTGTTTATGACTCCACAGATGAAACCATTATTATCCTAAAGAAGTTCAGGTTATGGATGAAACCTAACATTAGAGAATTTTCCATTTTGTCATCCAGTTCCTCACTATTAGACTGATATATAGATCTGTACATTTTATCTTACATGCAATAATTGGATTCTGTTTACAACACCTGTATTTATTATGGGCCACTTAATTCTTACTTTTTAACATAGGAGTTTTTTTTTTTTTCAATTTTATCATTCAATTAAATGTTCAATAATTAGATTTTGTTTTTTACTTTATTATTTTTATTTAAAGAAGAAGTTATTTTAAAATATTACCTATTAACCTGATATTGGTTTCAATGAGACAATGGATTGGTTTATTAAATGTTCAATAAATTGATCCTGAGTTCAGATCTGTGAAATAGGAAAAGTTTTACTTGTTTGATAAATATCATGTGTGCCTTTTGAATGAAAATTGACAAAACATTCAACAGAAACAAAAGATAACAATGAATTGTAACAACTTTCTATAAAATGGAAAATCAAAATGAATTGATTGCTGTCCAAATAGCTTAAAGTTCAATATTAAAAATATAAACGGAAAGATGTTTTGATAACAAAAGGAAAAAAATCTACAAACTCTGACAGATGACAGATTATTTGCTGTAAATCCACTTTCATTCTTTCTCTGCATTTCTTAATTGGCAAGAAGAATCAAACAATTTCAACAGGGAAATTTTGTTAAAATCAGCCAGTCTTTTGTAAACTGTAAATATTTACGATATGTTTTTAAATATAAAACAATATTTTATGAAGAGAAAAATGATTTAACACAAATATTGTGCATCTAAAAAAAAAGACAATTGAATGAAATGAATTTAATCTTTGTTCAAATTTCTCTGACATCACAAGAAAAATGCCTTTAAAATATTAATGACTGTTATTTTTGTCTGTTTTGAAGGAATCGTTGGAGGAAGAACATTAAAAGCTTTTTAAAGGGGAATATTTCCAGGGCTGCTGAGAAAAATTTTATTAGGATGTACAAAATCACTTTCACTTTTGTCTATTTGTTTTCAAATATCACATAATATTACTGATTGTAATTTTATGAATTATGGATATGAAACTATATAGCATCATACAAAATGCAAATACAAGTTTTCAATAAAGATCCCAGGAAATTTCTGTGTTTTCTTGGGATTCTAGGCTTCCTTTGTACCCCTCGGCCTGGATACAATGTATTCCTCACACCCTCCTTCCATGAGACCTGAGTATTTTATAAAGTGATGTTCAGTGATTGATTCTTCATTGAAGAAAGATTTTGGAATTATTTGAAAAGAAAAATAATATTTGGTAAAAGTTTGATGTTAATAAATACAGTTACCTTTTCACAAGATATTTTTAATGCCATGTTCCTTCAAAACATAGGTGTTCATTTCCAAAAGTTAAGCAGTCTGGTGCTCAGTCAGTCCTTAGATGGGGGTGCAATTGCTAATACCAGGTAATGTATGCAACCTCCTACAATCTGAAATATGATTCAGCTTTTAATAACCCACGTGGTTTGATAAACCATAGAAAATCAAATCAATCAATCAATTAGGACATAGCTGATCATGACTCTCCACGGTTTCCTTTTCTTCATTATCTGTGAATTTCTATGCATTCTTGGGAAAGATAGTGTAGTGGATTCCCATTATCTTCTAGACAGTTTGGAATTCGGTTTTCTTTCTCTTAGACTGGTTGCTAACCAAGGCTAAAGAGCTTTGTTAACCTTGCAATTTAATCCATACCTGTGAGGAGAAGGGATGGATTGATGCTTTTCCCAAGAACATTTCTATGAAAATGAATGCAACAGAGTAGTCCAGAATTAGAACCCATTCATCAATTCATCTTTCTGTACCAATATCCATCACACGAGTTGCACATCATTATATAAGGGGTGGTAATATTTGCAATTTCTTTATAAGAAAAAAATTTGTCATTCATAAACTGAGCCACCAGTATTACTGTTGGTTGAAATTCATCTTTTTGCAGGAAAATAGGTTTCTCAAGTCCAGTAACTAATTTCCAGTATTAATAAGGATTTCCTTCCCAACCTTTTATTTGAAGTCATGTGGAAATCAACATCTAGATTATATCATTATTTTCTTTTCAAATTACATGTGCTATCCATTTTACTTGTGGCTGTTGTTGAAAGTCCTCAAATGATGTGGTTTCTGTTATCTGGTACAGTTCTTTGTGATGCTATTGTGCTTAGTCGATCAGGTTCACTAACACCTACATGTTTCATTCACTTGAAGCCACCTTTCATCATTGATCTCAGAAAGTGGTTGTATACAACTGATTATTTTAATTTTTCGCAACAAGTTTGTGCCATGCATAACATTCATATGAAAGTCTTGGTCTGATTTAAAACAGCATTTACATTTTTAGGCTAATGTTTTGGTTTTGTAGCAACTTGCAGCGTTGGGCAAAACTACTCCTAGTGCAGCCTATTCTATGTTTAATTTCCTTATCTGTTATACTAAATCTGTTAGAACTGATACATACGCAAAGATATTTGAAGTGTTTAGCATTTTTTACTTCTACATCCTGAATTTTTATGATGGATTAAGGGTAAGTACCTGTGGTGATGATCTCCCTTGAAAGAAGAACTCTCCTTCACTTAGATAATATAAATAAGTGGTGTAGCCGGACTTCCCCATTCAAGCTCAATAAAGCTTTCAAGTCTTCTCACACCTCAGAGCTGTTATTACAATTATTGAGCTTGAAATCAGAAATGGAATGTGCCCATAACAATTTGCTGTTGACCCTGATTCTGATACCGCTGGCAAACATTTGAAGTTTGAAAATCTAATTCAAAACTTACACAAATGGACAGATACACAAGCTCAGATTGCTGACTAATTACGTATCACATATTATTCACAAAATTATCATGGAATGTTTGTCTTATGAAGAAGCTATCGAACTCCTGAAAGCTACATACCTAAAACTCATTCATCAGTTACTTGCTACCCAACGACAACAAAATGACAAAACTTGGGAACACTATCTGAAAGAGCTCTGAGCAACCGCCTGATGATTACGTCCAGCATGAAACAGCCTGTCGCCTCTGAGTGTTGACTTCAATGTTCACTTTTATATTTATATACACTCTATCTATGATATTGAGCACTTTATCCTATAAGGACTGCAACTTCTGGTCAATGACTGCTGAAGAAATCAAAAGATGAACGCATCATGGAGACATTTATTAACGGGCTGCAGAATGCTCAGTTAAGTAAACAGGACACTCAATTTAAGAATGGCCTATGAGCAGATCTATACATTTGAAGTTACTCAAGAACAATCTGTCTTTTATATACAGTTTTGAACTATTGGTACTGCTTTAAACACACTTTTTTTTGTCCTCACCTTTCACTGATGTGCTTACTTCTACAAATTCTGTACCCTCTTTGCCAAATTGAGAATCTCTTAGTACCTCAGCAAACTCTTCCAAGCTGGATCTATTACAGCTGATTCAGCCTGTTAAAAATGTTACTTTTGTGCACTCAGTCTACATCCTCAAGATTCTTGCCCAGCTCAAAATGCTAGATGTCACATGTGTGGAAAGTGAGGACATTTTTCAAAGGTCTGTCAATCTACTGCTGCTAAAACTGGTCATACTAAAGCTGCTACCCCTTTCAAAAACTATTATAAAAATTAAATTTAATGGAACTCCTATGGATCATCTCTTTCGATCACAAGGCAGTGGAGAACTTTCAGAGGGTAAATTAGCAGGAGATAACTGATAACTGACATCCATCAAACATGGCTCGTGGAACTAGAACAGTCTACCCCAGTGATCGAAATAAAAGGTTCAGTTCGAAATTCCAACCACCTGAAGAAGGCCGTAGTGTACAATGGCCAAAACGTTGTGACAAATATGGCGACAAAGATAAGGACAATAGTCCGACTAATGTAAATACTGTACATAATACCTCATCTCAGAAATATAGACAGACTCTGAAGATTAAAATAGTACTGAGAATTCTAGGAAAAAAATGTCGGAATGACGAGAAACTTGGGTTCTACTTAATTGTTAAAGTTCTCATGGTTGAAACAATTATGGTAAAAGCCATGAAGGTTGAGCTATCAAAATTTTGTATATGAGTTCAAGCCTCACTGGATGCCATTTCTTTATTTCAGGTTGTAACTGAGTGTTATAATTAAAAAAGACAAAAACAAATACATGATGGAATAAAGCTGGTAATAAAACAATAACTGTGTAAATTCTCAATACTTTAAACTTAAAATATTATTGTGTTGGTAAATTTCTATCAAAACTTATTTTATTATTTTCATGAGATTATTTTATATCACTTCTCCTATATGGTAGTGAAAACTGGAAAATATCCTCATAGATGAAGAAGAGACTTGAAGCAACAGAAATGTGATTCTACAGCAGGATGCTGAGAATACCATGGAATGTGAATACAGAGGAACTTTTAAGGAAAATGGAAACAAAAAGGATGCTTAAACTTAGAATCAAAAAGAAACAGTTGAAAATACTAAGACACATAATGTGAAAAGAGGGCTTGGAGAATTTGACACTTATAGGATATACTGAAGGCAAGAAAGACAGAGGAAATTAGCGAGTAGCTTACATTCTTGGACCTCATTTTTACTGGCAATTTATGATTTATATCCCAACTAAGGTAACCAAGTTCTGTTGATGAGGCATGTCTATATTATTGGTTTGGCAGATCAATTTTTTGTTTTGTCCAATTTTATTTAACCTAACATGCAAAATATTATTACTGTAGCGATTTATGTTTATTTTTGTAATTCTATTCTTCCTCTCCAACTTTTTTTTTTATTGTTTTTGAAATTTGATTGAATTTTTCCTCTTTTCAGATATGATAGATTGCCAAATAAACAAAAATGAGCATTTTCAACACCTGCTTCTCTACACTTTCAACCAAAGTGCTACCAAAGCTGCTCAAGACATTTGTGCCATGTACAGAGAAGGTACAATTACAGAAAGAACTTCACGGGCATGGTTTTCATTCTTCAAGAAAGGGGATTTCAACCTCACAGAGTCTCCCAGTTCTGGCTAACCTGTTCAGTTCAATGAGGACCAAATGAATGTTCTTATCCACAAGGGTCTGCACCAATCCACAAGAGAATTAGCCCAGTCAATGGGATGCTTTCATGATACAAACAACTGTGACCTTACTTAGTGGGTAAGGTCTAAAAACATTGTGAATTGGTACCATGTGCATTAAACAAAAGAGAAAAACAAGATTAAAATAAATGAAAAAAAATGAACAAATTTATCTGGCAACCCAATATTTCAATAAAAAATAATTTAGCAATTCTTATATACATGATATATATTAAATTTTTAAATAAGTTATTAATATTGTAAATACAGCCCAGTATGTTCTCTTAGTCTTTCACTGATGGGGCAATCACCACCTGCAGCCCATAGTGTTTTGATTCACATCAAGTAATGGTGTCTAAAACTGGGAAAGATCTGTTGAAAGGTCACAAAAGAAGAGAAAGGGAAATTCACACCAGAGTGAGAAAGGAAAACACAAATCCTGTTTCCATTATATAAATTATTTTATTCAGGGATTTACTTGGCAATGTCTGGGGAATAGTTAGGTGACACTTGGAATAATTTCTTCTACTTATGGCATGGCAGACAGACAGACCAGATCTTCACTTTGGCCAGTGAGGACAGAGTATCTCCTACCACCTCTCTGCCAATCTCTGTATCTTTCCAATAGAAGAGTCAAAACTACTCCAGTTCTAACTGTGACTGTTTATATTAGTCTGCTACCATAACTTCCTAATTTCCAGCCAAGTGGCACTTGATCCTGAAAGTTTTATTTAGGTATTTATTTTATTTCATAAATAAATATCTTACTTCATAGATTTTATTGTATACACAGTCATAAAAAGCTGCCATGCTACAGACCCAGATAAAATCATTTATGAGTGTTCTAAGGCAATCATGCAGGGAAACCTACTGGATCAGATTAGTCAATAAATATTTTATAACTGATGTTTCCACATAATGTTTCATTTACTATGTTCTTCAACCATCCCAAAATGACTATATTATCCAGTACAGTCTTGTTCTGTATAAATTTAGTTTTATACAGAGGGTTATGTGCTGTTGTTATCCCATTACTTTCAGTTTGTCATCAAATTTTGTTCTCTACTGGTTTCTATATTGTACTTACTTCTATACTAGGTCTGCTAATGATGTTCACTGTCAGAATCATATGTGCCAATACACTGTCTTTTTCGTAATTCTTTTTAGCCAAGCCTAATATTTGCCACAGTAACATCACTTTGAAAAGAACATAATTTTTTTTTTAATGTCTTTTCCTAAAAAGACCAATCCAGAAATAAAAACAAAAAAGGCTAGGCATTTTTTTGACGGGGGGGGGGGGATATCACATTTATCTAGGGAATGTCGGATAAAGAACCATTGTCAGAAAGAAATGAAAATGGTGATAGTTGTAATATTAGTTCCTATGCGCTTTGATATTTGTGGATCAATTTCTGCATATTATTAATTTAGAAATAATTTTAAATATTTTTCTATTCTTCAGATATTTATTTTAATTAATCAATCAATTAGTTTCTTTCAGATGCCTTTTTCCCCATCAACTTGTTTTAAAAAATAATTTTGCAATTTACTCAAAGAAAAATTTGTTTCAAGTTGAATTAGTAAACTTTTTTTTTATTAAAATTTCTTTCAATTGGAACAAATTTTAAAATCTAATGGATGAAGGAGAAAAGGTCTTTATGAACAAGATCAACTTCATAAATCTGTATGGAGATTATTTGGCATATTAAATGTTATAGCAATGAAAAGAAAACAGATTTTAATGAAACACAATTTTTGTTTTTTTCTCAGTTCATAAAAAAGAAGCAAAAAAGTAAATCTAGAAATGTAAAAAGATAAAAATATGTGAATAAAAATAAACGTTTTTAATAAAATGAATTTGTTATATTCCATGTTAATAGGAATATATACTTGAAAAACAAAGTGGATAAAATAAGTAATGGTTTATTGTAAAAACCAATACAATAAGAATAAAGGTAACAGCTATGCACAAGGTCATTGCAAGTAGTGAGTGCTACTATTGGAAGGTCGGTAGTTCTCATGTAAGTCTGAGTTGTACTCAACAGATACCAGCTAGTCTCTGTAGTCCATTGACTTACAGATGCTTATAGGTAGTTACTACCTATAGTGTAGTCACTCATGGGAGTGACAGGTTATTCCATTACATCAGAATTCTAAATCCTATTCAAGATAAAGGTTTAACTTCTAAATTTATTATCTAAACAAAAATATAAGACACTATTTTTTATATGTAAAATAGCTGTCTATTCATTTCTAGACTATCAAATTAATATTGGTCAAATCAAGGGTATATGGTTTCAGGTTTTTCTATAAAAATTTGATTTTCTTCATGTGAGGTTGGGCATTTATATAACTTCCTTGTAACTGATTGCCTTGTGTCCGGTTGTCTATCCTAATTCTATTAAAAGGTGGAGAAAACCCTTTTCTCTTTCCTTACAGAATTTTTGTGTCTGAACAGGTTTGAAACTTGGTAATATCATTGATAAGAAAAACACCTCTTTGAATGATGTTTTTTTCTCAAAATTATAGACAATAACTTCCATACTAATAAATTCATTATTACTATGGGAAAGACAAGACAACTTTAGGTATATAACATATGCTTTCATAAAGGAATCTTTGCAATCTCTGAAGTAAGAACTAGATTCTATTGTTCATAATACAAAGTTATGTTTTTCTTGGCATTTATTTAATGCTGAGAAATATTCATTTCATAATAAAACAATAATTATTTTTTTTCTGTGATGGACATTTGGAATCCATTTGAAATAATCAAATTGAGAAGAAGAGAATTAATATATTGACTAACATGTAAAATGTATATTTAAATGCAAAAAAAAAACAGACCAATATACAAATATGATACCATATCCATTTTACATGAAACGGTTATACATTTAAGCAGGGTACAGTTTATAGTAGTTTCTAGTTTTGATGTTTACACAGTCACCATTGCAGTTGATGATGTCTGGGTAAAAATCAACCTACTTAAATATCAACATGGATAAAAATCAAACTATCAAATGTCTTTTTTGAGCAATTTATTGAGTGGGAGAATATCTTTTATTTCATTAAATGGAAAGAAAATGAAACTGTATCCAGTATTATGATTGGTGATCGGGAGCAGTGCTATCAAATCT
Source organism: Acanthosepion esculentum (assembly GCA_964036315.1). Lineage (NCBI taxonomy): Eukaryota > Metazoa > Mollusca > Cephalopoda > Sepiida > Sepiidae > Acanthosepion > Acanthosepion esculentum. The sequence continues at coordinate 11,796,831 of OZ038488.1, forward strand.
GAAAATGAACCCCACTATAAGGCACAGATGTATTTCTGTGAGCTGATGTCTTCCCAATGCCCTTGGAAATTAAATGTCTTATAAGCTGCCAAACAGAGTAATTATAAATCAGTCAGGAATCCACACATTAATAAAAATATGATTTAATATCACTTGTTTATATAAATTTACCAATTATATGATTTAATATCAGAGTTTTTGAGTCCCTTTTCAGTTAAAAAAAAGAATATATATATATATATATATATAACCAAGAAAGCCCATCAATATTTATGACTGTAATTGTGTACAAGATCCTGTTTCATCCAAATATAGAATTCAAAAAGACAACTAAACTATTTGTATAGACTTGAAGCAAATACTGTTTAGCAGACAAATATGTCAAATCTATCCTAGACATACTGTATATATCTGAGTAATGTATTTAACTGATCAAGCTTCTTGAAGTTTATACAAGGAAAATAAATGAATAATGGGATAAAAATGTAGGAAGTTCCTGATCAGAGATTAAGGAACTGATCAATGTATTCATAATAAGTCAAATTGAATTGCAGACTAGGAAAGATTTAATGTGAAAAAGAATCAAAACTGCATTTATTCAATACTTTAACATTCTATTACAATTTTTTTGTTCACTGCTTCTTTTACTGATACCTAATGCTTTTAGAGATTCTTGATAAAATCCAAAGAAGAATTTGCAATGTTATTGGACCTGACAGCTTGACTTCAATCACTTTCCCACTGCTGTAATGTAGCTTCCCTCTGCCATTTCTACAAATACTTTCATGGTAATTGTTCTGATGAACTTTCCTCTTTGGTACCTAGACTTTATGATTTTAAGTGCAGTGCTATATTGGTGGCAAAGTCTCATCATATTGCAAGCTAGATGTAAGTTCTATGCTAACAATTTCTTCTCTCACACTTCTTACTTCTGGCTTTCAAGTCAACTTTGATCTTAAGACTTTTAAATACAATGTCAGTCATTATTTTCCATCTTCAAAATACCTGTTCTTTTATTGTCCTTTCTCCTTAATAATATTTTTTCTCCATATTCTTTCACATTCAGTAACCGCTTCCATCTTAGTGGCTTTATTGCCTTACTTGGGGTGAAATTATAAAAAAAGACACAAAATAGACAGATGACAGTGTTGATGAACATAGAAAAGAAACAACAAGAACTATTACAAAAGGTAGTGAAGGAAAGCAAGAAGAAAGGACTAAACATCAATTCCAAGACAACAGAATGCAGACTTATTAGAAAAAGGAACAGCTTAACATGCAAATTACAAATTGGAAATACCAAAATCAAACAAGTACAACAATTTAAATATCTAGGAAGTGTTTTAATAAAAGATAGAAAGTGTGACATTGAAATCCAAAGATGCATTGGGATTGTGCAAGATGCCTTCCAAAAAATAAGCAATGTATTAAGAAACAGAATTTCATTATAAACAAGGAAAAGTGTACTGTAATGTTATGTAATATCAGTCCTCCTATATGGAAGTGAATGCAGGACAATCTCTTTATAGATGAAAAAGAAATGTGGTTCTACAGAAGGATACTGAGAATACCATGGACCAAACATGTGAGCAACAACAAAGTTCTTGACAAAACGGAAACAAAAACGAAATTTATACTTAACATCAGGAAGAGATAACTGAATTTTGGGGGGCATATAATGAGGAAAGAAGTCTTGGAAAATTTGATACTTGCATGATATACTGAAGATAAGAGAGGCAGAGGAAAACAACACAAAATGTACTTAGCGAGCTAGAGTAAATGGATGGTGATAGAAAGTTTAGGAGAGATAACAAAGAAAAAAATTTACTAAGTGCTACAAAGGACAGAAAATCGTGGAGAGCCATGATCACATACATCCTGATGGGACATGGCATATGGAAGTATTTGTAGCAGTAATATTATCAGGAATTTTATTATTAGATGAAACAATGTCAGCCATTATTAATTTTTGACTAGTATTTCTTTTCTTTTAATTTCATTTGTTTTTTAATTGTGATTACTCTGACTATTGTTCTACAGCTACAAGTGAACAGATGAGATCGGAAATAAAATAATTAAGCTCTCGGCAAAAGACAAATTCACATCGCTTACCTCTAGAGAAATATGAAAGGTAACTGCTACAAAAACTGCAATCTAACCATATGGCTTTGTTCTTCATTTTCCCTGAAATTTTGATGCTGCTAGTTTATGTACACAAGTAATATCAATTGTAATATCTTTAATTTTATTAATAGATGAAATTATAAATTATTAATCCTTGACAGATATTACTGTCATCTAGTATAATTCTAAAAGGACGTAAGTTGACATACACCATGTTTTTTTACTTTTGAAATGAGTAAACTGATCTACAAGATGAGATGGACAAGATTCTGTTATAAAAAATTCATTGGCCCCAATTTTTAAAGAATCAGATTTTGCATTTTTACTCTGTATTTCCCTGAATTTTTGATGCTATTTGTTGATATACTCTTGCGGTATATTATGAAATGGACTAAGTCCAACAATAATTTTAATATTTTTTGTTTATACGTTATTTTTATATAATGAATATCCAAACTTGCTAATCAGATGCTCCCTCTGTAGCTAAATAGTATAGCACGTCGGGCTATATTAAAGATCCATGTCGGATACAGGTTTGATTCCTGTCAGAGGACACAAATTTTTTATTAAGATTTCTCAGACATTCAGGCCGGTAGATGTTGTTAATACTGTTTATTATAAACAGAGCATTTACTTAAATATTTGCATCTATAAAAATAACGTATAAACAAAAAATATATTAAAAACTCTTGTGGTATAAGTTGTGATATCTGGAATTTTATTAAGATACAAAGCACTGTCAGTTATTCAGTTTTTAAAAGATATTTCTGTCATCATAACTTCAGTTGCTTTTTATCACAATTCCAGAATTTTAATATCATTAGATGAAATACTATCAAACATTATTTCTTTCATCTTAATTTCAGTGTCTTTTCACAGAAACCACTCATACCATCATTCAAGAGCTATCAATAAACTGCACAAATGAAAAATAAAGAATAATCTTCATAATACGGTAGACTTCCCAAAGAAAGACGGTAATGCTAATGGTAATGTTAGTCGTTTCCTTATAAGGAAACATTCAGCATTTATTGACTGAGCAGGCAATGCTACTATTGGTTAGAATTTATAATTTCTATTAAAACAATTTTTCAAAAAAGAGGTTTTTTCAAATCCTGTAACTGTTATTGTTCTTTCTAATTTCTATGGGTAATTCCTTCTGAACCTGGTGTTCAATGTCAATATCTTGATAATGTTATTGTTTTCCTTTCAGTTACAAGTGAAATCCATTTTAGTTGTTGTTGGCAGTCCTCAAGTGATGTGGTTTCTATTATTTGGTGCAGTTCTTTGCTTCTGCAGCATCAGTCCATGAAGTTTGAAGAAGGATAGTCCTCATTAACACCTACAGTCTTTACCAGCTTGAAGCCATTTTAACCACCAATCTGAGGAAGCAGCTGTATCCAGCAATAATGTTAATAATAATAATAAGTTTATATAATGCAGAAAGAGGACATAGAGAATTTAATACTCACAGGACATAGTGAAGACAAGAGCGGAAACAGTGTGTGAACTAAGTTTGAGTGAATGGATGGTAAAATAAGGATAAAGAAGGATCATAAATGCTCAAAAGCTTCCAAGAGTAACAAAAAGTAGGACGTTAGGGAGAGCCATGATTGCCTATATCCTGAAAGCACTGAAAAGAAAAAGAATGACTTTCTTCTAAGCAAGTATCAGAAACATAATTATATCACATTTTATTATTAATTTTTTATTAGAATTTATTTTATCTTAATTTCACTTGATTTGCATTGTAACTATTCAGACTGCCAGTCTATAGTGGTTAGCAAACTGCACAGATTGGGAGTAAAGAATAAGCTTTTAACAAGACTTGAACTTACATCACTTTTAACTCTGGAAACCTATCCTATCATGACAGCAGTTGTACTGCTGAAGTAATGTGAGTCAATGGTCAACAATATTTCATTTAATAATTATAAAATTCAAGATAATGTTAGTTTATATTTTATAACAAAAATATTTGAATTAAAAAGTTTCACTTTAACTGATCGGCATTTTGAGGGATCAAAGGTCATAACAGTGTCAGATGTCAAGTTCAGCCAATAATTATGAATTTGATAAAACTGAATTAGAAGCAATTCAATTGTGAGTCCCAATTGCTAAAAGTATTATTTTAAACTTAGGGTTCAACCAACAAAGGAGATAAATTCATCAGTTCTACAAAATAACAGAACGGATGATAGACTGTTTGCTTATAGTTACTTGCCAAAATTCTCCATGTATAATACACCTTCATCCATAATACACACTCCTAAAATTATGCTGAAAGTGTGAGAAAATGCTTCTACTCATGCATAATATGCACCCCTTTGGTAATCAAACCCTATAAATTGTATCTCTCCAAATTCATTATAGCCAGTGTTTCCTACTCTTATTTTTAAAAAAAATGGTTTAAACATAGAATAATATTATTTTAATTTAGTTTTATAATAATTCTTATTTTATTTTATGGCAATTTAAAAAAATTTTTTGTAGCTGTGCATAATAACACACCCCTAATTTTGCTTATTATTTTTTAGATAAAAAATGCATATTATACATGGGGAATTATGGTATATATGATAATAAGTGAAATAAAATCAGTTTTATGGGGTCACAAAAAATAAACAAAAAACAGGTAATATATAATCATGTCCGAGATTCAAAAAGCTGAGTTTGAAAATCTCTATAAAGTGTGGAGGTCATTTTGTCTTGGCTTAGTATTCATACTGATTTTACAGGATAATTTTGTTGAAAAAAATCAATCAGAGGACAAAATAACATTTTTTTCAATGGAAAATTATGAGAGGATTTTTTTTTCCTTATGAGGTCAATTTATATTTTATTTGAACACCTTTAAAAACAAAGATTTAATTTAAGATTCTGTGGCCTGCCATGAATATTCAAAGTTGACATCGAATCTATCAACGGATGATATTAAGAAGCAAAAGGATAATCAGTAATCTCAATACAAATAACAAACTAATATAACATCATAAATAATGAAAAACGATTAAAAGATATTCAACTTTATTCAGAAACTCAAATCTCTTCGTTGTACGTTTGTGTTTGAACAATATTAGATATGTTAATGACTCTTCTTAAATTATAGTGTTAACAGCAACAATACAAGGAAGAGATTTGAATTTCCAAACAATATGTTAATGACTTCTCAAATTTATAGGCAACTACCAAAATTTATTTGGTATCTCATTGCATATCTTGTCAATCCTAACAAATCTTTGTAAGCAGTGATACTAAGCCTAGGTATTTTGAGATGAAGAGCATGAAAAAGTATAACAAAGTTGATTACTATTGTAACTATGAAATTTCTCGACTTGCTCATCAACAGTAAAATAAGCATCAGTAATTACTGGTATATGAAGCCAAGAACACCGACATAAAAAAATGTAAAAGCCAAAAAGAGAAAATAATGTTTTTAAAGAGATATTCAACAGGGCTAAATTGCTCAAGGTTAGAAAATGGAACAAAATGGTCTCTATATATTCTCTTGGATAAATGACAAATTTATCTCCTTTGTTAGATGATCATTAGTTTTAGAATGTTGTATAAGTTGATACCAAATTTAAATTATCACATTTTCTCTGCAGCAAAGCATAGTACAAATTATCCAGACTACTAGATTTATTGTCACTACTTAAATTAACTGGTTCACCCGTAAGAAAGAGAGAGGAATTTATGAGGAAATAATTTTTGTTGATTTTTTTTTTTTTTACAGTGGTGTTTACCGTGTACAAGGCCCTGGGGCTACTTGAGGTAGAAGGTTACAGAGTAAGAGGTACAGCTTATGTGGATATGTATGGAAGGTAACGGTTAACCTTAGACTTGAACAGGTTAAAATTGTAGTGACTGGAGTAACAGCCTCTTGAGAGTTGGTTCTACAAGACAGCAGTTCATGGGAATAAACTGCTTGAGTGGGACTTACAACTCACCAGGGGGATAGGAAAGGAATGAGGGTGGTTTGGTACAGTGTGTGTGGCATGGTATTAGTTGTGGAGTTTAGAACTGGTAGAACTAAGGAATATAGTGGTAGAGCAGTGAGTGGCTTGTAACATCTCGTCTGTGGGAAAGGGGTTGTAGAGTGGAAAATAATTTATCTCCTAAGGATGTGAAAGTGTTGAGTGGAAAGTGAAGACTGTGCAGTTCCTGCCCATATATGGCAGCAGCACTCCTTTTTCGGCCTGATCTGGCTCTTGAAAAGGTAGAGGATTACAGGAGGATTGAGGTACTTAGTGGAGTGATACAGGGAACTGGCCATTTTCAGAGAAGCATGGCCTCCTTGATAGAACATCTGTTCATCACAATTGGCATTTACTAGATCTTCCTCAAGCCACAACATATCCAACTGAAAAATATTGAATTCTTATCATTTTAGAAGGAAGGGTCCTGTCCATAATATAAATGCAGTAACAAATTGATCCCTGACTTCTTAAAGAGTTATGTGTACTTTGTTTTTATTCACAAATGTCAAACTATGCTTATGTCATTGATAATTGCTTACTGCTGATATTGACCTTTTGTATTATTTGTAATCATATACAGTTATCAATGATGCAAAAACAGTTTCAAACTGAAGATTTGTAAATAAAAACAAAATACAGATAACTCTGTTTTAAAGACTGGGATCAATTTCACACTGTATTTATATTATGCATAGGGCCCCCTTCTAAAATTAATTCTGACAAATGCTGTGGCTTCAGGAAAGTGTAAAGAGTGCTAATCTAAGAAATTTTTTTTTACAAGTGGACCAGTCAATTTAACTAGTACTGAGTTATCCATTTCCTTTTCAGTAACACTAACATTTCCAGATATAATTAAGGATAGAGCTCCAATAGACACACATGTATATTTCTCAAACACAATGCTGACAACAAAGAAAAACATTAAGTGTATTTAAAACCCCATGAAATTATTTCTGTTTAGAGTTAATAAAATCATTTTCTCTTAGATTTTAAATCATTTTGCAGTCACAGATGAAATAATGTGTTTTTCAATTTACAAAGAGTCATGGAAATATTTGCATGCTTGATGAATTACAAGCAAACAAAAGATCAGAAATTTGTGATTTTCATATAGCTTAATTAAAATACATTTATGGAAAGGTAAGTAAAAGGACAAAAGTATTTTTGCCTGTAGATAAGCAAGTCCAATGAAAGAAAACAAGAAACAATTAAAAAAAGAAGACGGCAGTTAATTTATAGAACAATAAAACAATTAAAAAAATAAAAAACAAAGAAACAATTAAAAAGAACAATAAATGGAAAAAAAAGAAGATGGCAATTAATTTATAGAATCCTCTTCACAAAAACTTTGATTTTATAGTGAAGTTTTATCCAAATGAATTAAAATAGAGATATGACAAAAACTAAAAATTCCAACAAAAATACTAAGTTACTCAAAAAGTTGTTTTTAAGTAAAAATAAATGAAGCAATTACTGTATAGATTCTTTAGGTTGTCTTTATTCTTACTTGAATGTTTTGCTGATCCATTCTCCAGCCTCCTTCAGATGCACAATCCATAATGACTGATAGGGTTCTCTTGTACTCAAACTACAAAATGTCTTGCTGAAAATGTTGTGGTAATAATAAAGACAATAATGTAAAGAATTCTCAGAATGACAAATTATACGCGGACACAAAAAAAGAATTTGTTCAAATGTCAGAATATTGGAAGGATAAGGCCTCTTGTCAAAATTATATACAAGGACATCAAGGAATGTGTTCGATAGTTAGAAAAAATGTCAGAAAGATAGCGGCTCTTCTCAAAATTATAGGTGGATGCAAAAAAAGAATGTGTTTGATTGTCTGAAAAGATGACAGAATAATAATGACTCTTCTCAAAATTATAGATGTTGATTCCAAAATTACCTATAAAATTATTAATTCTAATTCAGCTTCTGTGAATATTGATGCTGGAAGATAACAGCTTTTTATTACCCTTCCATCTTCCACCTACATTTTTTTTGGTACAGTTTATGCAAATGATGGCCCTCCAACTTTTCTTCAGCTTCAATCATTATGGTCTTTCATTTTGTCAAGATATTTGACAATTAGATAGAGTATAGGGAGAAATGGTTTCATGCTTTTTCCAAGGTGATTTGTCTGAAGTGAACATAAGTAGCCTCAACCTAAATTTGAACTCCTTTCCCTGGTTGCATTTTTCATGATTTAACCATTATGCCACTTGTACCTCCATATATTTCTGATTCTTTAAGAGTTGTAGTTTCAAGTAAAAAAAAAAAGACTGTTCGATTTGCAAGCTATTAAGAATAAACTCAATCTTCAATAGAAGTTTGATAACAACCTGCCTTTCAGCAAAAGCTGGCCCAGTCCAACAAATATCTAATCAAGAATTATCAATAATCAATAGCACGAGTTCAATCAAGCAGTACTGTATTTGATGCCATAAAAACAGTTTGTTAAAAAAATGCCTAAAAAATGATCTCTAGATCTTTATATGTACATTTTTTAGGCTAATATATCTGACAGGCTAATGTTTACCCAGATGCTGCAGGTTACCAATACTTGTATCTAACCTAACTTCATAATACGAATAAGTAGAGTCTTATATACTAACAACTACAGTATTTTGGATACAAACATTAGAAGAGTATTTGCAGCATAATTATTCAGTAAAAGAAATTCAAATTTTGATATTTGCAATACGATATTCTAAGTGGTATTTTAAAAGAATTATTTTCAAATTTTTCAGGAGGTGGATGTCGGTTATATGGCAGTAGAAGCTGAATCTTAATACCACTGACTCATATTTTTTGCCTTGTTACAGATAGCAGTCTGGCAAAATGTCGTCTGACCTGAAAGCACATTTAAATAGAGTTTGTATCATTAAATTCATACATATGGTAAAAAATTGCACCCACTGACAATCATCAATGTTTGTTGAATGTTTACAGAGACCAAACAATGGATGTAAGCACACTTAGATGGTGGATAATGTTTCGGCAGTGATGTATCTGACAAGCCATGTTCCATGTGGCAACACATTGTGGTCAGTTCATGAAATGAAGAGCACCTTGATCAGCTCATCTTTGTGAATCAGCAGTGTGTACAGAGCTGAATGTTAGCTTCATTGCAGTGGAAATTATGTTGGGCTATTGCAAAGTTTGTGCCACACATGTTATCCGGATACTTACAGAAGAACAGACAGACCAGTGAATAAAAATCTGTCAAAATCTGTTGAAGCACAATGAGGTTAAGAGAGACATTTATTTAAACTGCATCATCACAACGGATGAGATGTGATATTACCACAATCAACTGGAGTCAAGACAAGAGTCTATGAAATGGCAACATATGACTTCTACAACAAAGAACAAGTTCAAAATACGGGCATCAGCAGAGAGAGACATATACACTGTCTTTTGGGATAGAAAAAATATGATCCTCCAGGTTTTTTTTGAAAATTGAAAAACCATCAACTCTGTACATTATGTCAAAGCACTATGGTGAAGGCTTGAATTTCTAGATTCAAGCAACCTTTAATTTCTAACATGCCAACTCCAGGTGTGATACCAGTCTCAAGAACACAAATCATGTTGAAATTTTCGTCTAGACTGATGTCCAAATTTGGTGATTCTCAACTTTCATCTGTCCAGGACAATGACAGATGGACTATGCTGGTACTGATTTTATGAACACAGACTATACTCATGCATAGTCAGTGGTGTTGACTATGTGGGAAAATAGTGTTTTATAGTTGAAAACTTGCTCTATCCAGTAGTGCTATTGTGCTCCTCATACCTGTTGTAGTTTCCATGGAAATAAATGGAAGGCATTACTTTCAGTGCATCTCTTACATTCAAAATATCTTTATTATTGGAAATTTTTAAATGGAAGGAACTTTTTTAAATGAAGAAGATAGTGCTGAAGTTTTATATAATATCAGTCCTCCTGTATGGCAATTAATACTGGACAATCTCCTTACAGAGTCTCGATGCAACAGAAATGTGGTTCTACAGAAGGATGCTGAGAATATGATGGAAGGAACATTTGAGCAATTAGGAAGTTTCAAAGAAAATGGAAAGAAAAAAGATACTTATACACTGAATCAGAAAGAGATATGAAATTTCTAGGACAAGTGAGGAAAGAGAGCTTGGAACATTTGACACTCACAACGACATATTGAAAGCAAAAAGGACAGAGGAAATTAAGTAACCTACTGAGGAAGCTTGTTTTAAATAGATGAGAGAGCAGAGACTGGAAGAGATAGTAAAATGTTAAAACTTACTCAGAGCTACAAAGCATAGGAAGTTGTGAAGAGCCATAATTGGCCATGTCCAGAAAGCACACAGTACATAGAAGAAGAAGAAGAAGAAGAAGAAGAAGAAGAAGAAGAAGAAGAAGAAGAAGAAGAAGAAGAATCCAAACATTTATTATCATTTTCTTGACACGAGATAAACAATATTTTTAATGCGATGTCCCTTTAGGAAGGTAGACAATCATAGCAATCCATAGATTCATTTTCTTAGGGATTAGCAATAAAAGTTAATATGAAGACCCTGGATTTTTTAAAAAGGTTTTACAAATTTACCAAATTAGTATAGTGACATAAAAAGGAATTAACAAAATATTTTCATTTCCAGTTAACAACCATTACTACTATGTTTTACTAAGTCTTAAGGTTCATGCAGTCAAAATAACTATATGCAACCAAATGCCAGTATTTTGTATATGCCAAACATTTCAAATACCGCAGTGAATGGATCATTGATAACAAATTTAGTAGAGAAGAAAAGGAAACTGAACAGAGAGAATAGGCTGCACTAGTAGTTTTACCCAATACTGTAAATTGCTACAAAACGAAAACATTAACTTGAAAACTTGAGTCATGTTCTTTAATAGCTTTGTCAGATTGAGACTTTCATGAAAAATGGATTCCAGCAAATGAAGTATGTAGGTCTTAGTGAGAACCATCCTTCTTTGAAACTTGTGAAATGGCACTGCAGAATCACAAACCAAGAACTGTACCAGAAAACAGAAACCACATCACTTGAGGACTTGCAAAAACAGCTGAAATGGATATCAAACGTAACTGAGAGAAAATAAGGATATAATCAAAATGTTGACATTCCACACTGCTTCAAGCAAAAAGGTTAGGAAGGAAACCCCCGTCAATACTGGAAAGAGTGATAATATCTAGTGGATTTGAGAAACCTATTTCTCATAAAATCCCCCACTAATAAATAAATTATTGTATATATTTTTAATAGGAGAAAATCTGCATCCAGGTCCTTACAAGATTTCATCTTTATTGGCAGATCTTCTATTATGACACTGCAAGATACTTAATCACAAAAGTAATAAAAACATAAACAAAAGGAACACAACACTAAATAAAATTGGTTTTATTATAGATCCAAACACATAGAAAAAAAATTAAACTTAAAAATTTTGGCATCTTTTCTCATTTGTTTGAATGTGTAGGTATATAAGTGTAAACATTACTTTAGTCTGATGAAGTCCTAAAGGATGAAACAGATCACATGAATAAATTTTGCTACTTTGTCATTAATTTTCCAAAAATATTTTTTATAAAAATGGGTCTGAAATCTATATGGTATGTTTATGATATATGTATAAACTGAAAATGTTATCAACATCAGTTGGTTAATACTGATTTTATTGGGGAAATATTGACTTGCTTAATAAAATTTGGCATAGTGTTGTAGCATGGTAAAAAACAGTAACACTGAAGGTTTTATTTCTTGGCATTTAGAGAAATAAAATTTGTAGAATGCACAGATGTGTGTCAAGCAAAATGCCACAAGTCACATGATGCACGTATGTGCTACATGGCAATTTAATGACATGTGTTTAATTTATTTCAGTTCTTTTAGTGTTGTTAACTTTATTAAATTTATTTTGAAGATTGTATGATAAGTCAAGTGGATAATTTGATAAGATTTGTTTTGAAATGTTTAGAAACGGATCCGACCTATTAGGTTCACTTTATTGTAAAATGTCTATTTACAAAAACCTTTTTATGTTTTTCTGATGGTTCAACATTCAATTCCGGTTTACAAAATCTGCTAAAAAACAAAGAAAATTTTTTAAGTCATAAAAATTTGTAGGGAATGACATACAAATTTTTATGACTTAAAAAATTTTTGTTTGTTTTTTGGCAGATTTTGTAAACAGGAATTGAATGTTGAACCACTCTGTACTCATTCCTGCAAATATTATTTTGTGACGACTAAAATGTTATTACCAAGGGAATTAAGAATGATTATGAAATAATGGCATACCCCCCCTCCAAATTTTGAAACAGAAATAAAAAGAAAATATGGATGAAATATATCTGATGGTAATATACAGTATCTATATTAGGTTTTTATACTTATAAGTATAAAACATGTTCAGTCATTTTAAAGCGTTGATTAAGATGCTGAACTTATTTTGTTTGCTTTTGTTATAAGATCATCTTGGCCTAACCATTCTACAGCCTTCTCTTTAAACTACTAAGAAAGAAAGAAAAAGCCGAAATCTCTTTTCGTTTCCATACAGAATTTTCTATTCAAGAAAGTCATCAGATGCTCTTCAAAGGATTGCAGAATTTGGACAACGCATTCAAAGTGTATGTAGTATGGCCTTTATGCCAATATTCTTTGTATGCAGTGCATTTAGTAAGCCAGTTTGTAAACAAGTGGCAAGAGATTAGTTTTAGTATGTAAAACTTAGTTTTGAGTAAGTAATTTTACTTTCATCGTTAAATTCTTAAAAGTTTCAAGCATTATCTGTTTTTGTGTGTTTATCAAATGTTTTTAGGTCTCATGCTTTTGGTTATGCAATTAACCATTATAAAAATCAGTGACTTTAAAACTTAAGTATTCAAAGATAAACAAACTATGAATGCTAGTCATTTTACAGATTTTAAATTCTTTGTATTATTATTCACGCCTTATGAAGCACAAACAAAATGTTTCACCGAGCTGAATATGTCACTACTCAAACCAAAGATGATATTGTGTTTCTTTTTTTATTTTGTAAAGGCTTCAAGATATCTTTTTGATGTTTGTAATGCAGGTATATTAATAAAGACTATTTTGAAACCCCCATGTCTAGATGTTTACATTCTATATAAACAAACAGTACTTTGATTTATGGCAAATATCTATGGGATTCAGGAGTAGTAACTGGTAGTTTTATGGCCAACATACAAATTTGATATTTGTCCACTGGGGGAAGCATAACCTTCAAAAAAGAAGCAACAAGGTTTGATATTGGTATAACTAAAAATAAAGATTATTAGTAATGATAAGATTGAATGTTTTTATTTATTTTTTTCACATTATGACTAACTTTACACATTTATTACAAACAATTGCAAAGGTATGTTTTTAAACATTTCACACCAAGCAAAACAATAAAACTACTAAGATGCAAGGGGTTACTAAGTGTGAAAGAATATGAGAAGAAGAAAACATTATTAAGGAGAAAGAACAATAAATGTAAAAGAAAAGAAACAAAGAAGACAAAAGATAATGATTGATATTGCATTTAAATTTTTGAAGATCAAAGTTGACAGAAAGGCAAGAAGCCAGAAGAGAGTGAGATGTGCAAGAGAAGAAACTGTTAGCATAAAACTTATTAGATGCCATGTCAGGACCAATAACATTGCAGATTCTTCTTTGTATTTTATGAAGAATCTCTAAATACGCAGCAGAAGTACCAGACCAGATGTGGCAGCAATATTCAATGCATGGATGGATGTTAATGTATAATTCTATTTTGAAACTCCAGTTTTACATTCAATATAAACACAAACAGTACAAACAGACCTAAGATAAATGGCAAGTTTATCTATGGGATTCAGGGGTAGTAACTGGTGATTTTCTGGCCAACATACAAATTTGATATTTGACCATCCCAGTGAATGTTGATTACACCCAACAAAAGATGCAAAAACTTTTGTATCTGACATTGGTATGACTAAAACAAAAATTATTTGTAATTGTAATATAGTAACAACTAAGTAGAAACTTATGACGTTTTATTTTACTAATTCAGCTTTAGTGTTGAAAAGCGTTTATTTTATTGTGATGTGTGGTTACAAGTGAGAGTGGAGATGGAGTGTGCTTATTTTATTCCTACAGTAATGATGAGACTGAATGTTTTTGTTTATTTTTTTTTATAGATTATGACTAAGCTTCTATATTTATTACTGATCTTATATATTTATCACAAGCAATTGGAAATGTATATGTATTAGTGTATAATTCTTTTGATGACCATGTTGTTTTCTCATTTTGTTTGTAATTCTGATACATTTGATTGTGAGGTTGATGCTTTCATTATGTTTTTATTTCTAACTTCCAATTTAATTACATATGTTTAACACATCTGCTGCTGTAGATATACATCTTTACTAAACTTACTACATTACCTGCTTTTCACACACACACACACACACACACACACACACACACACACACACACACACACACACATGCACATGCATATATTTAGTGTATTGGGGCAGCAGATCATTATTCAAACATATATTATTAAATATAAGACAATTAATGTCTATTATGTTTTATCATGAGCCTTTCCAAGCGTCGTATAATGGCTTCAGTTTCGAGAGAAAATAAAAACAAAAACTGTCCAACGTTTGGCTATTTGTTCATTATATTTGTTGTCATTGATCTAAGCTTTTGGTTTGCATGAGCCATCATCAGAGTGGTTATATGGACGCAACAAAAGAGATGTTTACTGTCAAAGATAACATCCTGTTTGGTTTACATAGTAGTTTGCAATGCGACAATAACTGTTGTGGAATAGCAGATGCAGGTTGTAAGTTGGTAATGTGGTTCTGTGACATCGTACATGACCACATGAGAGAAAGAAATTTCATCAACAGAACCATATGGAAACCATATGTTTTTGTCTTTATTTTCTCTCAAAACTAAAGCCAGTATATGATGCTTGAAAAGGCTCATGACAACATTTCTTGTTTGTTATATTTAACTATATATATATATATATATATATATATATATATATATATATATATATATTCAAAATAGATGTCTTTATCAAACTTACATTGTGGTCAACATATATATTGTGTGTGTTGTTTAGCTTTGTCTGTACAGCAGAGTATCTGATCAAAACCAAAATAGAGGCTACCATAAGAAATCATCATCAGCCTATTTTATAGTTCTTTATTTTCAGTAAATGGCAATTCAATATTTTTCCCAAAATGGGCCAGTACAGCCAGGAAACAATGCTAGAACAATGCTATAATAATAATGTGTCAGTAATGACAATGCCAGGAAATCTGTTTTCAAAGTGACTTAGTATTTCATCAAACAACAGTACGCCATACTGGTAACATTTTTAATAATAAGTATCATGCAGGTGGCAGGAATTTAAACTGATTAATATACACAGGTGGTAAATGTGTATAGAGTCAACTAAGTCATCTAAGGCATCTAAAAAACAAAGACATTCTTTTTTTTTAAATCAAAATTCATAAATAATGAGTACTAAAGAATTTTCAAAAGGAAAACTGAAAATTTTGTTAAATAACAAACAAGCATAGTTTGTATTTATTCCTTAACTTTTAAGGTATCTGATTTTGATAATATCCCAAAAAGTATGTGTCCTAAAGCAGTAAAAAATGTTTGGACAATTTATTTGAAGCAGACCTGCATTTCTTTGTATGCAAACAAGAAAAGTAAATTAAAAAAAAAAACATAAAGATCATTGCTAATGACATTAACAAAACCAAATCCAGATATAGATTTAAATTGTTTTACATATTTTTTTAATTTAAAGAGGCAAAATAAATACTTATACTATTACTAAATGGTAAAAACGGTTTGCACCAAGTGAGAATTGATCTCACAACATTCACATAATAGGCAGGGAGGAAAAAAAAAGAAAATTTCATTTTTAACTAAAGTAAAGAGCCTAAAGGTGAATTTTTTGTTGGTGGCAGAGTATTTTTGCATGGCTTTTTTCAACATCATTATGCTTAAGATGCTCTATCATCCACCATTAACAAAAATGCTGCAACATGTTTTCTGACCCTCAAATATCATAAAATGTACTGAGAAAAGAATGCTGCTGATCACTCACAATTTGAAGGTCAGATTAACAGAAATGGTGCAATAATTAACTTTTTTTTTTTTTTATAAAATTAATTTTAAAAATATCCATTTATGATTTCTCTATTGGTCATATGCTTCACCTGCTTTTACAGGACAAAGCTTTTGACTCAAGCAAAGTCTTTGAGAAAACTTAGTTGTCTCTCATTTATCATTCTCTGTCTGTAGAATTTGTCAGCAGCTATTTCATGTCTGCTGCGCTTTCTGAAGCCAACGATTTTCTTACTATTCAGACAGAATCATCATTCTAGCATTTTTCAAAGAACTTTTTGTTTTTTTATCCATTTATGGCTACTTGATAGACTTCTTTGTTGTGGACATGATCCAGCAACCAGTTCCTTCCTAGAATGTACAAAAGAAAGCTTACTTTGGCACCTGACTGGATTGAAAACTTTGATTGGTTTCAATTCGACAGAACATGGATCATCAATAATCAATAAATGATTAACTCCCCTTTTTATGCAACAAATACAAGTCTAATTATTAACACATTTTTGTCTTTTTCAAGTACATGGCTGATGGAAGATAATTAAATGGATGTATAAAACAGACTATGAAGTCCAAATTTTCATTAAGAAAACTGTGTAAGTATTTTACCTCCAGTGATCTTTGTAATGTTAGTGAGAGTACAGGACACTTAAATGTCACTTTATGTGGTATAGTCTTGCTCCATTTCAGCTTTACACATGAAGTCACTTTAGATGAATTCACATTTCAGTATCTTAAAAAATTTCTAAAGTGGAGCGAACAATCTTGTCTACCACTCAGTTGTTGATAATAGCTCATTGTACTGACATGAAGGGGAAAGATTATATTGAATCATTTGCATTGAATATTGCTGCCTCATCTACTTTAGTGCTTTTGCTATGTATTTAGAACAATCAGTAATACTATCAATCCTAAAATGGTATCTCGGCTTTAGTCATTTTCCCATCTTTGTAATATATCTTCCCTCTGCCTTTTCTATATTTTCATGGTAATTGTTCTGATGAGCTTTTGTCTTTGGTACCTAGACTTTGTGAATTTAAATGCAAAACTAGATTGGTAGCAAGGTCCCATCATTTTACAGTTGAAATTGATAGATGTATCTGTACTTCTCTCACACTTCTTGTTTGTGCAACTCTCTGCCAGCTTTTTGCTTTCCAGTCAACTTTGATTTTCAGACATTTAAGTGCAATATCAACCCTTTTCTTGTCTTCTTAATTCCTGTTCTTTTATTGTTTTCTCTCCTTAATGTTTTTTTCTTTTTCTCATATTCTTTTACACTCAGTAGCTTCTTGGGTGCTAGTGGATTTATTGCCTTGCCTAGGATGAAATGATTAGAAAGAAAAAATAGTGTTACAGGAAATAACTCATTTTTTTAGCAATATCATAAGATAATATTGCTTCTCATAGAAGAAAGAATCTGCTCAGCCTTGACAGAGTTCAAAAGCATTTATGTAGTCCTGTGGGTGAACAAATTATTTTCCAACCTGCAACCCCATTCCCAAAGCTGAAATGTTGCTAGCCTCTTGCTATTTTATCACTATTTCTATGTCAAATGTTCTAACAAGCGACATTCCTTATTTCCACCAGTTCAGACCTTCACAGTGAGAACTCAACATGTCATTTATACAGAGTTGACTCATCGTCATTCCCTTCATATCCCATTGGTAAGGAAGAAGTTCTACTCACAGCTTCTTTCCTAGAACTGTTCCTTTGTGGAACAGACTCCCAAGAGGATGCTTCCCTGATCACTACAATCTTAACTTCTTCAAGTCTATGGTTAACCATTATCTATCCTACATATCTTCATAATATGTACCTCTTGCTTCCTCTTTGTATATCCTTATAATAACCTCATTTAGTAACCTTCTACCTTGAGTGGCTCTTGAGCTTTGTATTGCATGAACAATATATTTTTAAAAAAGATAACATAAATTGTTATTGTTGTAAAATAGAAATGATACTATGTTTATTCAGAAACATTTATTTCTCTCTATGTGTCATATCCTTTCAGGATACAGGTATTCATGACCCTCCACAAGTTCCTGCCTTTTTATTTTGGCTCTAAGTAAGCTCATTTATAACCCCATTGTCTCTGTAGTTCTGCCATTTGTTTAAACTCAAACTCATCAAGTTACTGCCCTCCCCTACTTCTATTCCTTCAATATATCTTGTGAGTGTTACATTCTCCATGTCTCAGCCCATTAGTCAAAAGTAACTTCATAAAAGCCCATTTATTAGGTATTTTGTAAGATAAATAAAATCTCTTCGATATTTCTTGTAGTTTAATATTGTAAGATTTCTTAACTAAACCTCTTTTCTTGAAGTCTCAAATGATCCACTTTGTTTGTCTTATACAATTTGCCAGACGATAAAAACAATCCTTACATGCTTGCTTTCTTATCATGACAATAACAGGGACTCAATTGTTGCATTTTTGTCAAGAGCACAAGTACTTGATGGTGCAGATAAAATGCCAGATGGAGGCAAGCCTATCTCATTTGAAAGATTATCTTACTAACTCTACAAAGCCACACTTGGCCTTATGTCAGTATTATAAATATGGCTTTAAATTAATTTCCCTAACTCATATTATGAAGCAAATAATTTACACTCAATATTTCTAATAAGAATGGATTATTCTGTTTATCATATAAAATACGAGGAAAAACTGATTTAAATTATACAGAATAAATTTATGAAGCAAGATTTATAATGAAGACTATATCTGAATTCAGTCAACTGGGAAGTTTCTGGTAATATGTTATTTCTTAAAACATAACTTTTTTTGATACTATACTTTTGGATTTAGTCTAAAGGAAAAAAAGAATTATGCTTAATTGGTTAAAATTTTTAATCTAAATGAAAAGAAAAACTTTACAATTGATTTTGAATTAAAATCTTTTCATCGTCAAGAGCTAACTTCATTGGTTGCAATGATTTTCATTTATTCAAAAGTAACACAAGTTATTTAAGATTGTAAATGGATAAGTTTCAATAAGAAACATTCCAATGTGTCTGTGTATGTCTGTAGAAAAGTAAAAGAAAATCAAACATCCAAAATTAATCAATTATTAAGTAATTTTACAGAAAAATGTACAACAAATCGAGTTAATTTATAAAAGTAAGATAATTATTTTTAAATTTTAGTATTGAGCAAACACTAATGGAAATCCATTTCAATGATTTTAATAAAAGATGACCATGTGTAATGCAAGAAGAAATGGAAAATAAATATTTCTGGATTAATATATATGTATATATATATATATCCAGAAGAACACAAGTAATCTAAGAAAATTCTTACCAATAACAGAAAAATACTATTTAAAAAATAACTACAAATACATAAAGCATTAAGCATAAAAGATATACAACTGAACATCAATAAAATCTCATCAAATTTAGGAAAAAGTATACTAAATGGTTCATAAATAATAAGAAAATAATAATGATAATAATGATAATAATAAAAGCAATAATAGGAATTGTTAAATAACATCAGCAAAGAAGAAATATTTGAAAAAGATGAAATTAACATAGCAAAAAAAAACAAAAGACAAAATCTCTTTGATAATGGCTTATGAAATCTGTTATTACTCAAACATTGGACAAAAAAACCTTAACAAAGAACTTTCACTGGACTTTAACAAAGTTATATATATATATATATATATATATATATATATATATATATATATATATATATATATATATGATAGGATAAAGGACAAATAGGAAACATTTATCAATCTGAAATTTTTTTTTTTTTTTTAAGCGTATCACCCCAAGCAAGGCCGGTGGCCACTATCACGCATGGGGTTACAGAAGGGTTGGAGGAAGAGCAGATAGGAGTGGTAAAGGAAGGGATGTGGAGAAAGAGAAGGACGGAGGGTCGATTAAGGCAGGGGGGTTACGGAAGATATAGAGCGAGAGCAGATAGGAATGAAAGATGAAAGGAAGTGGAGAAGGGAAGTGGATAGATCAAGGCAACTGGAGATGACGATTGATGCTACACTTAAACCGTTGGAGATTGTATTTGTCAGGGAAACAGTAATAGGGAAGGGAGTTCCATAGGTGAGATGTGCGAGACATGAAGCTATTGGAGTAGAAAAGACGTCTACATCTAACAGTTTCAACGGTGAAGGGGTGGGAACGGGATGCCAGCCTCGTAGGACGCTTAAATTCACGAGGCTTAGGGACAAGCGAAAGCAACTCCTCGGAGCAATTACCATGGAAGTACTTGTAGAAAAGGCAGAGCGATGCAACATCGCGTCTGTGAGAGAGCAACTGCAGACGAGAAGACAGATCAGGGCCAATCACATTGCATATCCGTCTCTGGATCTTATCAAGAACCCTGAGGCAACACGCAGGGGCCCCAGACCATAAATGGCAGCAATACATGTTTCACTTTTATTAAAGAGAATAAAATAGGGAGAAAGAAAGAAATTCTGGTATTTTCATTTTTGTGCTGCTTGATTTTCATTGGTTAAGCTGGCTTCAGATGTATCTCTCCTTGATTTCAGATTGCCATAACATATACTAACTAATAATATCAATTGATATTAAAGAAAACTGGCTTCAAGATGCTGAGTAGAGTGTATATTTACTTGCAGCTGGTATTCATGCAATATAACAGAGGACAAATAATGCCATGTGATATCTCAAAGTACTATTTGGGTGCCCAGCACTAGTGGTAATAATGTTGTAACACTAAAACCCTGTCTGAACCCAAAGTCAACATCTGATAGGGGCTTTGTTGTTGGCACTGCTGTTGTAGTTTCAGAAATTGTATGAATTTATATACAGGTGTTTATTATATATATATATATATATATATATATATATATATATATATATATATATACAGGTGTTGGACAAAATAATTGAAACACTTGTTAAATTCAAAGAAAATTTATTTAATATGGAGTTGGTCCTCCTTTAGCCTCACATACAGCTTTAATACGTCTAGGAATGGAATCATACAGCTTCCTGACTTCATCCAGAGAAATTTTCAGCCATTCTTCCATTAACACCTGCTCCAGCTCTTTAAGACACAACAGTGGAGGATAGTGGCTCCTAACTTGTCGCTCCAAAATGCACCACAAATCTTCAATAATATTGATATCTGGAGATTGGGGAGGCCACTGCATGTGTTCTAACTCACTCTTATGCTCTTCATACCAATTCTTAACCACTCGAGCGGTATGTATTGGAGCATTATCGTCTTGGAAGATGCAGTCACCATCAGGGAATAAAGTCTGGGCCATTGGATGAACATGATCTCCCAAAATGTTCAGGTAATCTTTGCTGTTGATTCTACCACGCAGTGCAACTATTGGACCGAGACATTTCCATCATATAGCGGCCCAAACTATCACTAATCCACGACCATGCTTCAATGTTGGATGAAGGCAATCAGGGTTGTAAGCTTCTTTGGGTTGCCTCCACACGTAAACTCGACCTGAAGTTGGGAAAAGAGAAAAACTGAACTTGTCTCAGAATATGACTTGCTTCCATCGGTCTGCAGACCAGGCATTGTGATCTCTGCACCACTTCAACCTCTTTTGAATAATGGCGAGTGGAGAGTAGAGGTTTCCTTATGGCGGCACTTCCATGATATCCAGCTTTATGGAGCTCATGATGAAGAGTTCAACTAGAAACTGGACTATTCAGATGATTATTCAACTCAACAGTCACTTTGGCCGCAGTAGTCCAATGATATTTTGCCACATTGGGTTTCAATGTACGTCAGTACCTGTCAGTACATTTGCAAGACTGGCCCGAATTGCTTCGGCTACTCAAGGTTTTGCTCTGTTTCTTGAATTGCGTCATAGTTCTTGATATGGTAGCTCTTGAAAAACCAAACAGTTCAGCAACCTTAGGTATCGAGGCTCCTGCTTTGTGAGTTCCAACAATTTTTCGAACTCAGAGAGGTCACGCATTTACCTTAAATTTTACTAAATTCTAAAAATAAATAAGCCAAAGACAGTAAATTAGATAAATAAACGTATTTACAATAGATATGAAGTTTTAGTTAAAGTTCTTAATATAGTAGGTCTTTGAAATATAGCAGTGTAATTTGCACCTGTTCCAATTGTTTTGTCCAACCCCTGTATATATAAAATGCCAATGTTATCTATTGTCCTCCTGGTTACTCTTTTTTCTTCCTGCTCATTAGTAATATCTCTTGTGTCTTAGTGACTTTACTACTTTGCTTGGTTGGGGTGAAATCCATAAAAAATTATATATATATATATATATATATATATATATATATATATATACAGTTTAAAATTTATCTTTATGGGGAAAATGTTCAATATCACATATAGACGATTTATAGATACAGTGTGGAGATAAGTATCAACACAACTGTCAGTTTCACTCTTCAGTACACTCTTCAGATGAAGGCTTGGTCTGAAAATGACATTGAAGTATGAAACTGACAATCACTATGCAGTGTTTATTCCTATGTCTCTGCTGTCTATATTTATACCTATAAATATATTTTTTCTACCCCCACCCTCAGGATTTAATATTTAAATCTGTTGAAATTGAAATCTCAACAGAAATGCCCGACTAATTTGATTGAGAAAGTTTTCATGAATCCAGAAATCAATTCTTTATAGATTTTATTTCATAAAAAAATCTTTTTTCTTTACTTTCTTTCTTTTTAAATAAGGATAGACAGCAGAGAAATAAAATCAAATGGGAAAATATGTTCATTTTTTTTAATTGAACATTTTTGTCAGTGTTTTCATTATAAAATGATTAAGAGATGTTTTGGATTTATTTTATGTTTTTTTTTAATTTTTCAGTCATTTCTTATTTCAACCATGTTCAGTGAGAACCAAAGAATTTACTTTCAATTCTCTTCTGCTTTCTTTGATTTAAGTACATTCCATTTTCTTAATGAAGGCTGTAAACAGACAGAAGAAAAAATAAAATAAAAAGCAAAAATGAGTAGGAAGGATAAATTGTCAAATTACTTTTTGATTTTTGGCAAATAGGATGCATGGTTTGATTTGATGGAGAATTTTTATTTAACTGCAACAGATTTTTTTAATTTTCTTTTTCTTTTTAAATTCATCAATTATTGCACATTTAAAATGCTTCAACTTGTGGACTAAGTCTTTCTTTCTTTTCAACATAATTTCAGATTGTGTCTTCACCACTGAAAATGTGAACAAAAATTTCTTCAAACTAAAAGAAAAATCTGATTTAAAATTTTATTGAAACAATGAAATTATCTAAAAGCAAATGACTTATTTCATGTATATGAAACCATATTAGATTCTCACTCTTAAAAGTCTCAAAAATAATTTCCTGGGTTTTATATATGAATTTGAGGTCACTGATAGTCTACAGTGTCTGGGTAAACATTGACCTATCAACAGTTATACATAGAGTAATTCTATAATACTGTAATATTAAATGTGAATATGGTTGATTATTTTTAAAATCTTTATCTTGTTGTTTTCAATGCATGAAAAAAATTGCACAAATGCATAAATCATTAATAAAAATGCTTCCAAATAATTTTAATAATTTAATAGAATTAATTAAGTAAAAGTTACTTGACTGATGGCAAAATATCCAATTTAAAATCTAAATTCTTTACCCATTTAAAATAAGATATTTAATTGAAAATATATTCAGTTTAAATACAGGAATCATAAAAATGACTTAAAAGGGAGGCACATTTTGCCTTATACTTTTGGCCTGTTACCCAGGGTCTGTTGCTCGACAGAAAGGAAACAGCCCCAGATACACAGATGTTCATCTCAATTTCATTGAAAATGTGTGTATGTATGTAGTTTGCATGTGTGCATGTAAATTTTAATTTAATTAACAGACCTGAAAATATCACTACAAAATTTAAATAAAAAAATCTGTTTTTTATCATTTCAAACCAATCTAGGTGATAATGTCATTAAGACACAAGGGGTTACTGAGAATGAAAGAGAATGAGAAGACATCAGTGAGGAGAAAGGACAATAAAAGAACATGTTTCAGGAAGACAGAAGATGGTGACAATGCTACCCAGACACAAGGGGTTACTGGGAATGAAAGAGAATGAGAAGAGTTTAGTGAGGAGAAAGGACAATAAAAGAACAGGACTCAAGAAAATAGAAGATGG
Organism: Acanthosepion esculentum; assembly: GCA_964036315.1. Taxonomy (NCBI): domain Eukaryota; kingdom Metazoa; phylum Mollusca; class Cephalopoda; order Sepiida; family Sepiidae; genus Acanthosepion; species Acanthosepion esculentum. The sequence goes on from OZ038488.1 coordinate 11,821,233, forward strand.
CGACTGATGTTCCATTTAAATTTTTGAACATCAAAGGTGGCAGGGAAGCGAGAAACTGGAAGAGAAATACACAGGCAAGGAGTGTGAGAAAAAAAATATTAGCATAGCCATTTCAACAGTAAAATGAAGAGACCTAGTTACCAATCTATTAGTGCATTTAAATTCATGAAGTTAAGGTACCAAGTTAGAGAGTTCATTAGAATAATTGCTATGAAAATATTTATAGACAAGGTAGCAGGAAGCCATGTCATGATGATGGGGAAGTGACTGAAGTTGAGATGTTAGGTCAAGCCCAATAACATTGCAGACTCTTCTTTGGATTTTGTATAGAATCTCAAGAGATATAACAGGAGCTCCAGACCAGATATAGCAGCAATATTCAATGCATGGATAAATAGATTTATAAATGTGCAACATGGATTCTAGCAGAAAAAAAAATGCATGGCACAACACAGTGTGAAATGATTTTATATATTCCAATGTCTTATTTCAAGTTCAGTCAAATTGTATGTATATCTGTGTGCATATTAAATGCTACAAGCACATGGAAATAACTTACACACAACACAGACATATACATATACATTAAAAATGCATATGCAAAATTACACACTGAGAGTATGTGTGACGGACAATCAGATTTTCTTTTATAAAAATTTTAAGCTTCATGGTACTCATGACATAATTGGTATCACTGTGGAAATTGGGAGTGGCATGATGGATTCAAATTTTAGCCAAGCCTGTTGCATTTGCTTTCACACGAATACCCTTAGAAAGGTATGAACCCATCTTTGCCCAAGCAAAAATAGGTAAGGAATGAATTTTTCTATACAATTGACTTTGGAGTTTGAGACCTCAGAAAAGAAACAATGAAATAGAACGTGAATATAAGTATTTATATATTTCTAATGTAAATTTTTATTATCCAAGATAGAAAAAAAATAAAGAGAAAAATGAATATGCAGAATGCGACTAATCAATCCCTGTAGATTCAATAAAGGGTTCAGTTTGAATTTCACTGGAGGTCACCCAGACCATCTGAAGAGTGCAAGAGGTCATAACTGACAAAACATTGAGATAGTAACAGTAATGATGAAGACAATAGTCTTAATGAAAATAATGTAAAGAATGATAATTCCTCATCCCAGAAATCCAGGTAGAAAGCAATCAGGTGATTTATCAATCTGTATAACCTTCCGGACATTTCAAACTAAACCTTTTATTTAATCTACATAGAAGCAATGGTTTGTGAATTTGTTGTCAGAGTAATTGTGAGTTCAATCCCTGTATCTGGTAGTACAAACTCAGACTCAATGGAAATGGATCGAGCTATAACCAAGTAGTATTGAAAAAGAACAAGAGATGATATCTTTGGATATGAATGGCAAAACAAGAACAATCTACTCCATCAGCCTGTAGATAAAATAAAGGATTCAGTTGGATTACCAAGATAAAAAATCACTTCAAGAAACAGTTAAAATGTGTAAATAATGATAAATAGAAAGCAATCAGGTGATAATAACAACAATGATGAGGAGATTAGTCTGAATGTAAATAATGATAAATCCTCATCCCAGAAAACCAGGTAGAAAGCAATCAGGTGATAATAACAACAATGATGAGGACATTAGTCTGAATGTAAATTATGATAAATCCTCATCCCAGAAAACCAGGTAAAAAGCAATCAGGTGATAATAACAACAATGATGAGGACATTAGTCTGAATGTAAATAATGATAAATCCTCATCCCAGAAAACCAGGTAGAAAGCAATCAGGTGATAATAACAACAATGATGAGGACATTAGTCTGAATGTAAATAATGATAAATCCTCATCCCAGAAAACCAGGTAGAAAGCAATCAGGTGATAATAACAACAATGATGAGGACATTAGTCTGAATGTAAATAATGATAAATCCTCATCCCAGAAAACCAGGTAGAAAGCAATCAGGTGATAATAACAACAATGATGAGGACATTAGTCTGAATGTAAATTATGATAAATCCTCATCCCAGAAAACCAGGTAAAAAGCAATCAGGTGATAATAACAACAATGATGAGGACATTAGTCTGAATGTAAATAATGATAAATCCTCATCCCAGAAAACCAGGTAGAAAGCAATCAGGTGATAATAACAACAATGATGAGGACATTAGTCTGAATGTAAATAATGATAAATCCTCATCCCAGAAAACCAGGTAGAAAGCAATCAGGTGATAATAACAACAATGATGAGGACATTAGTCTGAATGTAAATTATGATAAATCCTCATCCCAGAAAACCAGGTAAAAAGCAATCAGGTGATAATAACAACAATGATGAGGACATTAGTCTGAATGTAAATAATGATAAATCCTCATCCCAGAAAACCAGGTAGAAAGCAATCAGGTGATAATAACAACAATGATGAGAACATTAGTCTGAATGTAAATTATGATAAATCCTCATCCCAGAAAACCAGGTAAAAAGCAATCAGGTGATAATAACAACAATGATGAGGACATTAGTCTGAATGTAAATAATGATAAATCCTCATCCCAGAAAACCAGGTAGAAAGCAATCAGGTGATAATAACAACAATGATGAGGACATTAGTCTGAATGTAAATTATGATAAATCCTCATCCCAGAAAACCAGGTAGAAAGCAATCAGGTGATAATAACAACAATGATGAGGACATTAGTCTGAATGTAAATTATGATAAATCCTCATCCCAGAAAACCAGGTAAAAAGCAATCAGGTGATAATAACAACAATGATGAGGACATTAGTCTGAATGTAAATAATGATAAATCCTCATCCCAGAAAACCAGGTAGAAAGCAATCAGGTGATAATAACAACAATGATGAGGACATTAGTCTGAATGTAAATTATGATAAATCCTCATCCCAGAAAACCAGGTAAAAAGCAATCAGGTGATAATAACAACAATGATGAGGACATTAGTCTGAATGTAAATAATGATAAATCCTCATCCCAGAAAACCAGGTAGAAAGCAATCAGGTGATAATAACAACAATGATGAGGACATTAGTCTGAATGTAAATAATGATAAATCCTCATCCCAGAAAACCAGGTAGAAAGCAATCAGGTGATAATAACAACAATGATGAGGACATTAGTCTGAATGTAAATTATGATAAATCCTCATCCCAGAAAACCAGGTAAAAAGCAATCAGGTGATAATAACAACAATGATGAGGACATTAGTCTGAATGTAAATAATGATAAATCCTCATCCCAGAAAACCAGGTAGAAAGCAATCAGGTGATAATAACAACAATGATGAGAACATTAGTCTGAATGTAAATTATGATAAATCCTCATCCCAGAAAACCAGGTAAAAAGCAATCAGGTGATAATAACAACAATGATGAGGAGATTAGTCTGAATGTAAATAATGATAAATCCTCATCCCAGAAAACCAGGTAGAAAGCAATCAGGTGATAATAACAACAATGATGAGGACATTAGTCTGAATGTAAATTATGATAAATCCTCATCCCAGAAAACCAGGTAAAAAGCAATCAGGTGATAATAACAACAATGATGAGGACATTAGTCTGAATGTAAATAATGATAAATCCTCATCCCAGAAAACCAGGTAGAAAGCAATCAGGTGATAATAACAACAATGATGAGGACATTAGTCTGAATGTAAATAATGATAAATCCTCATCCCAGAAAACCAGGTAGAAAGCAATCAGGTGATAATAACAACAATGATGAGGACATTAGTCTGAATGTAAATAATGATAAATCCTCATCCCAGAAAACCAGGTAGAAAGCAATCAGGTGATAATAACAACAATGATGAGGACATTAGTCTGAATGTAAATTATGATAAATCCTCATCCCAGAAAACCAGGTAAAAAGCAATCAGGTGATAATAACAACAATGATGAGGACATTAGTCTGAATGTAAATAATGATAAATCCTCATCCCAGAAAACCAGGTAGAAAGCAATCAGGTGATAATAACAACAATGATGAGGACATTAGTCTGAATGTAAATTATGATAAATCCTCATCCCAGAAAACCAGGTAAAAAGCAATCAGGTGATAATAACAAAGATGAGGACATATGTCTGAATGCAAATAATGATAATTCCTTATTCCAGAAATTCATACAAAATGTAATCAGTTAATAATAACAACAAAGATGAGGACATTAGTCTGAGTGCAAATAGTAATTCCACATCACAAGAAATTTAGACAGAAAGTGAATCTAATTCTTAAGAATTACAAATACTTTTATTTGTGTTTCTGTTTTAAGTAAGCTTCTGGAAGATGTGATTAAAAAATAACTATTTCAAGACAATGTTTGGACAGTAACAAAAAGAACAGCTTGGTGAGCACAATTAAAAAACAATGTCTAAATAAAAAATGAGAATTTTTATTATCCATATTTTTTGCATTGTAACATCGATATGCTTAGCAGATGTGTGGGTAGCATGAGAGCTATCAATGCAAAGAGTGGAATAGGCAAGAAAATTTCAAATTTTAGCTTAGTCTTTATTTTTGCACAAACAATCTCTCTCCTCCTAGCTATGGGTTAAATAGCAGGGTAAATATTTATTTGTATGACCCCATTGTACAAAATGTGACACAAGATCGAGTTTAATGTGGAATTTAAGAATCCATTAAAAAATTGCTTAAACCACTTCAACATTTCTCCTTTGTGGATATCTCAAGAAGTATAAAATAGCGGGGTAGACTGGCTATTTAGCCTTGGGTGGTAACCAAACTAAAATAAGGAAAACTCAGTTTTAAACTGCATAGAAAATTCAACAGGAAATCACTCCTTTTGCAAGTAAGTCATGGCAATTTGTCAGATAATAATGAAAAGGAATTAGTGGGGAGCCATATCTTCTGCATCCAGAAAGCATGTAGAAAAAAAAACATTGATATGTTTAGTATATATTAGTGCATTATCTGATTTCCTTTGAAACTAATTTATTTTTAACAGCTGGACCTAATTCTACCAAGATTATTCATTAGCTCATACCTTTGCTATTCTCACAACCTTTGGCCTGTATTGTCTCATTCACTCCCTTATCCCTTCTAATCTTCATTGCCATGTTTTTATCTAGATGTTAAACAAACAGATTAGTTTCATATGTGAAAAAAGAAATTAAGAAAGGCACAAATATAGTTCTGTATCCTCTCTTTTATCATTATTTTGCCCTCCTCCCCATAAAGAATTTTCATGTGTCACAATTTTTATGTCTTTCTATTTCTAACTCTTGCACATTGTTGCTTGATAAGAAGTTAGTAATCTGCTTACTTCATGTTTTTCTTTCATCTCCATTTCCTTGTCTCTCTCTCCCCATATATATATATATATATATATATATATATATATATATATATATATATATATATATACAGTCCTCTCCAAAAGTATGGAGCAGCAAGACCAATTCCTTTGTTTTTGTTGTTTACTAAAGACATTTGGGTTTAAGATCAAAAGAAGAATATGAGACAAGAGTTCAGAATTTCAGCTTTAATTTCCTGGTAATTACATTTAGATGTGTTAAACAACTCAGGACATACCACCTTTTGTTTGAACCCACCCATTTTTCATGTGAGCAAGACTATTGGAACATGAGACTGACTGGTGTTTTTTGTTGCATTAGGTGTTGCCTTTAAGATTAATTGTTTAAACATTAAATAGCTCTGAATGACTTACTCATGGTTTTGGTCTTGGGTTTCATTTATAAAGACTGTATTTCTTGTTAAAAAGGATGAAACAACATGAAGATGAGAGAGATGTCTATGGGAGAAAAGCAAGCTATTTTGAAGATGAGGAAAGAAGGAAAATTGAACAGAACTATTGGATAAACATTGGGCATAGCCAACACAGCAATTAGGAATGTCCTGAAAAAGAAAGAAACTATTGGTGTACTGAGCAAAAGACATAGAACAGGTCGGCCAAGGAAAACAACAGCAGGTGTTGATAAAAATATTGTGAATGCTGTGAGGAAAAATCCAAAAACAACAGTCAGTGACATCACCAACAACCACCACAGTGCAGGGGCGAAGGTTTCACATTCTACTGTTTAAAGAAGACTTTGAAAGCAGAAATATAGAGGCCATATCACAAGATGCAAACCACTCATCAGGCCAGTCTGGAATTTTCAAGGAAGTAGAGATGAATGAGAAAAGTTCTGGAAGAAAATTTTATGAGCTGATGAGACTAAGATTAGTCGCTACCAAAGTGATGGAAAGGCCAAAGTGTGGATAAAGAATAGATCTGCTTATGATGTAAAGAATGATGGAGACAGTGTCTTGGCTTGGTCTTGCATGGCTGCTTCTGGAACAGGCTCATTTATATTTATTGAGGATGTAACTCATAATAGTAGAAGCAGAATGAATTCAGAAGTCTGCAGAAACATTTTGTCTGTCAAGTTACAGAGAAATGCATCTAAACTAATCTGGAGGAATTTTATCATGCAGCAGGACAATGACCCAAAACATACTGCTGCCAACACAACAAAGGACTTCATGATGGGGGAAAAAGTGAACAGTTTTAAACAAGCCAAGTCAATCACCAGACCATAACTCAATAGAGCATGTATTTCATCTCTTGAAGAGGAGACTGAAGGAAGAAACGACCACAAAACAACCAAGAACTGAAAGAGGCTGTGTTAAAAGTCTGGAAAAGCATTACAAATGAAGAATGCAACAGTTTGGTGATGTCAGTAGGTTACAGGCTTGATGCACTTATTGCAAGCAAAGGTTATGCAATCAAATATTAAATGTTATTTCCTTTAGGACTATCTTTTCCTTTACTTTTGCTCACCTAAAAATGGAGTCATCTGATACAAAAGGTGGTATGTCCTAAGTTGTTTAACACATCTAAATGTAAATACCAGGAAATAAAATCTGAAATTTTGAACTCATGTTCCATATTCATCTTAAACCCAAGTGTCTTCTGTGAACAACAAAAACAAAGGAATTGGCCTTGCCATTCCAATACGTATGGAGGGAGTATACATACATACATACATACATATATATATATATATATATATATATATATATATATATATATATATATATATATATATGAATGATAAAATATAGTTTTAAGGTATCCTATATTTATTCAACATCATCACTTGATAAGACACCGGAGGTGTTGAAACAAAATGGCTATTTTTGTAGTGATTTTATAACATATTTATGTTATAATTTTTAAATAAACAATTATATATGCTCTACTCTGTATTGAGCACTCTTTTAAGAATAGTAATTGTTGGTTATTGGAATTTATTCCGTATACACCAATCCTAGACTTGGGTATATATATATATATATATATATATATATATATATATATATATATATATATATATATATATATATATCTATATCTTTTATCTGATTTGCTTATCCCTTACCCTACTATCTTTACAGACTATTTTTATCCCTCCATCTCTCTCTAGATATTCCTTACAATTCCTGCATAATGTTGTTATTATACAAGTTTCTTTGTTAGAAGACTCAAATGAGCTGGGGATTGGACAGATACTACACACTGATCCCAGGTAAAAAAGCAAAATACTTGCAAAAACAGAATAATGATTATAATAAAGGCAGAATAACAGCAGAATAACAGCATAGATATTTCATGCATAATAGTGCTTAACTTCAAAACTTATGGATATAACAGAACATTTCCTGTTTGACATGTTTATCAAAACATTATTTACTGAAATTGTCTATTAGGATATTTTTGTTTTAATGCATTATTAATAAGAGTATCATTTTTCGTAAATCTATTTTAAAATTCTTTTTAATAAGGTTTAATCATTTCTTAATTTTAGAATATAATATTAAAATTCTTATTGGGATTCTAAAAAGTTTTGTTGGAAAATGACATCATATTGAATGAAAATTTAATTTGAATTAATTTGAATTATTTACTTCATACATAAAAAGACTAAGTTTAAAGCAAATTAAATGTTTTTAAAATTTTAATCTAATTTTAATTGCAGACAGAAACTATGAAGAAAACTTATTTAGACTGTAAAAAGAAAAAAATAAGTCTCACACCCTAATAAAAGGTGTATTACTATCCTGTTGGAATAAGGCATCCAAGTATGTCAAATGTATGTAGCTTTAAGGGAAATCTTGATTGGTTCCATGAACATGGTACAAGAACTTGACCATGTTGACAATAATGGAAGCTCTCAGTGGAAATTTTCAAAAGATTATAAAAAAAAATTTTTTTGAAAAGGATATTCAGTATTTTAAAGATATTTTTCAATTACTGAATAGGTATTTTTCATGGTGTTTTATTGAAATTCCCATAGAAGTTGTTATGAATAATCAAGAGTGGTGATCTCCCCTTGTTTTCTTACTCTCCTCTTTGAGAGAGTTATTTTCGTTTACTGGGACTATAAAAGGACACTATATGCAAACCTTGTATTCTCAGTTGAATAAAGCTTTCTTAAAGCCTACACCTGCATACGTTTTTCATTACAGAGGTATAATAAATAAATAAATAAATAAATAAATAAAACAGTCCAAAAATATTTTTATTCCATTTAAGTGAACCCAGTACAAGGAATTATGGTTTGTCATATGATTCTCTCTTTTTGGAACATTATCAAATAGGTTGCTTTCTAAAACTCTATTGAACAGGAATTATAAATGATAGAAGAATGAAAAGGAAATTCACTTTGTTGTGTCAAGTTCAGCATTAATTGCTGAAGTTTCTTTTTACCCAACAATATCAAAATAGAATTAATTATCACCAACTGAAAAAGATCCAATGGCGAGGAAAAAATAGAAATTAATCTTACTACATAATAAAACAAATGTATTTGTATATTTTTTACTATAATGTCTGTAACTATATAATGTTACCAGGACAAGAGGATGATTTTGTTGTGACATTGACAAGATAGATTGAATGAATAATGCAAAGAAACAACCATCTCTGTGAAATCAAGAAAAGACAAACAAAGGAAATGGATGATATTAAGGTGAGCATGATTCAATGAGTACACTATAATAATTGAAAAAATCTATTTAAAAAAATCACATGAAAATTTAAATTTCACTTCTGTCTCAGGTCAAACTTTTCATTAAAAATATTCTATTTAGTACAGGATTTTAACAACTGTCTTTATCAAAAAATTTCATATGCAAGTTTTTCAAATGCATTAATATCAAGTAAAAATAATCTGGAATTTAAACTCATTTTTTTGCTTCCATTTTCAGTGGCTGTAACCATTTAGCCACTCTGTGGTACATTCTCTTATCATTGATTAAAAGAATAATTTCCTCAAGGCAGGACATTAATTTTTCTATTTTTTCTCTTTATATTTCTCTAATTATCAAATCTTCTTTAAAAGCAGTATTTTTGTATCCTAAATCCCATTTAAAAATCAGCAATAATTCATTTTCATAAGATTCAGTGACAAATGATAAATTCATTAGATAAAAAAAAAACAATACTTAATAGTTTTCATAGTGTATTATTCCACTGAAAATAATATCAAGGCTAAAATATCAATCATAAAAATAATGTAAAAACATTCATTTTTCTGCTCCAATAACTTTGCTAACATTTTTTCTATTTCACATTCACTTTGTTTTTTTCAGAAGCTTTACACTTTCCAAGATAATGAATGACGCAGTTTAAAACTAAAAGTGTATATTTTCCCCGTAAAATTTCTTTCTACTCTAGATGATGAGTGTGAAAGACTTCATCTTATCTATCATTTACAGTCAGTCGCTCTCCAACTATCAGAAAATTGGTTACTTTCTATAAACACAGGAACCATAAAATGGTGGAATACAATATGATGTAATTTTGTTCTGGATATAGAGTTAAAGATTTTCTTCCAATCTTAAATTTTATTCCACAAGATGAATCACTCATCTGATACAAAGGACTGAACATTAAATCACACGGCTTCTCATCTGATGTTCTTTTGTAGGCGGCCACAATGATTTGAAAGTGTAGGACAAAAGATACAAAGTTTCTTTCTACTAATAGAATGGCTTTGTTTCAGTGTGGAGAGAAAGACATATTGTTTGTCTGTGATTCAATGTTCTGATAAAAACAGTCTATGATAGATCTTGCCAATCAGGAAAAGATCTCTGAAAATAATCTGCCAATTTTTGAAACTTACTATTTGGTTATTTTAGGCCAATAAGAATGTACAAAGAAATAAAACAAAGCAAGCAGTTACAGAGAAATCTAAGATGATATTTTACACTTTACAAGAAAGGTTCCTTTTGTTTTTTTAATCCTTACCAATATTCATATTTAAATATGAATAATTCTCAGTACCTATGAATGTTACAACATGACAAGAAATACAACTGAGAAATAGAATCATGTTCTTAATTTCCCTCATCAAATCTGAACTTACATATATAGCATCTATGGGGAATATCATATATGGGAATATCATATATAGCATCTATGAGGAATATCATATATGGGAATATCATATATAGCATCTATGGGGAATATTAACACAAATAGCTAAAATATTATACAGTAATAATTCCAAATCAAATACCAAACTGCATTCTTACTGATGCACCCTAATGCACATATGTATGTGTGTATGTGTGCATGTGCACATGTATATGTGTATGTGTGGATGGGCACATGTATGCGTCTGTGTGTTAGGTGTAGTTCAGTAGCAATTTTTCATTTCTGCAAGTTTGAAGGCAACAAAAGTCAAACATGGATTTTTAACAGGTCTTTATCCAAACTTGCATCATTTATACATATATATATATATGTGTGTGTGTGTGTGTGTGTGCATGTGCATGTGTATGTATTTTACTATGTGTATGTTTAAACACAACCTTATATCAATGCAATGGAAACTGAATCAATAAATTTTTGAAAGTAAAAAACATGCATTAATATCTTTGAAGAAACATTCAAATTGCAATAAAATAAAGGAAAATTTAATTCTTACGAATCTTAAATTTTCAATTCCACAATGAAGTTTGATATAATCATAGATCTGAAATGAATACATTGCATACTTTTGTCTGAATATTAATTTTCTAACAAACAGAAAAATAGACATTTTAATGTGTACATTTTATTATTGTGACCAGAAAATATTATTTAATTTTTGACCCCAAATCCATTTAAGAAAAAATTCAAAACATTCAAGTTTTGAATAACTATCATTCAGTTTAAGTTTTTTGTTTACAAATCAACTGAATGAGTAAAGAGAAAAGAAAAAACAAAAGTGAAGCAAGATAAATTAGCAGACGTTTATATTTTAAATATGACTATATATATATATATATATATATATATATATATATATATATATATATATGTTCTTACCCCCACAAAGAGAGAGAATAAGAAGGATTGTCTAAATTGGACAGAAACCAAATAATAAATGAATTTACAATTGAATTAAAATAACTTAGAGCTAATTTTTAATAAAGCTATATTATTTTAAAATTTAAAGAAATATAAATTTGAATGAGTTAATTATCTTTATGTTCACTTGATTTTTTTTTTTTGACACAAAAAAATTTAAATTTTTTTTAAGGAGCACAAGCATGACTACAATAAGATTTTATTAATATTAATGCAGTTTACAACGAAATAATTTATTTTTATATGTGCTAAAACATAAAAAAAATGGAAACAGACTTGAGATCATGTTTGAAAAATCTTGTAAACAACATGTCATAGTCTTTGATAGGCAAGAAAAGTTCAATTACCTTTTTAAGGAATGCACATTTTTGGCTAGGATCTATCAAAGCTCATACTTGTTACTTTTTTTTTTAGATATAGGATTGATGGATCCCAATGAGAAATGTGCATTTCTTAAAAATGGAACTGAACTTTGCTCAGCTAAAAGTCTTCTGTAATTAAACAGAGTCTAAAACGCACCACAACTTCATCTGCAACAAAAGCACCCGACTAATAATATCACTAGACTCCAAATGGGGTTTTACTCTTTCATAGAGAAGTACTTTCTTTTTAAGTTGCTAGGGACAAATGTCTCTCCCGATAGAAACATTTCAGTTTCAGATACTGTTCCAAAAACTAGAAGGAAAATAGGAACCATAATGCCTTCCTTAATGCAACACTTAACTTTTTCAGTCCTAATTTGATATATACATCCAATGAACATATATTTTTTCAAAATAATACATTAATTTCTGACAACAATCCCAGTTCCATTGGTTTTAAAAATATCTTTGGGACATTTTGCCCCACTTCATAAAAAAAAGAATTTACTACATTTTTAAAAACATGGTAGATCTCAAAAACACATTAAAAAAATGATTTATGCAAATGTCGGATCAAAAGGTTTGAAGAAAAATGTCATTTTTCCATCTTAGAGAATTAATGAATAAATTACAAATAATAAGAAAAGTTAAAATTATGATAAAAAATTCTGCATATTATTTTTCCTGAGGATGTTTTGTCGACATGGGAATTTGCTGTGAAAATGTCTTGTAATATTCAAAATTTAATAATTAAAATTGCAAGTGTGTGAAGATTTCAGAGCCATGTCAAAAAGTCCCAGGAAAAAAGATCAACATCAATCCAGGAAAAAATTTGACAAAAATTTCCTACCACCATAATGTAGCTGCCCTGTGCCATTTTTTAAATAAATATATTCATGGCAATTATTCTGATGAACCTTCCTCTTTGGTATTTAAAATTTATGAATTTAAGTGCAGTACTAAATCAGCAGTTAGGTCCCATCATTGTACATTTGAAAAAAAAAGATTTAAAATTTGAAGAAGTAGTAGAAAATAGATCACAAGGAATGAAAAAAGAATTTTCAATCAATGACTATACTTTGAGTAAATTCAAAAAAGCTTGCAGTTTGTATATACTAAAAATAGATAGAAACTTTACATCAGGTTATGGTCAGTCAATTAAAAAATATGGGCTTATCTGCAGAAATCTACACCAAATGACTTCCTTTCCTCAAAGAGAAAAATGAAGCAGCTAGATGCCAAAAGAATCACTGACCATGAAAACTACGTGGTATCCTTTCAATGTCAGTATGCCTCTACTTCCTTTTTCCTGTAAATTCTGAATAGAGTGACATTTGTGAAAATGTATGGACTTTCTCTATATCAGGTACAAGTTCATTTCTATAAACATATTGAATACAACTGTTTACAATGAAAAGATCCATCCAGAGAAAATAAACTGACACACATTTGTCCATAAAAGTATTTTGTTGTAAATATGTAAATGAATTACAATGTAAAATTGTATCCCAATTAATAGGAGTTTATTTACTATATTTAACTGTGACAAATTACCAATGCTGCTAAAAATGTTTTGTCGATGGCATACTTTTTAATTTCTTGAAAATAGACAAAGGTGATTATTACATAGACACACAACTTTTCAGTGTTTCTTACTTTCAATGACAAAGTAACAACATGTCATCCATCTTGAAAATCATGCAAAAGAAATTTAAAAAAATAACATTTTACAATAAAGATTATTACTTTGGAATTCTTTGGAATATTTTGTAGATGAATAGATGTTTGAAAAATACTTAAAGTTTCTAGGATTTTAAAGAAACAAATTCTGTTTACTTGGCAAATAAGACCATTTTGTTTTCCCCTTTCAAGTATATCATCAAATGAATTAGTAAAAACAGTTTATTATTTGTTATCAAACTTTTATGACTCAAACTATCAGAGGAAACTAAATAAAACCATTTTAAAATATTCTGTTAACAACTAATAATCTCTCTCTCTCTCTCTCTCTATATATATATATATATATATATATATATATATGAAGAAATATAGTCTTAAGGTGTGCTATATTTATGGGATAAAGTGCTCAATATCAGAGATAGAGCGTATGTAAATATAAATATAAAAGTGAACATTGAAGTCAACTCTTAGAGGCGACAGGCTGTTTCATGCTAGACGCAATCGTCTCTCTCTCTATATATATATAAAATGAATGATATAAAATGTGTGTGTGTGTGTGTGTGTGTGTGTGTGTGTGTGTGTGTGTGTGTTTCATTAAAAATAACTGATGTGATACTTGTCTTTTTATTGTATTTTTTTTGCGTGCAAACAAGATTTCTTTGTGGGATTTCTTTTGCAATTTAAACACCACTTACAACAGCAAAATCTAAATCCTTGAAAACAGCTAACAAATTAGCAAATTAGTCAAAAGTAATTATAATGAACAATTGTTTGTACAATTTCTACATAGACAAAGAAATTTCTTGTTTGCACATAAGAAAAACCTAGTCAATCTTTTAATGAAACTTATATTAGTGAGGCATTGCTACACGACACACAACTTATATCTGTTTCATTGAACAAGACTAGTGAGATACTTTTGTTTATTTTTTTTAGTGTTTTTCTTGTATGTGCACAAGTGAACTTAATATAAAAAATGTTCAAAGGTTTATTAGCTCAATGAAACATCTATTAAAGAAGGATTATTGCCCAAATACAGATTATATATATATATATATATATATATATATATATATATATATATATACACACACACACACACAAGGAGGCAGTGAAAAGTTATGAGCTTAACCCACTGAAGAAAATCTGCCCCCAAATATCCCAACTTAGAATTTTGAGGAAAGGAAACCCTTCTTGCCCAGACCAAGGACTTTCCTGCATCCGTATATATACAGGGTGTGGCAGAAATACCTCCCACATAATGGTAAGGTATTAGTGGCAATGGTGCTTTCATCAAGCTAATTTCTTACCATTATCTAGAAGGTACTTCTGGAAGGCATTTCTGCAGCACCATATATATATATTATATGGGGGGTGGAAATAATGGAACAAAGTGGACAAAGATATTTAATGGCATATATCACTAACAACATGCATTAAGTTTGCCATCTACAGGTAGGAATGAAAGACAAAACAGTGTGTAAGGAAAATGCATTGGTATTTTTGAGGATACCATCCTGAAGACAACAAACTTAACACACATTGTTGGTGAAACATGTCATTAAAAAGCTTTTTCATTTTGTCCTTTTATCTCCATTGTTGTTTCAGATACTATTATAACGTGTGTGTGTGTGTGTGTGTGTGTTGATGGTTTTTTTTTATTATTGGACAAGAAAATTGGTATACAACTACGTCTTTTGCTAAATATTTTTGTGAAGACATGTTATTGATAACCACAAGGTTAAAAGTTTTTTTTAATTTTTGTGGTATCTGATTGAAGCAGTTATTGCTATCTGGAGGAGTTTATCAATGGATTCTATTTTCCTTTATGATATAATTTATCATTATATTATTTTCTCCTTATCTTTATTGTAATTGAAGTGCATCTGGTTCCAGTTGTGTAACAAGTTTATAGAATTCCTTTGATGACATATAACATTTTTGCTGTGGCATCTATTCAGAGAAAAATTCTCTAATTTTATATATTAAGTTATTTAACACAAAATCATTTTATAAATCTCTTGCATTTTTCTTTTAATTAAAAAAAAATGAATCCACAAGATCTATTTTCTAATTTTTATTTTGACAATAATGATTTTAGTTTATAATATTAAATAACGTCTATTTTAATATTGTTCCCCCAATACAAGGCCCAAGGGCCACTTTAGATAGTGTTACAAAATGAGGTTGTTGCAAGAGGTGCATAATTATGAAGATATGTAGGATAGATAATGGTTGATCCTTGACTTGAAGAGGTTAAGATTGTTGTGATCAAAGAAGTATCCTCTCCAGAGTATATTCCACAATGCAACACAATTCTGCTACTTTTGAATGTGCCCAGATTAAACATTCCATTATTTCTATCAAAATGGTAAATATTACATATTATTTTTAATTTAGTCAAGTCAAAAACCGAGCATTTTAAACAATACTGCTCTTTGTTGTTGTTGTCGTATGATTGCCTGTTTACATTTTGCTCAAGATATCAACATAGCCTTTGTAAGGCACAAGGATAACAATTATGAGATACACAGCAAGAATCAAATTCACTACAGTTAGTGATGTTCTATGAAAATAAATACCACTTCATAGTGACGTGTTCAAAGTGATATTGCTAAATTATAAATATAGCTTGGTTTTGGCACAGGGCTATAAGTATGGAGCACCCAGTCAAGATTGAATTCCCTACAGGAATAATTCTACCTACTACGAACTTGCTCATTGTCACAGAGAAATATACCCAAAGTAAAGTGATACTGACGAAGCTTCGATTTCATTTGTTTGACATGAGTTGAGACACACTTGCTAGGATCAATCAAACTCATTTATTTAATTGTCTGCTAATCTATCTTTCTAGCCACTACTTTACGGTAAAAAAAGGTGACTAGCTTAATTTTGGCACATGTATGAAAAACTAGTGAAAATCGAACTAACAACAGTAGTCTCTGAAAGAAACTTAATGATAACTACACTGCAGTGAGTTTCTCACTGAATTTATTTGCTCAGGAGTTGAAATTGTAACGCACAGTTAAAAACAGGTCACATCAAACATCAGCACATGCTCTTTCTTGTGTCACACACGAAAATGAATCGCATTCTTTTAAAACCTTTTTCTTGGATTTTTTTCTTGTCATAAAACAACAGTTGCTTCTTTAATTCCAATAACATTTTCAAACAAATAAATAAAATAGTAAACATTCAACACAGAGAAACAAAAACTTAATCCAATACTGTTTGTAAAAACTCAACAGAAACTAAACACTATTTATTAGCAGTGAGTTACTTTTTTATGTTTACCTCAGTGTGAATGAGATTCAACGCTTTTTGAAAAATAGTTTTTTTACTCACACATTCATTAACAAAAAATGACATCAATAATTTAAATGAAAACTTGAAAACCTAGTTTTCTGAATTTAATAATAGTACTGTAGTACCATAACAACAGTAATTCAAACTGCTTAGTTATTTTCTTTAACATGCCATTTTGAATTCAAGCAAAGCTTGAAGAATACGTATCTTTACTTTTCAGAAAATGTCAAACAAAATCATTTTTTGGTTCACAAGAACGTTGAATTTTTTTAATCGACAATGGGAATTTCATAGAAAATCACTGTTCAAATTATGATCGTTCGTTCGAATAATTTGATCAGTATGACATCTTAAAACTACGCGATCTTACTAGATTTGAGCTGTGTACTCATATAACACACGCATTTGTTCTCTTTCTTTCCAATATAATAGGATGGCGGTGGTGGAGTGGAATAAGCGCCGCCGCCTCCAGCAAGCAAGAACAGCCACTCGCGCCAACTGATCTTTTCTTAAAGTACTCATATCGACTTTTATCTAAATATGGGGACAAAGTTTTCAAAATCATATTTCAGTAGAGAGTACACAGTTTGGTTGAGGGTTTCGTAACGTTAAGCTTTCCTGAGAATGAAGGAGAAATGCGATCGCGATATTTAAAAAAAAAAAATCAGTTCGGCTGTGAAAAAAAAACAACAAAAAACTAGCACTTGATTAAATTACTTTTTTGTTGTTGGTCAAATATTTAAAAAAAAAATAATTAAGACTTGAAATTACATTGAGTATAGGCGGGCAAAATAAAAAATAGTGAAATAATCGATCGCTGAAAAAAAGAAAGAAAAGAAAAAAGCTTTATTTCAAAAAATAGGTGCTTCTTTGCTTTTCAACTGATAGCAGCAACATTGTTGTTACGTGAGGCACAGGCATCTTAGTACATGTGATATTGTGAAGAAGATGAATTTAAAAAATAACTATTCGTGGTACTCGCAGGTAACTAATGAAAAATAAACGAGCACAGATTAAAAAAAGAAAAAAAAAAGAAAACAGTATGAAAGAGTGTTGAATTAAATCGTTCCAACCTCTTCACCTTATACAATCATTTGATTACATTGTCTTTCTTTTTCGCATACGTCTGTGAATTTTTCAGTTTTTCAAACAGAAACAAAAGGTGATTTCTGGAACGTCAAATGACAAAATACAAATGAAGGACAATAAAAAGGGAAAGGTTTCTCTAAATATTAAAAATCATTAATAAGTCTTTTCTTCATTGATTTGGTACCCATTTTCTTTTAAGATCTCAGTCAGCAAAGGAAAAACAATTATAAAGCATTTCAGCCTAAGTTTTTAAAATTATAACACTCTATTTTGCCTTTAATGGATTTGTTGAAATATTAAAAAATATAATGAATAAAAAAATGCAAGTAACTTTTAAGTTCTTTGGGAACAAGCCGAGGATTTTTAACGTGTGGTTGGGGTAGGAATGAACGGAAAAATGTAAAAACAACAAAAAAAAAAAAAAAAAAAAAAAAAGAAACTTGGATGTTAAATATTTGAATAAAATTAAGTTTAAATTAAATATTTATTTTATAATAAAACAGAGAAATGAACCAAAAAATGAAACATAAGGAAAAAAAAAGAAAGAAATATTTTTGTTTTGTTTGTGGTTTGCTTTCATTCAAAGAGAAGATATTAATTACAATAAAGAAAGAAAGAAAGAAAAAAGATGTCAATGAATAACACGTGGATATAACACAGAATTGAGCAATAATTGAAATTTAAAACTGAAAAAAGACATGGGTCCGAGAAAGCAGGGGTAGAAAGAGGAAAGAAGTCGAAAATGAAAATGAAATTCAAGTTTTAAGAGAAGGAAAAGAAGAAATCAAAGGAAAGAAGAAGAGAGAAAGAGGTAAATAAAAGGTGCCCGTGTCTGTCTGCTAGTGTTAGATGCGTTTAGCAATGTGTGCATGTAGGAAGCAAAGAAGAACACATCAGTTTAGTGGCGGCTACAAGTGAATCGAACCATCATCATCAGTTACAGGTCTCAGACTAGCAGCTGCTGCAAATGAGGATAGAGACGAAGGATAGGAAACACACAAAAACTAAAAGAGTTAAAAAAGGAGAGAAGTGAATGATGACAATGCATGTTTGTTTTCTAAAATAAAATGGAACTTCAGGAGTCGCATCGTCGAAGAGTAGTGCTTTTTGCATGTTAGTCTCTCAGAGATCGCTGATGAGCGTGAGTTCGATCCTCACTGTATACCCGACACTTGTAGCCCTATGCGAGACGAAGCTGAGAACTTCGGCTAATAAAGATATTAGAAAAGGTCTTCCTTTAAATAAATAAACGATAAGTTCTTGGATTTTCTCTTGAGTGATATTATTAAGTTTTTTAACCCACGCATAACCAATCATTTGACAAAGTCGGTTACTGCTTCCGAAAATTCAATCTTTTATTCCATGTGCGATACACACTTTCACCCCCATCTGTGTTTAAAAGGAGGAAGAAGCACATATCGAGATATTATCGGGAAAAAAAAAGAATGATTTTAAAATAAATATTCTACGTACGACAAATCTTCATATGGTTTTTTTTTCTACTCACTTTTTCCCTGGTTTCTCACTGGGAAGAGAGAAAAATCAATTTGATCAAACAAAAGTCAAGATGACTGTAGTCGCCAGACTTGTACTGTATCAGTCAGTAATTCATCTTATTCTTCAGTCATTCGTTAGTAAACATTTTTATTGAGTAAAGAAATAGTCATTCACCACTAATTGTAATTAGTAATAATTAATAAATAGAAACAACGTTGAATCCCATATTGTCATACTTTTTTTGCTGCCTCTAAACAACAAATACTGAATAAATAAATAAATAAATAAATAAAAGAAGTGAATGAATAGAAAAAATTCATTCAAAGAAGGAAGCTGAGATGCAAATCACGATTCTACACAGAATAAGAATTTTAAAGACTAACTTCTGAGCCGTGTGTAGACAACAGTCTCTCTCTCTTTCTCTTTGCTAGGGACACTTATATTTTTCAATATTACTTGATTATTGTAAATATGTTGTGTAAATCAATAATAATAATAATTTCAAAACAGAATGACGACTTTGCCATGTGAGTACTACAACTTGTACTTTGTTAAACATAAAATAATTGGCATCGCGAATAAAAAAAAAGCCGGTTTAAAGGTCTCTCTCTAGCTTTAAGGTTTCTGGCAAACAAGATCTTCAAGAGCAGAATCGAAAGTAAGAAAAGAAAACTGAACCTTGACAGTGAGAGAGGTGAAATTTACAACTGTTTCGAAAATGAAAAGTATTTGAATTTTAAAAAAATGAGTAGGGACTTGCTGGCTACAATGAACAAATTAAAAAAGAAATATGTTGCAAAAAGGAAAAAAATAGGTCAAAAAATTAAGGAAATGTTTTAAAAAGAAATTGCCCCAATGATCGGATTAGTACGGGGGGGGGGTTTAAAACATGTTGATTTCAATTCTTTTTTTTTTTTGCATATTTTATTTAACCCCCAACCTCCACCTCGAAATGGGTGTAACTGTAACAACATGAGTAGTGAAAATGATAGATAGATTTGAGAATTACATACATAGACAGACAGACAAACAAATATATAGAATTGAGGAGAATGATAGATAGATAGATAGATAGATAGATAGATAGATAGATGGACAGAGTGAGATAGATAGATAGATAGATAGATAGATAGATAGATAGATAGATAGATAGATAGATGGACAGAGTGAGATAGATAGATAGATAGATAGATAGACAGAGTGAGATAGATAGATAGATAGATAGATAGATAGATAGATAGATAGATAGATGGACAGAGATAGATAGATAGATAGATAGATAGATAGATAGATAGATAGACAGAGTGAGATAGATAGATAGACAGACAGAGTGAGATAAATAGATAGATAGATGAACAGGCCGAGATAGATAAATAGATGAAGAGACTGAGATAGATTGATTGAGGACTTTTAGAGAAGGCAGACAGAAAGAAAAAGAGGAGGAAAGTAGATAAAAAGAAAAGACAGAAAGAGAAAAAAAAGAAAGAAAAACATATACCTTGGGTGTATGTAGTATTAAAGGCTTCAGATTGGGATGTGATGGTGTTGTCTCTCATCAGGGAAACACTCCACAACAGTTGGAAATCCCTACCGTAGCAAGAGTTATAACGTGTGTACCGTCTGCAAGTGTAATCCATAATATTACTGACTCGGGTTCTAGTGGCAGTGGCGGCAGCAGCAGCCACAAGAAGTGAAAGCAGCAGTAGTTAGAGGCTCTGCCACTTCAATATCGTCGTCATCATCGTCAATGACGATAATAAAAGTCGAAGAAGGAAGTACAGAGCTTCTCCTTCTTCTTCTTCTTCCCAGATATTTTGTTGTGGTGGTGGCAATAACTACTTCTAGTAGTAGTAGTAGAAGCAAAGAAGTGTTTCTGTCAGGGAGAGCAAGAGCTTCTGTAGTTGTCGCACTGCCACTGTCTGTAAGTGCTGCCGATGGTTAAAGGCACTGTTGGTCACTGTTCTGGTGAATGAAAGGGTGTTGTTACAGTTAATGCTATGGATATTTGTGACATTAGAACAAGGAATTCCCCAAGATGACACTAAATATGAAAGTACTCATCATTTGGTACACGAATAACAACAACGAACTTTAAAAATGGTAGAATTCTACACGGGAGATTGACAAAAAATATATGGAACTAAAATATTACTTGAGCTTGTTTTAAAACTCAAAGACACATTTCGAAATTTATTTTTTAGAAATATTTTTGTTGGAAAATATTTTGAAAAAAAAAAAACAAAACAAAAAACTTTTAATCAGGACTGAGAATCGTTTTCAGTTTGACCTTTTATAACTGAAATTAAAAAGAAAGAATCAAACGAATTTTGTTGAGGTGGGGATCTGAAAGTTCTCAGCCCAACCAACTTCCCAAAATCTAAGCAAACTAAACATCACAGATGCTTTGCAATCCCTTTCCTGACTGCACCAAGAACTTTTCATCACTATCTATCTTCTTCACATCTGTTTATTTACCTATCTCTCATCTTCCTATCTTAATCTCTTCTATCTATTCCATTCTATTCATAAGTGATTTCATATCTATCTACCTAATTCTATATATATATATATATATATATATATATATATATATATATGGATAAAATAACTGAAAAAAAATTTTGGTTGTTTTATGCTATATATATATATATATATATATATATATATATATGTAATATGCTATATATATATATATATATATATATATATATATATATATATATATATATATATATATATATACATATATATATGTAATTCTCTTCATATCTATATCTCTCATTCTCTTTAAATAAATCTGTATCTATCACACTCTCTTCATATCTATATACCTATCTATCAGATTCTCTTTATATCTATCTGTCTCACTCTCTTCAAATCTATCTGGTTATCGGATTCTCTTTATAT